>CM025656.2:2353156-2378985 GCA_014621495.2 Entosphenus tridentatus
TTGTTACCCAGGTGGTGAGTGTTGTTACCCAGGTGGTGAGTGTTGTTGTCCAGGTGGTGAGTGTTGTTACCCAGGCGGTGAGTGTTGGTACGCAGGTGGTGAGTGTTGTTGCCCAGGTGGTGAGTGTTGTTACCCAGGTGGTGAGTGTTGGTACGCAGGTGGTGAGTGTTGTTACCCAGGTGGTGAGTGTTGTTACCCAGGTGGTGAGTGTTGGTACGCAGGTGGTGAGTGTTGTTGCCCAGGTGGTGAGTGTTGTTGCCCAGGTGGTGAGTGTTGTTGCCCAGGTGGTGAGTGTTGTTACCCAGGCGGTGAGTGTTATTACCCAGGTGGTGAGTATTGGTACGCAGGTGGTGAGCGTTGGGCCCAGCCGCTCACCGCCCAGGGGTACCAGCAGGACAGACCGTGCCTATCCCAGACAGCTTCCACCTGGGGAGATCCGCTCTGCATTTCAAAAACCATTGAGAAGCCAATTAGTGACTAATTGAAGCCATTTATAATAACGCTGGAAATGAAAATTAAAAAAAAACCTTGTACTGTGGAGTTTTCTTCTCTGCCATGAGAATAATACTAATATGGCTTTCGATTTATTTTGTAACATTGCTGTTTGATACTTTATTTATCTTTGCTCTGGTTGATTTGTGCCTTGATGTATAATTGCCTGTGGGGTTTTTTTTGTCACTCCAATATTTTTTTTTGCGTCATTGTTTGTTAATTGTTGTCGTTCTTGTTTCTTTTTTAAATCCTTTATATTAAATTCACTTGCGCGCTTGCTTGCTTGCTTACGACCGTGCAAATCTTTCGGTCGTTTTTTAACCCACTTCCCGTGATCCAATCGAGCTGACATTTTCCACACAGACTCGTTGTGCGTGACAATTAATGTTCGTGAATTTTTTTTTCCAAAATTTTACACTTTTTAGGACAAAAATATTATATTTAATTACCAATTGCTTAATGCTGGCATGCAATCATCTGACCCATAGGTGGCAGCCATCTCCAGCCATAGGACGAGAGGACTCTAGCCGCCACGCATATAAAGGATTTATAGTGAAAAACTTTGTTTTTACGGGTTAATTTTTTTGTCACGAAGGTGACCCAGTGTCAGTCAACTCTTGCAAGCGAAACTCATCCCCGTCTCTTCTGGTTGAATAGAGAAAATGAAAATATCAACTTGAAACGCGGTAACGCACGGAATACTCTTTACCCGAACCAGCGATGAAAATAGTAACGGCAAGAAGGCACTGCCATTTCGTTTTATGTGACAGGAGGAAATGTTTGAAAATCAAAATATAGCCACGAGCACAAATGGCAAATTCTGCAAACTGTCTCGTCAATGAGATTAGTGTTTTTACCTTCTTCTTTGCTTCTTTGGGTAAAGTCACATAGATAGAAAAAATATATATATTATTAAATACATTTTTCTATTTACGTGACTTTACCGAAAGAATCAAAGAATATGAATTCATGCAGTCATGAAAGTTTTAAGTCAAATTTTTTTTACCTTGTTTATGTAAATCTACAAAACCGCTGACATAAAAAAGCCAGCAAGCAGCAAGAGAAAAATACGTACATTTGTGCAAACTCAATATTAGTTTTATTGATATATGTAATTACGTGCACATTTTGTTGATCTTGAATCAATTATTTAATACACACGCCCGCAGAACGTGTGTTTTAGAAAGATGGCATATCAATATAAGAACACAATTCCTTTTTTGTTTTTGTTGTCAGAAATTGGGCAGCAAAAAACCTTTGCTGGAGGATTCATAACTTTTGAGAAATGAGGGACCCGATTTCAGTGCTTCGCAATTTCTGGAGGTCACGACTTTCGCGTGACCCGAAGCTCCGAGGAGAACGCAGCATCACGCCGATGAAAATTTACGCAACCGTGACTTCTGTAATAAAGCGCCACGGTGGCTAGGAGATGTTAACTACCTCGCCTGGTGCACAGGAGGTCCGTGGGTTCGATCCCGACCCTGACGCCAATATTTTTAAAGTTTGCGTGTTCTTCCCGTGATCGCTTGGATTTTTCTCCGGGCTTTCCCTACACATTTAGAATCAACATCACGCGTTTAGAGTATTCGGCTGCTATACATTTCCACGTGGTAAGCCACTTTGCTGAGCTATCATTTGTGTTGACCAGGTCGCTTCTTTAAAAGAGCTAGAAAGCTAAGTGGGCCTTACCTGGTAAAATAATAAATGTCGAGTTTAGATAGTTAGTTTATACAGAAAGCCCCCTTCAGTTTTAAACTCAATTAGAATCGAAAATGCTGCAACTTTGTGTGGTTGAATTCATTATTCTGCATGATTATGTTCACTTTAATAAAAGATTGATAATAAAAACAAAGGCCCCTAAAAGTTGTGACGGCTCGACTCAGGTTTGAGCCCTGACTCAATTGAGCCGGCTCGAAGCCACGCTTAGCTTGGGCCGGGCCAAATCACGCACGGATTCCTCCAGGATAAATCTGCATTCATCCTGGAGGAATCGGATGAGCTATGGAGCTCTTTTTACAGATGCCCAGTAGGGACGGGTCAGCAAAGTTACAGCAACAAACAATAAAAAAAACCTATGGGAGTGCAAAGTAGAAAAAAAAAGGTAAGCTAGTCATTACAAATAAATAATAAGTAAACAATGTCTACGTACACATATCGATTGCACGCGTGTGCCCATCGACTGGCGTCGGCGGACAGATGGTCCCCAACATCTTCACCGGAGACACAGGAGGCTGATGACCTCCATGACCTATTCTCGATTCTTTGGGTCTTTCGATGAAGTCACGTAGATAGGTTCAAATTAATACAAATAAAATAACCAAAAAACGTCGTAGTTTTTGGTTTATAATTTTTTTATTAATTTGAATCTATCTACGTGACTTTTACCGAAAGACCCGAAGAATATGAATTCTTGAAGTCACGGAAGCCTTAAGTCAATATTTGACTTATTCTCTCTACCGGCTTCCGAGGAGCACAGGTGGCAGATTCGCGGGCCCTGAAATTGTCCCCTCACGCCGCTGCTGGTGGAAGGGTCTCCGCTCGAGAGGGAGCTCCAGCGGGCAGTAATGGGTTTTCTCGTCGCTTTCAGATAGTTTGGGGTTTTAATAAAGGGCAGCGTGGCAAGGTCCGTGGCTTCCAAGATTGTCTACTGTTGGCAGCTATACAGCGCCAACACAAATGGAGATATTCTTGTGAAGCCGCAACGCTTTAACCCTGAAGGCAGAGGCTGTGGTCTACCAGACGGACTGTATCATATCATTCACACTACAGGTCCACCCAGCCACTCACCCAGCCACTCACCCACTCACCACACTCACCACACTATATATCACAAGAACACTCACCCAGCCACTCACCCAGCCACTCACCCACTCACCACATTACAGGTCACAACAACATTCACCTAGCCACTCGCCCAGCCACTCACCCACTCACCACACTCACCCAGCCACTCACCCAAACACTCGCCCGCTCACCACATTACAGGTCACAACAACATTTACATAGCCACTCACCCAGCCGCTCACCCACTCACCACACTCACCCACTCACCACACTACATGTCACAAGAACACTCACCCAGCCACTCACCCAAACACTCACCCACTCACCACACTGCAGGTCACAACAACACTCACCCACTCAACATACTGCCTATCACAACACTTTTCATTCTGCCCCTTCCCTCTCACCGCTCCACTTTGGAACTCCCTCCCATCGTCTCTTGTCCCAACCCCTTATAATTATTATATTCGAATAAAGGTTCCCAATGTCGTTACGTTTAACATCCCGATCATCACAGTTTCGGCTCACCGTTTAGTTCCAGAGCAGTGCTCACAATCGCGTGAGGCAATTATATACTTAGCAAACAATTAAACTATCATAATTGGTTTTTTACCCTTCTACCTGGCAACAAAACTGACACCTTTTTTACAAGGAGTCATGTTTGCATAGACCACAATACCTGCAGTCATAATGCAAACAAAAAACATAACTCTGATAATGTGCACTGTCCTTGAAGTTGGACCAATCAACTTCAAGGACAGTGCACATTATCAGAGTTATGAAGTTGGGCCAATCAACTTCAAGGACAGTGCACATTATCAGAGTTATGTTTTTTGTTTGCATTATGACTGCAGGTATTGTGGTTTATGCAAACATGACTCCTTGTAAAAAAGGTGTCAGTTTTGTTGCCAGGTAGAAGGGTAAAAAAACTATTATCATATTTTTTACTGGCAAATGAGGTTCCAATGGAATTAAACTATCGTGACAATTTTGCTTTGTTTGGCGATTGTCAGGTTGCGGTGATGGTGGTGGGTCTCAAAGAACGATAGGCAGGTCATTGGGGTGGCCCAACCCAAACAAAAATCTATAATACATCGATACAACATCAATAATACATCACGATGTATTGGTTGAAAAATCCGACGTGGTAGGTTTTGCCTGTGCTGTTTGTTTCTGGCCAAGTGGACACTTTGGGGACGCGTTCTCAGCGAGTTGATTGAACAAAAAAACAACAAACAGCAACAACAACAATGCGGATGAGAGTGCGTTTAATTGGTCGCGGACTCTTCTCAAGTGTTAATGTTCGAGTAATCTGCTCGCTAACACCCAGGCCGGCACGCGCGTGAGCCGTGAATCCCCATGTGCTGGAGGTTTAGGGCGCCCTCATCACGGGGAGACGCTGGGGTAGACCCCGCGTCTCCCCGTGACCTTGAGGGGGCGGGGCGAGGTCGGTGGGGGTCTGTCCACCCACGCCACAAATTGGGGGAGGGGGGGTACCCTCACGAGACGGACCACAATCGTAATGACACTGGTCTGCACATTTTTTTTCACATCGTCTGCTGCTGAGATGAAATGTACCGTTTTTTGTATGGATTTTGATGTGCTGAATTGAAGTATGACAATTAAAACAACTGATTGGCTACTGTTCCCAATATATTTAAGTTTTTTGTTTACATTTTACGTCTATGTATATTGTGTAGGTAGTAGAGTTTTACTCATAAATTTTAAACCTAGGTACGTTCATGTGGTTATGGCTGCTTTACACGATAACACGTCACCTGTCCTGTTCATTTAACGCTTAAAAATCAGCAAAGATTTTATTTAAATAAGATGTATTATGAAACATAAAGCAAGACAAAGCTACGATGTATATATAAGTACATCGTTTAGTCCTTATTCAATGTCTACTCGGCGCTTCTTGGCTCTTCTCTTGTATCCATTAAAAGCCACGCAAATGCAAAAATCGATTGTAGTTTCAACGTTCAAATGTCTTGTCACGTCGCATCTGAAACACGACGAAGGGCATCCTCCTCCCCGCCCACCAGCCACGTGGCATCTGCCCCTGTGCCCCACGAGGAGCACACAACAGCACCCACGTGCCAGACCCTCCTCTTCACTTGGAGCAGCGGTTGCACCGGCGTAAGGCACTACAACTAGAGGACAAGGTTTTTGCGATCCATGATGCTACTCTTATTATGGCACCCTACGATCCTATAATGCTATGGAACTTCAAGGACAGTGCATACATTAACAGAGTTGTGTTTTTTGTTTGCATTATGACTGCAGGTATTGTGGTCTATGCAAACATGACTCCTTGTAAAAAAAGGTGTCAGTTTTGTTGCCAGAAAAAAGGGTAAAAAACCAATTATCATATGTTTTCTTCTGGCAAATGAGGTTCCAATTATGGCATACGCCGTTTAACGATCACGGCATGGCGAGTGCTGCCAATTGTTTTGTAAACTCGGGTCTCTGGGTAATTGAGCGAAGCAGCAGCAGCAGCAGCAGCTTTGTTGAGGTGCGGGCACGCTGTTGGTTGTCAGTGCGCTGTGGCTGAAGTCGTGAGAGATGGTGACCGAACGTGGGGCTTGTTTTTCTTTCCACTTTGTCACGCGGTAGCTCAACATGGGCCCAATGGGCCGAGCGTGTCGAACGGCCAGCAACAAACAGCACTATGGGGGGCGGCGGGGGGAGGGGGGTGATGGATAAAAGTGTATCTGGAATTTGAGCAAGATCGTTATGAGAGCTTGTGAGAAGGAAGACGAAAATTGGAGGGGGAGGGGATTTACACGGTTCAGGGAGAGCAGATGTATGGGTAATATGAAACACTTTTCACCGTTCACTCAGAGCCGTTGTGCACTGCAGCTCGGCACGTCGTTTATCCTGCGTTGCCTGGTGCCTGTAGTGGGACACAGCTTGCTTGGGATTCGTGTTAAATATAGTTGGTGCAATAAGTTTAACACGGAGACTTTCGCGACCAATAGTATTCATAATAAACGTTTTTGGGTTAGATCGCGTTATTTATAAATGTGTTGTAACCCTCCACCACCCGACACGGCCAATCAGCAAAAAAGTGTCACGTTGACAAAATACAAATAGTTCACTACTTTAGCCCACCGGTGTGTTGAAGAGTGAATCCACAACATTTACAGTTTTTGAGTACGACGTTTCGCTGGTAATTACATCCAGTATCATAGGGCAATTCGCCAGCGAAACGTCGTACTCAAAAACTTTACCGAAAGAACCAAGAAGATGAATCCCTGCAGTCACGAAAGCTTTAAATCGAGACCTCAGAAGGATGATGATGGGCTGCGTCGGCCCCAAAATCATCACGTGAACTCGCAACGCTGTCACCCACTGTGCTCGATATTATATGACGACATCATCCTCGTAAAAATGTACACGTGAAATGCACAGCGTTCAAAAAATGCCCGTAATAGATTTGCTCGAACATCTACTGACATTACTCGCAATGTTTCTAAAGGTGAAATAATAATAATAATATATCGTGCAAGGGAGCATTTTTAATAATTAATAAGCAAGGACGTGCAAAACTCTGCAAATAACACGCTCGAGCGTGGCAGGTAAGTTTTAACTTGGTGACATTTTGACCTCTTGGGTTTACAATCATCTGCCTATTAGTGGCACGGCTGTGTGAGAAAAATCCGTGGCTGGAATTACACCGCGAGACACAACAGAGGAGCGCGTGCAATATAGGACATACGCAGGGTTAGCGAGAGCATCGCAAACCGTTCAGGGAGAGAAGTGAAAGAGGTCACCGCCGTCACGGCTAGACGGTGACGATGGTCAAGAGTAGTAACGGAGTCGCAGCCAAGGGCATGGAGCGGTGCCAAGAGAGAGCACGGCCACCACGGAGATGGAGCGATGGGATGAGTTTCTGTGCAGCCGCTGGCCTGGATGGTTATGCATCGCAGGATCGTGAGCGGTGGTGAAGGCAGCTTCGGGGGAGTTCTTCATCCAGCAGTGGATTGACTACCAGAGTGTTTGTTTCTGTAGTTTCTGCAGCTAATGAGCCATCGTATGATTGGGAATAAGGGACCCCAGACACATCCCAGTTGAAAATGTAGACATTGTCACTTTAGAGGAATATTATTGCAATGTTGAAAACTCTCGAAATTGCTATTTTGACCGCCACATATTTCACACTGAAGCAGAGGCCATATTTCAAACACTCGTCAACTTATTATTTGACTCAATCGCGAAATCCACTGCACGCAAATGTTCGCGTTCGTACGTAGAAACGTGGCAGCTGCCCTCCCTTCTGACCCTTAAGATGAGGTCACATTTAAATATGATGCGTCTCGTTTGATTGAACAGAACCAAATAACCTCCGCCTTGCATGTTTGCGACCACGTCCCATCGGATCCACGGTTAGAATCTCGCATTCCAGCCTGGGTGGATGGCGATGTGTCGTGGCCAGCCCAGACTCGCAATTGGACAGCTGCGAGCTACAGTCCCGCTAAGCGTGACGCGAGACATCTCCCACGGGATGCGGAAGGTGCAGTCGTAAGCGCGAAGCTATTCAAACCGGGGCCCTGCTGGAATAAAACAACATTGAATGCATTTTCTCGGTAAATATCAGCAACAAAAAATCACGTTTTTTTTTTTGGGGGGGGGGGGGGTCTCAAGGAGGAGTGTCAAATTCCCCCCCATCGCTGCACCAACCCCGCCGCTCCACACCCACCTCGGATCTACAACTGGAGTCGATTCAGCCCATCATCTTCTCCGGGGTCGATACAAAAAAAAAGAGTTACCGCCGTGTGGGCATTGAGCAGTGGTCGTGCTCTGAATGAGAAGCACATCTCTGCTGTGATTCCCATGCGCTGGCTCGGAGCCGCCAGCGCAGATGAATGTCGCCTATAATGCTCATTAGAGCAACGAACGCTTCCACTTGACTCTTGCCTCGCGCTCTCACCGGTCACCTAAATGATACATCAATACTCGCTGCTTGCGCGGCTTAATTCTCTATTTTAACGCGTGCCAGCAAAGGTCTTCGCTGCCGCCACCGCTGCTGTCTTCCACCAAAGCGACCAAGGCCTCATTTGCGAGGCACTTCTCCATGCCGTCACCGTCGCATGTGGTCCGCGTTGCTGTGACTATTCCGCTCGTTCTCCCAGGGCAGCCGCACTGCATCCCAAGACTCACTTTCAGGGAGGGTCCTGCCACGTTTTTTTTTCTGTCGCAGTAAAAGGTGGGGGGGGGGGGGCGATGTTGCTGCTGCCGTGCGTGATCCCAGTTGAAGACTTTGCAGGTAATGTCCCACCGTTGCGATGTTTGGACCGATGCCAGTTACATTGTGGGTTTTTTTTGCGATGGGAGGAAACCAGAGGACCATACAGAGCAAGGGGAGAACACACAAACGCACCGCACAGCAAGGCATCGAGTCAGGAATGTAACCGAGCTCCTTATTTCTGTGAGGCTGATATTTCGTTGCTCCATCTCCACCGTTGTCATCTTCCTGGACCTATTTTCTCCTTTGATTTCCATTCAATCCCCGGTATCAGCCAGCTGCCCCATCATCGTTCAAAATCAATCCAATGTTGCCGCAGTAAAATACAGAGTTATTTTACCGTCACTGCTAGAAAACAATTATTCATGTAAACTGCGCGAATGTTTGTTTGTTGTTGCTGTGACATAAACCTATTAACAAAATAAATGGTTTGTTTTAGTAGGCAGAAATTACCTGTCCAATGTGCCATCATGAATGGCATTATGGGCCAGTGTGCAGCTTAGGAGATACCCACGTGTTTCGCACACAGAACAGGTCGTCAGCAAATTCCACGCTCAACTATGAACCACCAAAAAAAAAACGTGAGTGTTAAGAGGTGAGACCAGGGCTGGGCCACGAGACGCCTTAAAGAGTTTGCGAGATAGTAACAATGCAACGTGTGTGTGTGTGTGCGTCTTAAAATTACGATACCACAAATTGAAATCTTCTCTCGCAGCACGCTTGCTTCCAAGGTGGCCACATTCAAGCTCACTCCTCGTCGTTTTGTGCAGAAGGCTTTTCTTTATGAAATATTAAATACGGCCCAAGGGCGAAAAGGCAGAGGTGGGCTGAGAGCTGTGAGTTGTTTTCGGAAGGTTTCACATTCACGAGTTACTAATCCATAAGCCTGTCTGTTAACAGCCGCACTGTGACACAATTTTACTAACAGAGAGAGGGCATCGCTGGGGCAAGGCTCGCCCTGAATGGGGTGGCTATTCCTTCGTTTTTTTCCTACTCCTTCACAATTCATTCACTTCCTTCCCGCTCCTTCACACCCATGTGCACTGCAATGAAAATGATTTTTTCCCGTCTCGTTCAAACGTCTAATATATTTTTGTTAAACGTTTATCTATATTCTACATATGTATGAACCGAATATAACTCTTTTTTTGTATGGATTTCGTAATTGCAATTACATCCCAGTCGTTGTATCAAAGTCAAGCCCTTCTCGAATGATTTCTTTATGATCTGTAAAGAAAGTTTGTCATGTCCTTCGCGCGAAACGCTTCAATATTTTATTCCCTCCGAGTTGAAACATTCTAAATTAAGTGAAAAGCACGTCTATAGATTATTTTTTCTCCCGGCTGCTTTGATGACCCGATTGAGACAATCAAACTTGCTGTACTTGACAAATTGGTGGGACGGTGGCAGACTGCCCAGTTTCGATCCCATGATTTCCGTAGAATCGGCTGAGCATCCCAATGCGCCTCCTGGCCTCTGCAAAAACAATTTTTAATGACGTAATCTACTATTTTTTATGTTTTTTTACCTCACGTCAATGGCCAGGGTCAACGGCGGCGTGGTGTATTCCACAAATATGCCCGACTGTGAGGGCGGGCACAAGCCGGCGTGAGTAGGTTAAACGTTGAGTTTTATAAGGGCACCACGGGGTGACCAGCCCCTCCCCACCCAGCCCCACCCCTCCCACCCCCCACCCAGCCTCACCCTCCCCACCCAGCCCCTCCCCACCCTCCCCTCTCCACCCAGCCCCACCCCTCCCATTTTTGGAGGCACGACGGACGGACGGACACAATAATCCCCTGTGGGCTGGCGGTGGAGGTATCGTTGCGAAGGCGTGGTTCTCACCAGACGAGACTGCCGGCAGCCAAAAAAAAAGCCCCAGGCAATGGAGGCTGCTTACAACCGCGTGTAACTGCTGCGGTTCCAACACGTCTGGTCAACGTGGAAGAGTAGGCCTAAGACCCTCTCGAGCGGCTCTCGAGAGCTCCCGCTAAGCGGAGGCTCCTTCCACCAGCAGTGGGAGTGAGCCGGCAATTTGAGGACTCCACCTTTACCTGACTGCCCTGGCTACCGTTTGAGGCGGCTCAGGGAGGCCCCAGGTCAATTCCACTCACGGGCGTTTCGTTTCATATCGGAGGAGAGCAAAGGACCCGGAGAAAACCCACCAAAGCATATGAGAGGAAAGCGCTTCACACTCTGCATTGCCCTGAGATTTCCAAATGCCATTTCAAATGAGAATCGCGCTGTTGCTGATGCTGTTCATCTGGCGGCACAATGCCGATGGCACAATTGGAATAATAAAGTGGGAATAAAAACCAGAGAATACATTTGAACAGCATTTATATATATATACACACAAGGGCGAGCGGTATCACGTAAAGAGGCCGTTCCTTAATAGGTCACATTGTGCGCGTCTGCCACGTGAAGCGATTCTCTCAGGGCACTCGCCATGCGCCGTGCCAAAGACTCTGCGCCCGTGCGCTCGCGAAAAAATAGCGGGCCGGTTACATAGCAGCAGCAGCAGCAGAAAAACCCTAATCTAGGTCATTAAATCCTTTATATTAAGTTCACTTGCACGCTTGCTTGCTTGCTTACGACCGTGCAAATCTTTCGGTCGTTTTTTAACCCACTTCCCGTGATCCAATCGAGCTGACATTTTGCACACAGACTCGTTGTGCGTGACAATTAATTTTCGTGAAAATGTTTTTCAAAAATTTTACACTTTTTAGGACAATTTTTATTTATTTAATTACCAATTGCTTAATGGTGGCATGCAATCATCTGACCCATAGGTGGCAGCCATCTCAAGCCAGAGGACGAGAGGACTCTAGCCGCCACGCATATAAAGGATTTATAGTGAAAAACTTTGTTTTTACGGGTTAATTATTTTTTTAGCAAAGCTCGCCGCGTTATTTTGGCCGGGTAATGAAAGCGTTTGCGTAAGAGGCAGCACTTTGGCGGCTCGCTATAATTGCGCTTCAGGAGCCTCGATAACAACAACAACAAAAATAAAATAAAAATAAAAACACGAAGCGCAGCTGCAGATCCGAACGCTGGACTTCACGAAGCGGTCAAATTTCATGACCGAAACGCCAAAACGCGCCGGGGTTGTTTGTGGTTACCGCACGCGTGGCCGTTTACCCAACAATAACAACAACAACAACAACAACAAAAACCTCGTGCGGCTGCGCTCGTTCTCGGATGGTTTGCGCCGTGCAACGCGAAAGTAAACAGGACGCAAATTAATAATCGGGGCAAAAAAATAAACGCAGGCCAATGTTGAATCATCGCTCGGTGCGCGCCGTGCCGCCGCTCGTGAGTTAACGCGGCCGCTCGCTGGTAAAGGCCTTGAATAATAAACACAAATAAATATTTGTTCCTCGGGATCGGTTACTTCAAAAGACATTGTGATTTTTATATATACTGTATGTATCCGGCCGGGTGGCGTCGTCTCAAATCGCTCGGCCCGTATGCTGAAGGTTACGAGTTCAAATCGCGGTGCCTTCAACTGATGACACGACGATACATTGTACGGTGCGAAAGAAGTTTAAACATAAATACATTGGTGCTATGATGATACTTTACACCCCCCCACCCACACACCACCAATCCTACGGGTAGTTGTGCTCTCGGCTTTCACAATAATTAGAATGAAAATTGTCATGTGTACGGTTTTCGTTCACTCTCAGAGAGATTATAATTTAGAAGCGCGCGATAACAACAGGCAAGCGGTGAAGGCAGCCAGAACCGGCATTTCCCAAGTTCTGCGGTCCTATATAGGGATGTTTGACCAACTGCCTGGCAGTATACTTTCCCATCTCTCACAGCAGTGCGTTATTGGAGAACGGCCCACGAATGCGGACATGAAAGAACTACTTCTGAGCATCCGTCAGTATCAATGATGACGCCAATTATGACACAGGAGGAGGAGGTGGTGGTGGTGATGCCGTGATGACACCACTGGCTTGGGCCGCGACGATCACTCTAACCGCGCCCGCGACGGCACGGAAGACATCGCGTCGCTGGCAATGGAGCGAGTCAACACAACTGTGGCCACGGGACAAAGCAGCCCCACAGTTGCACGCGAAGCCACTGGGCACTCGCGCTGCTGATGATGATGATGCTGCTGGCGGCGATGGTGGTGCGAGTTGAATTTGTGGCTCCGTCGAGCGGCGCTCGCTGTGTCAACGACTTCCATCGAGTGCGGCGCGCACCTCGGCACAGCCGACCCGCCTACGTACAAAAAAAACCCACAAAATACTATTCATGGAAGCATTCTAATGAGCTTAAACATCTAATTACTGAGCCTGGAAAACGCAATTTGGAGTGTGAGAGATAATGGACAGTTAGGCCTTCTTGGCTTTTATCTCAAAGCTGTAATTACCGCTGCTAAAATAATTAGCACTGAATGTGTTTTGGCTGATTAGGAACAGCACTGTTTAACTCGTTAGTGGAAGGTGTGCTATTGTGTCTGTGTGTGTGTGTTTGTTGATGTGCTGTTGTGTGTGTTGTGAACGGTGTTTTATTGCGTGTGTGTAGTGGAGAGTGTGCTATTGTGTGTGTGTGTGGTGGTGTGCTGTTCTGTGTTTAGTGAAACGTGTTCTATTGTGTGTGTGTGGTGGAAAGTGTTCATCGTAAGGTTTTTGGGTTAATACTTTTTGGTTTCATCGGTAAAGTCACGTAGGTAAAAATATAAATGAAAACAACTCAATTTCGCTACGTTGTCCCACCTGAAGACGGACGCTTGTGTTGCGCCCGAAACGTCGTGATTTAATTTAGTTGTTTTAATTTTGTATTTATTTAATTTTTTACCCACGTGACTTTTCCGAAAAAAACCAAAGAGTATGGATCTTTGCAGTCACGAAAACTTCAAATCCAGAATTTTTGGGTTAAATCGCGTAAGTATAAATGTGTCGTAACTCAAATTATAAATGTTGTGGAGTTACTCTCCAACACAACGGTGGGCTGAAGTAGTAAATAATTGACGTTTTGTTTACGTGACACATCTCTTACTAATTGGCTGTGTCAGGTGGTGGAGGGTTACGACACATTTATACTTACGCGATCTAACCTAAACACATTCCTGCGGAGGGAGCTGGTAGGAACGTTGGGTTGCTCGGTCAATGGCCAGGGTCAACGGCGGCGTGGTGTATTCCGCAAATATGCCCGACTGTGAGGGTGGGCACAAGCCGGCGTGAGTAGGTTAAACGTTGAGTTTTATAAGGGCACCACGGGGTGACCAGCCCCTCCCCACCCAGCCCCACCCCTCCCACCCCCCACCCAGCCTCACCCTCCCCACCCAGCCCCTCCCCACCCTCCCCTCTCCACCCAGCCCCACCCCTCCCATTTTTGGATGCACGACGGACGGACGGACACAGTAATCCCCTGTGGGCTGGTGTAACCAGTAGGTTCCTACCAGTAAAACCTTTATAATGAATAATATTGGTCGCGAAAGCCTGCTGCGTGTTAAGTGGAGAGTGTGTCTGTCGGTGTGGAGTTTGTATGTTCTCTCACTTGTCTACATGGGTTTCCTCCAGATTCTCTGGTTTCCTTCCAGAGAATAACACCCACCCCCCACATCCCCCCCCACAATGTCACCGGTATTGTACAAGCATCTCAATGCTGAAAATGTATACTCTTTGGTTCTTCCGGTAAAGTCACGTAGGTAGAAATACAATTTTATTTTATTTCTACCTACGTGACTTTACCGAGTATGGATTCCTGCAGTCACGAAAGCTTCAAATCAAGGCTGAAAATGTACCTGCAAATGACTCAATTTGGATTGCACACGATAGCCAGGAACATTGTGCCCTGCTGCCTTTTGCAGGACCCTCCTGAAAAGAGAAAAATTAACCCGTAAAAACAAAGTTTTTCACTACAAATCCTTTATATGCGTGGCGGCTAGAGTCCTCTCGTCCTCTGGCTTGAGATGGCTGCCACCTATGGGTCAGATGATTGCATGGCAGCATTAAGCAATTTGTAATAAAATATAATATTTTTGTCCTAAACAGTGTAAAATTTTGGGAAAAAAATTTCACGAACATTAATTGTCACGCACAACGAGTCTGTGTGGAAAATGTCAGCTCGATTGGATCACGGGAAGTGGGTTAAAAAACGACCGAAAGATGTGCACGGTCGTAAGCAAGCACGCAAGCAAGCAAGCGCGCAAGTGAACTTAATATAAAGGATTTAAAAAAGAACCGACAGCGCGCGGGACCCTTGGCGAGACTTTGCTGGGTAAAACGAGCTGAGAAAAAACGAGCACATTCTCAGATTTCGGCCACGAATAACAGCGGCGTCAGATGATGTCCGCGTTCACCTCGAAAGGACGTGCCTCTCTCGGCAACCACCGGACGGACGTGCGCTTCCAGCGCACGGCAGTTCACCGCGTGCCGATCGAACAATCGCTTGTTTGCTCTCTGAAGCTGCGATTGACCACGTAAAGCGAAAGAAAAACACGTAATACGATGGAGGTGTGGGGGAGGGTTTTTTTTCTTTTTTTTTTGCACAGTCATCTTGCACTTGAGAAACTGCTTTCACCGCGGGTGACTGAATCCCGGATTTGAAGTCAGGATCTCAGCGGTAGCGGCTCAACGCTTCAGCTACCTAAGCCACCCGGTCCACCCCTCCCCCCACCCTCTTTATTATTGCAACATGATTCTGTTCCCCAGCCACGAGGACATAATAGCCAACGATATTAACACACACACAGACACCATTTGGGGCCGCGGTGAGATAAATACTACGGTATATGCAGCAACATACACCCCTACCCGCTGGCTTTCACAATAACCACAACAACAACAACAACCGCCATTCGCCACTAAGTGGCGGTGACGTCACCACGGCGCTTGTGCCAGGCTACGTGCACGTTAAGGCCACGTGAAGTGACGAACGCCCGCTGGCAGGTCACGGGACAGACCCAGGTGCCATTGGTTGACTGATTAAGATGAGTAGCCGATGCACCACCTGTGCCACCTACTGTGCCAACTTTGCTGTGTTTTAGCACCCGGCGCTCCGCTCGTTCGCCGAATGTTGCAGACGCTCGCGGTTGGAATCTGGCAGGCTGCCCTGGTTAATATTGCGTGGTGTATTAGCCATAAAATACCACTGCTACTCGCCGCTGGCTTTACAGCGAACGTTAAAAATAAATTCCCCGTGTGTGGAATCACGGTCTAAATTTGACAAATTAACTAAAAAGAATTACAAGCAAATTACACATCTAGGATGACTGCAGACTGTACGTGAATCATAGCGGTGTTATTTTTGCGCATGGCGAGACAAGATGTTCAAGAGCTCCATGCCAACGTCGAGGTCTGCTGGCCGCGACGAGAAGGCTTCAGGATTTAAAGCTTTCGTGACTGCAGGGATTCATCTTCTTGGTTCTTTCGGTAAAGTCACGTAGAAGATAAATAATAAAATAATACAAATAAAACATAATAAAATCCAATTCTCACGACGTTTCGACCACAACTCAAGCAGCCGTCCTCAGGTGAAGAACAGGCCTGTCGGAAAGACAGCGTCTGAATGAACACCACCAAGCTTGGCAGCGTATATTTAAGCTGGGTTAGAGGAGGAAGGGCGCCTTGACAAAGGAATTTACATATCAACAGATTAATTTAGCATATTTATGGGAAATGCAGATATGGGATTAGTCACTACTTGTGGAATGTGTAGGTGGTGGGGGGGTCTCAAAGTCATATTATGCTCGTGTATTATGTAGAATTATCAGTCATAAATGGAGGAAGTAGGATTACCAGCAATAAAGGGAGGGAAATTTTAATAGTAAGGAGCTGCAGCAGCCAAACCACCACGTAAAAAACGAAAATATAAACTACTTCCAATATCATCAATAAAATTGGACTATGTTTTATTTCAAATCCTCTACACATCTCCCACCAGTCTCAACACCAATATTCAATAAAATAGCGCTGTCCTGATACACTTTGTACAACCCAGCCAGTGTGACGTGTGCACAATATTCGATGACGCGCAAGTCACGTGCAGGGGCCGACGGTCGTTGTAAGCCAGCGTCGGACCACGTGGCTCAATAGGAGAGCATTTGGAAGGTGGCGAGTTGAGATCTGATTAACGGTTGGCTCAGCCCATCATCCCCACCGGGTCGATAAATTTATCACCAATTGGGGAGAAGTCACAGTGGTTGTTTTATACAGAGACCCCCCCCCCACCCCCCCCCCCCCGCCATAGGAATGTGGAATATTCGCCACTGGCTCTGAAGGGCTGTAAACGAGAGATGAGCACTCACTCTCAATGCGGCTCATTCAAGCAGCAGAAGTCACTCTGACGTGTTTCTCGCTTGTAATTGCACTTGTGGAATTATCTGAGTGAAATATGTTTGGTTTTTGAGTAACGTTAAATAAGCTTTCTGCAAGAGGATTATGCTTTATTTAGCAACTAAATATTAATGAATATTCTGTTGATATTAACTGTTTATCTAGTTCATTGGCAACACCCAGTGTTTTCTTCCCCTGAGTTCAGTTTTCTCCTGAATCCCACAAATTTTCTTCGGCCCGCAATACAAGGCGCCACACATTGAGCACAGCGGAATTACTTTTGAGAAAGGGGAGAAAAAAAACATTCTTCCCAAAATTAATCCAAGAAAGTGAGTAAGAGAATGTAAACTCCAACATTGTTTAAAAATCCTGAAAATTAGCATCTTAGCGCGGCGTGCGTCACGCAAGCGAGCGCGAGAGCTGTCGGGTTCCCGAGTCGCGGGGGACGTCAGCGAATGCGTCACGCCGAGTGGAGACGCACGGTGACGGCAGCCACGGCATGGGAGCATTTGGGGGGGAGTAAAACCCAAACGGCAAACATCGACGGTGCTCGCAGTGAAGAGGACATGCGGTTCAGAAACACCGCGGTCATTAACCACGACGATGCAAACACTGAAATGTGTGCGAATAAAGCACGGAGAGACGCATGTCTGGAATTACACTTCGAGGCAGGAAGGCCATGACACGGAGAAGAGAATTTACGCAGATTAATGGCCATCATCCAAACCGCTAAGCAATGTGAGTTGGGCAGGATCATGGTTCAAGGCTAATAACGGCGTGGCAGCCAATGACACTGGGTCGTGTCCGAGGCAGGAACTCTACCTCTGAGACGGAGCGATGAATTCGGTTCGTGTGCTCGTGCCGCGTGGATTGTTGAATCGCACGAATCGTGAGATGCGGCGGCGGCCTCGGGGAGGCCTTCATCCAGCAGTGGATTGACCATGGCTGATAATGATGGCGCCAGGTTCAAATCGACTCAGAGCCACTGCTCCGTCCAGCGATGCACGGGGAGTTAGTTCTTGGTTGATGAACACGTTGAAGCGTAACAACGCTGCGTGCCAACACAACGCACGCGCGTCTAGATCGCGCGATGGGGTTTTTTAGTTTTAATATCTTAAGGGAAGATTAATGCGCCGAAGCATGCATCTGATCATTCGCTATTGGATCGTTAAGCGCAGACACATGCCAGGAGTTACACAGGAGCGCACCGTGACAGAAGTGTTATCTGTGATCGATAACAGCTGCGACGGCGCGCGCGCCAAAAGCGGAACGAATTTGGAACGCGCCGAGTGAACGCACTCGGGGCTGGTGGCGCGAGAACGGGCCCGGGATCGACAGCTCCGACCGGGTGACGCTACTGACACCTTTTTTTACAAGGAGTCATGTTTGCATAGACCACAATACCTGCAATCATAATGCAAACAAAAAACACAACTCTGATAATGTATGCACTGGCCTTGAAGTTGATTGGTCCACACCCGAGACAGCTTTCCTTAGAGCCTAGTCCCACATGGTGTTGGACCAGAAGACGCCAAAATGTGTCAGTTTTGTTGCCAGATAGAAGAGTAAAAAAACAATTATCATATTTTTTACTGGCAAATGAGGTTCCAATGGTGGGTGACGCTACTCAACGGGGAACCGGGAGCCAGCGACGTACGGCTGCCCTCAACCGCTGGGCTCGATGTCCAAGCAAGCCAGCAACAAACAGCACTGTCGACGATGTAATAGACACGAGAGTGTAACACGCGTCTTCTTCGGCTTCTTCGGCTTCCTCTGCTTCTTTTTGCAGTGAGCAAAGTGATCATTGGGAGGCGAATTCCAAAGTGGAACAGTGCGAGGGGAGAGAGAGAGAAGTGAGGTTGAGCTGCAGTGTGCCCAGTGGTTGGGTGATTAAGTTTGAGTGAGTGGGAGGGTAGGTGAGTGAGTGAATACATGGGTGAGTGAGTGAATACATGGGCGAGTGAGTGAATAGGTGAGAGAGTAAATGGGTGAGGAAGTGGTTGAGTGAGCCGGTAGGAGAGTGTGTTGTCGTGGTTTGCAATGGGGTGGTTGAACACAGTGTGGTGATGGTTGATCAAAGTGTAGTGGTGGGAGTTGAACACAGCGTGGATGACACAACACAGACCGGTTAGCCGTGTCCTCGACACGAGTGGAGGAGTCGGTGAGTGAAGTTCACGTGAATGGTAATCACAATCGGAGCGATAGAAGAGTGATCAGGAGGCGAATGAGTGCCCATGAGTGAGTGAGTGAATTGTAAATGTTGTTGTGGGTTTACTCTCCAACACACCGGTGTTGCTGTGCTCGTCACGAATTGGCACGTTCTGTTTTACGTAACAAACCTGACTAATTGGCTGTGTCGGGTGGCGGCCGGTTTAACGACACATTTATATTTTGATTTAAAGTTTTCGTGACTGCAGGGATTCATATTCTTGGTGCTTTCGGTAAAGTCACGTAGAAGGGAAATAATAAAATAATATTTATATAAAACAATAAAAATGTTCACGACGTTTCGACTGCAACACAAGCAATCATCATCAGGTGTGAAATCCACAGCAAGAAGGGAAATAATAAAATAAAAACATTTTCTTGCTGTGGATTTCACACCTGATGATGATTGCTTGTGTTGCAGTCGAAACGTCGTGAGAATTTTTATTGGTTTATATAAATATTATATTATTATTTTATTATTTCCCTTCTACGTGACTTTACCGAAAGAACCACGACTATGACACATTTAAACTTACGCGATCTAACCCAGAAAAACACCTCAATCATGGATAATGTCGGTCGCGAAAAGCCCGACTCCGTGTTCAACTGAGCTAACGGGTGACTGGAGTGACGCAGGGAGCAATGGATCATCAGTCACCGTGACTGCTGCTTTTGTGTTGAACCCCCCCCTCCTCTCCAAGCGGTGGTGCAGCGGTGTGATGAGTCAGAAGCCGCCGCCGCCGCCGGCTGCTCCACCCCGCGATTACTGCGAGCCCGACGTAGCCGCTGTGCCACTGACCGCACGCACGACCCTCGGGGTCTACAGGGTCTACCCGTCTGCCTGGCAGCGGTCGGTCTCTCAAACTGAGTTGGATATCCGCAGAAGCGCGGCGTTTCCTGAAGAAGAGCCCCCCCCCCCCCCCCCCCCCCCGGCCCCCCCCCCAGCCCCCCAATTCAAAATTAATTCCTGAATTTCGCGTGCTGCTGCTGCTGCTGGGGGCGCGACGGTGTCACCCGCTATCATTAAAAATAATTGCCAATTTTTGTCCCGCTGCACCACAACACAATTTGGCTTCACCGAGATTGCCTCGCCTTTTCATCGCAGATATGCTGTTGTTGATTGCTGTTGACAAAGTGTCGCACGCCCTGGCAGTAATAAGCTTTGCCCAGCTATTGGCGACCGCGAACGAATACAAATATCCGAACTGCACCCCCCTCCCCTCCCCCCTACTCGGCAAAACGCGATGCATTTCCAAAAGAGGGGCTCGCTCGCTCGCTCTCGGCCGCCTCTTACCCCACCAAAGGGACACACTTCGGAGAGGGGAGCGGGATTGGGGGGGTTGGGAACGAGAGGCACACGCGGGCATATCTCTGGCGTGTTGCGATAATGAATATTTATGGCTCCGCTTAGAAATAACAAAAGTGATGGGGAAAAATAGATGGAGCTGATAGATGGAGATGAATGGATATTTGATGTGGATATAGAGGGTAGGAGGCATTGCGGTACGGATGGATGGACGAGTGGCAGGGCTTGCGGATGGAGGAACGGATGGATGGATGGGAAGATGGATGGATTAATTAATTCATTACTTGAGAGCACGACTGACCCACGGGGCTGGTAGGTGGGCCGGATGTGATCATCAATGGGCGTGTGGCTTGGGGCGAGGATGGGATGTAAAGTGGATTGCTGAATTGCAGACTAATGGATGCAAATAGATGGGGCCGGCATAATGGATGGAGAGTGGATTGCGAGCGGACGGAAGGTTTAGCCAATGGGAGCACGCGACTCGTGCGTGTCTCGTCTGGGTCTCATTGCGCGTTGTTGCGGTAACGTGTGGGAGCGGTGGTGCAGCGGTTAGCGCGCTGGGCTACGAATTCAGCCAGCCAAGGTTCGATTCCCCCTCTCACGGCCAACACCAGTGACGATTATCTGAACCGGCCCTGGGCGTCCCCTAGGTCGGCTCAGCCTCAAATGAGTGTACCTGGTGCGGTGTGTAAACATCGCCACTGGGGAGACAAAGGCGGCCGGGTGTGGTTTTTGCCACCCACCCCTTCGTGTGCCGTTCCGGCCTTGAAAGGTGTTCGCTAACAGCACTTGCCCCTACAGTCTATGAAGGCTAAAGGGGGGATCTTTGTCTTTGTTGCATCACCATGTCCGACGTTTTACCCCACGTGCCGGGAACTTTTTCAGGAACTGAATATTTAGCTCCTTCATTCAATATTCGGTTCCTAACGAATCTCATGCTTCTGGGAATGAAAATAAAAACTGCATCTTTTCAATAATATTCAGCTGTGCGTCAGCGCTATGAGCACACACGTGTTAGATTGTGCCGTGCGGGTGTAGGTGCGTGAGTAGGTCGTCTCAGCCTCAAATGGGTGCCTGGTGCGGTGTGTCAGCATCGTCACTGGGAAGACAAAGGCGGTTTGGCGTGGTCCTGACTGCCCACCCCCTCGCGTACCGTGATGGCCTTCATGTATGTATGTTTAACTTCTTTCGCACCGTACATAGCCAACAAATTAAACACAAAAAACAGTACTAAAGAAATTCGTTCATAGGTGCTACTCGCTAACAGCACTTGCCCCAACAGTGTGTTGACCATATAAGGGGTGTCTTTGTATTTGTTTCGTTGTGTGTATGAGGGTCGCAAACTCATAGTCGGTAAACCGGTACCCGTTTTCAGGATCAATTACCAATGACTAAAATTCAGGATCGCCAATCGGGTAATTGGTCTACTCTTCCACTGCGCGCAACACACTTAACCCCCCACCGGGCGTGAACATGAGTTGAACCCATGCGGGCTGGAGAGAGAATCTGAAAAACTCGCCCCAATGTTTCCACTGCCGCTGCGGGGAGCTGGAATTGAACTGTGAGTTCTCAAGTCCAGAGCGATAAACCACAACCCGCCGAGTGTGGAAGGCTCTCATACGATTACCGATGATGATGCAATTTTTGTTGTAAAATTGTTTTTAATCATTGCGATTCTTTACCCAGGAAAGCTTCGGTGCGATGTTGCTGCTCATGCTGCTGCTGCTGTGTGTGATCCCAATTGAGTCATTTGCAGGGGGATTTTTCAGTATTGGGACGTTTTTGATCAACGCCGGTTACATTAGTGTGTGGTTTATATCTGGGAGGAAACCGAGAACCCGGAGGAAACCCAGGCAGAACTCGGGAGAGGTTGGAGAACATACAAACTGCGCACCTAAATGCGCCCGAGGCAGGGATCGAAGCCAGGCCATTGATTCTGCGAGGTGCGTGTGTTTACACGGAACCGCCGTATAGCGCCCTTGTTTTAACACCCACAGTTTGCTTGTAACCGAGTGGACAGATCGACTAAGATGATAGAGGCACTCTGCATGGGCTGGCTGGACAGCGTGATTCAAATCACCAATGTGGACTCTTCTCAGGCTTTAAACAAAAACTGGACAGAAATTCACGCCAACATTTCAACAATAATTGCCCAATGATCGCCTTCCTCGTCTCCTTCTGTTGCTGCACATCTGATGTTTTGTAATAATCTGGAAGCCAAACACGGCCAACATATATAATCGTTTTCCATCTATCGGCCAGTACATAACGCACGTCCCTCATGATCTTTAGTTTTTAGATTAAAGAAATGAAAAAAACATTCAGAATGGATTGTTCCAGGAGAGTAGCTTCCTCAAACATGATCCGCCGTGACCCGTTCAGAGAATGGGTTTGGAAGATTAAACAGTTTTTTTTCTTGGGGGCCGACAGAGGCAATGATGCCCCCAGTATTGCCTTGTTAGGAGTTTTGGGGTAAATGCTGTTCGCGAGCTCCTATAAAGGCCAGAACGGCGCAAAGGAACCAGCAACCCTGCCTGGGCAAGAGAAACATAGCGAGAGAGAGAGATTTGTACGTGTATAATAGAGCGTTGTAGAGAGAGTGCAGTCCAAAGGAAGAGGACATAGCGAGAGAGAGAGAAAGAGTTCGCGAGCGACCAATAGAGAGTTTATCAAAGCGCTCACAACAGAAGTCAGTGCATATTTCAGGAGAAAACGCGGTAGAGCGTTCGCGAAAGAGCTCAGACGAGAATCCAGGGGACAGTTGAGTGCAGAGTTCAGTCGACAGTCCAGGGGGAGATTTCAGTGAAGAATTCAGCAAAGAGCTCAGAATCTGTAGCTTGCAACAGCCATGGCGCGTCCATATCCCCATCGGCTGTTCCTGTGGACCCTCGCTCTGGCTCTGACCGGCATCGTGTCTGTGTTCTTCCACAAGCCGGGCCAGCTGTCCGGCTGGCCGTGGCAGGCGGTGGACGTCGGTGACGCAACGGGGCAACCTCCGCCTCGCACCAACACCCTCATCCTGTCCAGCTGGCGGTCTGGCTCGTCATTCCTGGGCCAGCTCTTCAACCAGCACCCTGGCGTCTTCTATCTGATGGAGCCCATGAAGCACATTTGGACCAAATTGTCCAAGTCCCGTGAGTCGGCGCTGCGAGGCGCCACGCGGGACCTGCTGCGCTCGCTGTCCGCCTGCGACGAGACGGCCTTCCAGTTCTACATCGACAACCCCCGCCGACTCAACTCGCTCTTCATGTTCCACAGCAGCGCGGCGCTCTGCACTGTGCCGGCGTGTCCGGCCGAGGCGGCCGCGGCGGCCAACAACAGCGCCGGCATCCAGTGCTGGCGATCGTGCGGGGACGCCCCCTTCGAGGGGATCGGCCGCGCGTGCGAGCAGAGGCGGCACACGGTGATCAAGAGCGTTCGCTTCTTCGACATCGCCTCTCTCCGTCCCCTCGTCGCGGACCCGGCGGTGCGTCTCAGGATCATCCACCTCGTCAGGGACCCGCGCGCGGTCCTCTCGTCGCGACTCAAGCTCAATGGCTACTCCCTGGCGGGTGACGATCAAATGGTGCTGGGCCGCACCAAAGTCGACCAGCAGTCGGACGCCGTCGAGGTCATGAAGGTGATCTGCCGCAGCATGAACGACATCGGCGCCGGCGTCGCGGATGACGACGCGGCGCGCAGCGGGGGCCTTCGACGAGGAGGGGAGGGAGGGAGCGGCGTGCTGAGAGGCGCCTACATGGCGGTGCGCTACGAGGACCTGGTGAGCAGGCCCGAGGAGACGACGCGGGACATGTTCCGCTTCGCCGACATCGAGCTGCCCGCCGCCGTGCTGTCCTGGGTGCGGGACATGACCCAGGGTCAGAGGGAGGGTCCCGGAGGGTTCGTGGTGGAGAGTTTGCGCTCGCTCTTCGTGGCGCGCAAGTGGCGGTGGAGCATGAGCTTCGATGACGCGCTCGCCACGCAGCGCGCGTGCAGCGGCGCCATGCGGAGGTTCCGATACCGCGAGTTCGCCAGCGAGAGCCAACTCCGTAACGCGAGCATCGACGCCTTCTACTGAGCGACGCGAGAGAGACGGGGGCGCGTGGCGAGGCGATGGGGGCCTACGGGGTCCGTCGTCGTCGTCGGCGGCGTCGTCGTCGTTCCGAGCGTAAAGAACGTCGACATTACGTGACATTTTTTTTTATTATCGTCATCGGAACAACAAAAATGTCCGCGTAAGAAATTGTTGTCTCGACAACGTCGTTGTCTTCGTTAACACGAATGTCATCAGAAGTAATAATGATCGTCGAAATAATTTGATCATCATTCTTGTCGTCATCGCCATTGAACATTGCCTGTTCATTGCTGAATAATGGAACTACCGTGAGATGATTGTAATGATGGTGATTGATGGCCTATGATAATGTTTGTGATCTTAATCATCATCATTATCATCTTCGTCTTCATCATCAACATGCATGTTCTCTCCACCGCTGGACAACGGCCTTCCCACGCCGTCGCCATCTCTCTCTCTCTCTTACTCGCAACCCATCTCACTCTGCGCGCACGAGCCGATCTCACGGCTCCATCTCCGCGGCGGTCGTCGTCCTAGGCACACAACGCCCCCCCCCCCTCTCCCTCTTCCCTCCTTGGGCTGCCATTCCGTTATTCTCGCCCGCCATCAGATGTCGTCCCGTCAAGCGGCGACGCGTCCTGCCCAAGCCAATCTTAATTTTCTCGACAGTCTGGACGTGGCCATTGACCTGCCGCGTGTCCTCCCATGCACGAGCTCCTCCTTTCTCCGTGTGTCTCTCGTTGTAATTCTAAGAATTGCATCTCTCCACGCCTTCTCGGCTCTCTGCTTTCGTTACTTGGACAGGGCGCAGTGCGCCGTTTTTAAGAAGCCCTGTATTTGATTTGAAACAAAAAAATGTAATTATAATAACGAAGCAGACACCACGCATCCTTCCCATGTTTGTCGATCCACATAAAACATATATATGTTATGTACAAAGACAAAGATCCCCCATATAGCCTTAACAGACTGTTGGAGCAAGTGCTGTTAGCGAGCACCTATGAAGGCCGGCACGGCACACAAGGGGGTGGGTGGCCAGCACCACGCCCGGCCGCCTTTGTCGCTCTAGTGGCGATGTTTACTACACACCGCACACCAGGTACTCATTTGAGGCTGAGTCGACCTAGGGGAGTCCCCGGACCGGTTCACTTGTGTTGACCGTGAGCGGGAATCGAACCCAGGTCACCAGGTTCATAGCGCAGCATGCTAACCGCTACACCACCACTCCCCACTTTAATATATATATATAATATGTAATATTATATATATTAGATGTAATATAATATATTATATGTAATATGTACATCCCATCAGCCACACAGCCCTCTGTGAGTGCATCTAATCGGCTGCTATTGAATCTTGATTTGAAGCTTTTCGTGACTGCAGGAATCCATAGTCTTTGGCTCTTTCGGTAAAGTCACGTAGGTAGAAAAAATAATAGAT
>CM025656.2:2467669-2520658 GCA_014621495.2 Entosphenus tridentatus
CCGGACCTCACCATGGGAATGTGGAGTGGCCACCACGTGCTCTGCGCTCATTTGACTCGAGCAGACAATGACGGACTTTGTTCAACGAGGAAGGAAGAGAGTTGACATTCCCCGTATATTTTTGTAAAATAGATACCCCATTTGACAAAGCAAACTTTTGAACAGGAATAATAAAGCGGGGACTATTATCTTTCCATCTTCGCTGTAGGAAGTAACACAAATTGGATTTGACATCCACCCACTCTGTGATAAAGAACAATAAATGTAAATTATTGCATTCCAAAACCACCATTAAGCATGACACGCAAGTCTTGAAAGAAAAACAACTTTGTGAAATCTGAAATTATTTATTTTCATCTGTAAAAAAAAACACATCTAATATCAATTTCTTGACTTTTTAAACATTAAATAAAGCACTGCCAGACAAAGCGACGTTCAGTGGGACTGGGCCCCATCTGTCAAAACACCCCGTGACATTTCCACTTATCTGCCCAGTGTCTCTGCAGCGCGCGTCTACCCGGTGTGATAATGCAACATTAGCAGTGCACTCAAATGCCACGTTATCTGCACCGAGTAATGTTTGGTTAATTCCTTACATATGTATTTGAACGTTGTCGCCACGTGTCAACCCCGCCACCTTGTCTCCCGAGCCGTGCTTTTCAAACCTCGTACCGCGCACCACTGCCATGAACGACACGCATGCCTGCGTCTTGCAATCTCGGTTGATCGCTGGTTTGATTTTAGTCGATCCAGGCATTGAAATAGAAAAAGTGGGCGTCTCAGTCCCCACACCGCTGTGAACCCAGCTGTGTGACGTGAATAGCGTCTTGAGGGGCGCTTTCCACAGTGAATGAGCAAACAACTGCATTGGCCTCAAATGGTCCACAAAGGGACCCCTCCTCCTCGATCGTTGTCGGGATGGTCACGAGGATCTTGTTTATTTAAAATTCAACAGCCAGAATAGGCGAGCGCACGCGATGAGCGAGTTTCAAATGCCTGTCAATTCAGCGCATTGTTTCTTTATGGAAGGTGGAGGAGGGAGGGGGGGGGGGTATGTCAGTCAAACTGAGTGACACCGTAAACAATGGTCTGTACCGAGTTGCACGAGAGGAACATCGCACGGCAGATGCGGCTGGCCATCTGGTACAGCGTTAGACAAGAGTCCAGAGTGCACACGAGTCTGAAGCCTCCCCCCCCACACGACTCAATACATGTCCACGCATGGACGACGTAACGCCACTACGCTCAAGTAGATCATTCAGGTATTCACGAAGCAACTCGTGAAGTCGTCCACTGCTCTCGCCCACCAAGCTCTACAGAAAAGTGTCGCTTGATCAACTCACCCGAAGCGCAAAATCAACAGTTGCTGTCTTTTTTAAATCCTTTATATTAAGTTCACTTGCGCGCTTGCGCGCTTGCTTACGACCGTGCAAATCTTTCGGTCGTTTTTTTAACCCACTTCCCGTGATCCAATCGAGCTGACATTTTCCACACAGACTCGTTGTGCGTGACAATTAATGTTCGTGAAAAATTTTTTCCAAAAATTTACACTTTTTAGGACAAAAATATTATATTTAATTACCAATTGCTTAATGCTGGCATGCAATCATCTGACCCATAGGTGACAGCCATCTCAAGCCAGAGAACGAGAGGACTCTAGCCGCCACGCATATAAAGGATTTATAGTGAAAAACTTTGTTTTTACGGGTTAATTTTTTTTTAGACTGGGTTGTTGCCCTGGTAATGTTATCACCACCGGCTCAGGAGCGACAGTTGGAACTTCTTTTGCACCGAACACACTTTGCCAACCGTGCTAATCGGAGGACGACAGAGAGGCGCAGTAGCCTATGCTCCTTAGCTCATGTCACAAACTATTTTGTACATGCATTCCGTTGACTCGCGGATTGTCCAAAGCACGTGCAACGCACCCAACATCGGACCGCAGGCTTCAAGTATGCAGCGCTTGGGATGGGCGATCGCTGTGCGCGAACAGGTTGCGATCGGGCGACGTGGCAGGCGCAGCATGAGGATAGAGCGGCACAATCCATCGCTGCATTGCACTTCCGCGCTCTCACTTCTTGTCCGTGCATTCGCTACTCTGCACCGAACCAGTGAGGTATGGTCAAAACACCGCCGCCACAGAGGGAGTCTGTAGCAGGCCCCCATCCAGCAGTGGCTTGGCAAACTGGAATTGTCCGTGTGCACATTACTCGGTTAAATGTTTTATTGCCGTAGGGTTGCGAGATGGCGGGGAGAGAGGGGGGGGGGAAGAGTCAGCTTTGCTCACCAAAAAAAGCTTAATAAAGAATGATGTTCAGACAAACACACCATTACTTTCATCTAAAGTTTATTTTACATTAGACTTTACTCTCCTGCATAAATAAACGAAATTCCTGCATAAATAAATTGCATGGTTTGGATTTTGTTAACCTGACAGTGCATCTGTTAAGCTTACTCCTGGACTTATTTATATGGGCACCCTCGTGAAGGCCCACACTGCAGTTCGACTTTGTATAAAATTGAGCAACTCTTTCATTTGTATGGCATATTAAGTGGCCTTCTGTGCCGTAACACAGCATGCGTTGTGTACCAAGTACGCAAACACCCATTACACTGGTCAACAAAACAATTCTGGCCTGGACTTTTGCAGCTGTTTTAGACTAATTTCAGTGCTGATTCCAAATCTGATCTCAGATTTGCTCCATCGCATTTCATTTTTATGCTATCGGCATACCCCATTTTCATTGATTGTACCCGAAATTAACCGTCACTTATGATTGCAAGTTGTTGCGAGTCAATGACTGCTTTAGTGTTAAAATATGGTGCTGTATTTTTAAGATAGTGTGTTTATAATCATTCTATGTAGATATCCACATTTAATATTTTTCTTCTGCAGCTTTGATTTAAAATGCAATATTTGATATCTCAACAACCTGATGTGATAGACAAAAACTGATGCCAGATTTGGAATCAGCACCCCAAAATTACCTTAAAACCGTTGAAATACCTTATGCCAGAAAAAGTGTTGACCAGTGGTATCGTAATATATCGGTTATTGGACCAAACGCATGCCCTGGGATACGCACGAGGGGCATAAAATCGCAGCGGCTCGCGTCAACTCTTAACGGATACGCGACATCGCCACGCGCAGAAACAATACGGCGCTTGTGAGCGGCGTCATTTCACCATCTCGCAACACTAAACCATTGAGGCAGTGTTAGGGGAAGATTTATTCCATTGTCCACATTCATGTGAATTGCCCCTTCATGGTTACGTGCCACTGTTGAGCAGCACTACACTGGTAACATGTGTGTTGGGTCTCGCCAATGACAGAAATTGCATGAAAAACAGAGCGTGCACTCTAGCCTCTTTGGGAAATCCCAGGACCCAACCACTCGGAATGCACCATCATCACATTCACAAGTCTCTTATATCCTGGTGCACAACTTTGACCCGCCGAATTGTGGAACGAGGTTTATACATAACTCGGTCCATAAATAAATCTAAGAGTGCACAAATGTTCGAAAATAAAGTGACCATGTGAGTCTCCATGTGGATTGTAACGGCACTGGCTTGTATGGGGTCAGTATCTGGGAGAACAAAACTGTGTTTCTCCACACAATATGCACCCCCTGTAACGTTGCTGTGTCCTGCGCTCTGATAAGCTCAGGGTACAAACGGTGCGCACGCACGGCATTCATCCGCGGGTCACCAACCCTGGCTCCCGTCTGGGCAGGAGTTCAAGCGGCCGTAAGAAATCTGCAGAAGCACAAACTACAGCCACACGCTCACGATTAAACTCGCTTACAGATAAACCAACAATGGAAACCCGTGCGCCAACATCTCACCTTAAACAAGCCGAATTATGAACTCCACACATAAAAAAACAAGTGTGCTTTTTGTTATACATCTGGGGCGGTTTCTGCTTCCGAAGAATATTCTGCTGGCTGCCAAGGTGAACGTTGTGAGAAGGGTATTGCACCTATCTGCCGTACTCTGGCAGCTAAGCCTCGGCCCATTCTCCCCCGCACAAAGCGGAGCTGCTCTATCTGCACGCGGTGCGGTCCGGCTCATGGGAGAAGAGCGCCGGCCAATTCTCTGTGCAGAAGCGGTAACTCCCAATTGCGGGCACCCCCCACAATCATCGCAATCATCAGAAGGGGCCCATCCCAAAATATCGGAGGGTTGATGTGCACGCGCGACACTCTCCACCATTCACGATCTGCAGTCTCTTTCAAGCGTCGTCCAGTCCAGCTGCTTGCAATGTCGCGCCAAAAGCCACTGATCAGTGTTGACGCGGCCAACAATGAAGCGCATATGCAATTTATGATTCATCGCGTGTTCTTTCTCCCTTTGCAATTCTGGTTTGCTCTAAGTTTAGTCACCATAACAGACCTCCAATTCATGCTGTACGTCGGCAAACACGCCAGCAGTGTATTGGAAATACAATTTGACTCGCTATTACGGGAACCTTATTTGCTCAGTGTACAAGGAAAATGTAGCCAAACAACAACATGCCTGGCCCAAGCAAGGCAAATAACCACACACTTACAATTACGGTTGTGCAATTTCCTGATTCCATCTTTGGTGGTTTTAGGATCTTTATAGTTTCATTTTTGGCCGTGACAAAAAAATCACTGGTCAGTTTTGTTCCCCCTGAAGGAAATCAGGCTTCAGCTTGGGTTATTTACTACTTTGATGGGTGACCACGAGGCTTGGTACTGTAGGCGTTTTAATGCAAACCCGTCAGATGACAGGACCATTAACCCCTCACACGTGTGGGTTTTATCCGCGTTCTCCTGTTCTTCAAACGCAAGAGACCAAACACTAATTAATGTCATGGACCTTCAAGTCTCAGTGAAGATTTTTTTGGTAAATAATTGGCATTATTATCAAGGAACCGTAGAGGATTTTTTGTATAAAAAGTTATAACTACTGCATAACAGTGTTGTTTGTAATTAAGCCTTAATAAACGAGTTGACTTTGAGTAGCTGATGTCAAGTACCGTTAATTAAAACGTATAAATGTATTCCCCTAGCAAAGAACAGGTTTGCGTCCTTCGTGGTTCATACCCAAGAATATTAAACAGGCATTGCATAAACCATCATACAATGTTAAAATTACACGCATTGAAACAAGACGTTACATCGTCTGGCACTTTATTAAATCCAAAAAACATGTTACATGAATCACCACGAGCACGTTTCTAACACAATAAGCTCGCATAACATCAATTCATTTCAATAGTGCAAAGCGAGGCTCCCTCAATAATTAGCAAGAGACGTGCAATTGATTTCTTCATCCAAATCCATTCTCTACGCTCAAGAGAAACACGTTTAATCGTGCAAATTATATGCTTAGTTTTTAAACTAACGGAGCAAACGAGACCGCCTAAAGACGTGCAGTAAAAAGATTCGATAGGGATAAATCACGCGCATCAAGGGAGTTCAGATTCACAAATTCACATCGATTGAAGCTCACAATCACACGGATCCAGGTCACGCTTGCAAATGCGATCTGGTTCACCAAAATAATCTTAAAAATTGGATGGAGGGGAAAAAGTACGACCCCTTTTTAAGGATGGCTTTTTAATTTAACAGCATCCAGCCTCATTTGTTTAACAACCCTTAATGCGCATTAGACATTGAAAGTAAAAACCCGGGCATGAGTTTAAGCTAATTTTGTTTAACCAAGCGAGAACCCAATAAGCCAGGAAAATCTCAATGGCAAGTGACCAGGGTCATCAAAAAGTGACCTTGCATTGAATCCAACGCGGCTACTAAGACGCACTACCCAGGAAGCTGCGAGGCTGATGGGATGTGTAAAATATACTTTGTGTGCGCGCACGTGGTCGTACGTGGGTCAGAGGTCGCAAACGGGTTTTGATTCCGTACCCATACCCGGCCGCACCAGGGTCGCAAACGGGTACCCGTACCCGGCCGTACCCTACCCGTACCCGGCCGGGCACGGGTATCGGGTACCTGATTGCGACCTCTGGGATGAAGCCATGTTGCAGGCGCGGGTGGGTTGATTCTAGGAACTTGAATTGTGAGAATAGAAAAGACGTTGGGAAATGAGTGACAAACGGTTACTCACCAGTGACTCACGGTCTACCCGTATTCCGGCCGCACCAGGGTCGCAAACGGCTACCCGTACCCGGCCAGGTACGGGTAGCCGGGTATCGGGTAGGGTACGGGTACCGGGTACCCGGTTGCGACCTCTGACGTGGGTGGTCATCTTGGATTGAACGAGAACGGCTCCGACAAAATGCGGTACACGAACGCCACCTAGCGAATATCTCTGGGCACGTGTTAATCAGTGCAACAAACGATAAAGTAACGTACTCTTTGGTGTTTTCGGTAAAGTCACGTAGGTTAAAAAAGAAATCAAATACATTAAATTACGACGTTTCGGAGGCAACACAAGCCTCCGTCTTCAGGTGGAACCGTCACAGCAAAATTACTGTATCAAGTGAAGAAAGCTGTGGTTTTATTTTTTAACCTACGTGACTTTACCGAAAAAACCAAGGAGTATGGATCATTGCAGTCACGAAAGCTTCAAATATAGAACAAAGTAACGTATCAGACGTTCTGCACGAACGAGACTAACCAGCAGAGACATCGTGAGGGTCACTGCAATGGGCACTCGAGTGAAAATTGAAAACTAGCGTTTTGCAAAAAAAACGCTCGCAGAGACGGGCTCCGCTTGACATTGGCTTTGATGGCACCATCGCATGTTGAGAGTCGGGAGGCTCTTGCGGGCCGCGTCAAGATGGGTCGAGACCGACAACCATGGATCGATCGGGCAAGCCAAAGGAAGAGAGAGGGGGGAGCGCCGTCAACATGGGCCGTAAACGAATCCGCGAAAGAAATGAATGGTGCACGACGTTGACGCGTGGGAGGCCATCCTTGGTTGTCAAGGGGGCTGCCTAATGTGGGCTCTTAAGGGACAAATGGAGGGCACTTCGGCCGTGGAGATGACGCAATGGGGAGGTCGCGTGCGGTCGCTAGTTGGCACCAGGGGGCTTGGCAACCTTTCCAAGAAGAGAGCAGAGCCCCACTTCGTTGGGTTTTTTTCAACGATTTTATTTAAGATAATTGGTTTATTACCCTTCTATCTGGCAACAAAACTGACAGCTTTTTTACAAGGAGTCATGTTTGCATAGACCACAATACCTGCAGTCATAATGCAAACAAAAAACATAACTCTGATAATGTATGCACTGTCCTTGAAGTTGATTGGTCCACACCCGAGACAGCTTTCCTTAGAACCTAGTCTCTAGTTGTGCACCTTTTGGCGTTATCTGGTCCAACCCATGTGAGACTAGGCTCTAAGGAAAGCTGTCTCGGGTGTGGACCAATCAACTTCAAGGACAGTGCATACATTATCAGTTATGTTTTTTGTTTGCATTATGACTGCAGGTATTGTGGTGTATGCATACATGACTCCTTGTAAAAAAAAGTGTCAGTTTTGTTGCCAGATAGAAGGGTAAAAAATCAATTATATTTTTTACTGCCAAATGAGGTTCAAATGGTTTTATTTAACTTCACTCGTGTTTGTCGTGGTCTAATCTTGTAATCAAAAGTGAGTCTACTTCCTGTTGACCAGTCAATTCCAATTTTTTTTAACGGTTTTTATTCAAAGGTTTTACTTAACTAGACTATTTTGTCGTGGTCAAGTCTTGTAATCTACATTTCGTCCACTTGGCGTTGTCCAATCAATCCCTAATTTTGCACACGTACTCAGATCCGGTGGCAATGCAAGCCTGTATCAAAATCGGCATCAAATAATCAACTAATTGCCTCCTTTCAAGCAATTACAATTTTTGCATGGACGGAATATTAATTACATATTTTTATGTATGTGAAAAACGCCGCGGTCCCTAAACTGTGGAATCGGCTCGCACAGAAAGCAGACGCCGCGTGTCTCTTGTAATGAAGTTGTAGTCCACTTCCCGTTCTCCAATCTAGTTATTTACTTTTAGTGCACTTTTAAATAAAACCGGTTTTTAAAAAACATTTAAAGGAGTTTATTCAACTTCAATTGTCTGTCGTGGTCAAGTTATGTAATAAAGTTAGTCTACTTCCTATTGTCAAATTCAAAATTTTGCACACGTACTCCGATCCGTTTACAATGTATGCCTGTATCAAAATCGGCATCAATTACTGTAATTGCCTCCTTTCAAGCAATTACAATTTTTGTATGGACGCCTTATTATTTATATATTTGTGTCGGTCAAAAACGCCGCGGTCCCTAAACTGTGGAATCGGCTCGCACAGAACGCAGGCGCCACGTGTTTCAGGCGCCATTGACACACTTCTGGACCGCAAGTTAATCGAAGTTGTTTATAAAACCGTTGTTTAAAAAAACTTAAGTTTATTTCCACATCTCTTGACCAAAATAGTTAAAGAGCCGCATCACAGACACGCATGCGCGCAGAGATACTGGGTATACGTACACAGCAGCAGATACACAGCAGATGACAAACACATTCTGACTTAATTAACAAAAGAAATAACCTTTAGTTATTTCACAATATACATTTCTCGTACAAGGCCATCGGTGTAAAAGGCCTGCATCGATCCGCTTTACCAAACGTAACGTGCACCACCGTAACATGCGGTCCACAATGTTACGCACGCAGTTATTTTTACGGCTTTAAAATAAACTACTACGCGAGGATCGTAGTTGTAATAAAAATTAGAGTACGCGGTTGTAATTGTTTTTTAAACAACAAAATGTCAATGTCGCTGCCCTGTAACAACACCGCCTCAGTCAACTCACCTGCCGCCAATTTAACAATGGGCGCCTCGTTGCTGCCTCATCTTATAGGTCCGTTGCGATCACGTGATGCGCCCGATCTCATATTTGATTGGCTGAGGCTTGATTTAAATATTGTACCGTGACGTCATATAACGTCTCTGTTGCGCGTCCTCTGATGACGTCATATGACTAGAAATAGGCGCGCAATCGTGATTGGTCAAGCCACCAACTAATTTCCTCCCACGTGTCGCGCGCGCGCCTCGTGACAGTTGATATGACGTCGTGTAACCGATAACAATGAATAGGGAGGGGGATGTGGAGGCGGTGGGGGGGGTCAATTACGTCACACCGATCAACTCAACCAATCCACGTTGTAGGGGTGTGTTTGGGGGGGGTGCCGGTTGCGCAATCATCCAAACCGCCACGTGACTCCTCACAGCGCTCGGTTGAATTCCCTTCAACGGACAAGCATAGGCGCGGCGGCTTAAGCGCGCTAGAGAATTAAAACCCGTGGCGTTTCTCGGATTCGTCCGTCTCTTTCGTCGGCTCCGTCCCACGATCGAGAGAGAGGAGCCGACGTTGATTGTGGCTCGCCATGGCGGTGGGGTCATGGCAGGCTCACTGGCAGCTGTCGCCGCCGCCGCTGCTGGTAGTGGTGGTGGTGGCGCTGTTGTCGGCAGCCCAAGCGATTCCACAGGCCCCCGAGTCGGACCTCACTTTCTCGCTGGCCCCCGGGCACCGAGAGTGCTTCTACCAGCCCGTAAAACCCGGGGCCGTGGTGGAGATTGAATACCAGGTGACCCCGAGGGGACGCGGTGTGGCATGGGGGACACCTTTGGGTCACACCACGGTCAAGTCATGGGCCAAATCAACGAACCAAATTGAGGGCAACTTTTGGCGAGATGTTTTGTGCTTACGTGGGAATTCAAGGTTGGAGTGAAATTCTGTGCAACTTTGGTCTCTTTCTGAAGTTTTGAACATTGTTATCCAGTTTTCGGATCAACATTTAGTTAAAAAAATTACATTGGGCTAGGTTGAATATCTGTTTATGGACAACTGTGGTCTGTTTCATGTTTGAATATTGGTCCCGATTTGGGGGGTAAGATTGAGGATAACTTTGGTCTCAACTTGTGGACTGTGTTTCGAACATTCGCCCCCCAGGTGGAGGTTCAAATTGTCATCAGCTTTGGTGTTTTGCACATGTTATGGAGGTTGGGCCAGATTTAGGATGACTTTGAACAACTTTGGTTTCAACTTTGATACATATTTTGAATACTGGCCCAGGTTTAAAAGGTCGCTTGAACATCGTCAACATTGAGTCAGAATGTTGGCTACGTACGGTGCGAAGGAAGTTCACTATACAGTACATTCTTTGAATAATGCATCAATTTCTTCCAAACGTGACTTGACTTTATGTTAAGTTTCTGGCCACCTTTCGTCTTCACATTGGACACCTGCCATGCTGATGACCCCCCCCCCTGTCCCCTCTGGCAATGTTCTCGCTGCCGTGGTGTGGACAGGTGATCGATGGCGGGGAGCTTGACGTGGACTTCAAGGTCACGGCGCCCTCCGGGACCGTTCTCTTGTCCGAACACCGCCAGGGAGACGGAGTCCACAGGTGTCCTTTGTAAAATGTTTGCTTTTGATCATTTTGTATATTCCGAGTCCATATTTTCTTAAGAGGTCATTGAACACGGTCAACATTTCGAAAGGCTACACGAAGAGCGTTGTTTTTTTTTCTCAGCGGTTAGCGTGGTTGGCATGGGCCCCAGAATAATAATACTGGTAGTAACCTGGTTACACCAGCCCACAGGGGATTATTGTGTCCGTCGTGCAGGGAGGGGCTGGGTGGGGAGGGAGGGGCTGGGTCGGAGAGGAGGGTGCGGAGGGGCTGGGTGGGGAGGGGCTGGGTGGGGAGGGGCTGGGTGGGGAGGGGCTGGTCACCCCGTGGTTCCCTTATAAAACTCAACGTTTAACCTCACGCCGGCTTGTGCCCGCCCTCACAGTCGGGCATATTTGCGGAATACACCACGCCGTCGTTGACCCTGGCCATTGACCGAGCAACCCAACGTTCCTACCAGCTCCATCCGCAGGAATGTGTTTTAAACGAGGCCAACCCTGTCCCAATTTTCTCCCTGATAGTTTTTCTTACTTACCGGATAAGGCCCACTGCGCTATATAGCTCTTTTTCAGAAGCGACCTGGCCACAAATGATAGCTCAACGAAGTGGCCCATCGCGTGAAAATGCATAGCAGCCAAATACTGTAAACGCACGTTGATTCTAAATGTGAAGGGAAACTTGGAACTTGGGTCCTTCTGATGCAAGGGCCCCAGTGCAGTGACACAGCCTGCACACTCGATAGCTACGCCACTGCTTTTACATTTATTTATTATCGCTCCACCTCACTCCTGAAAGTGTTCATGAAAAATGTTATTCTTGGAGGAAGAGTTTTTATTAGCATTTAGTGCCTTATAAAAGCAAATATTAGGCTTAATACCCTGCCCTGCGTTTGCTCACGGTGTGTATGCTGTTAAAGCCGATAATGTTAACCAGTCTCATAATGAGTGGCTCATTAAAGTGAATCTGCATAGATCTGTGCATGCTAATTGGGGATCGCATTGGGCTAATCATTGTGAGCCTCCAGTACTTGGACAAAAGCAGTGTGGTGAGTGCCATTCCATAGAAAGCCACTGATAGTACTTAGCCAATTATACCATGGAGGCTATTGAAACAAAGAGTCAGTGATTGGAAGATTTACAGACGCATGATAAATTGTACATTGTAATAAATGGACAAGCGTCTGTTTCACGGCTTCATATTAACATTACTTTAACCCATTAGTATTTGTTTAAGCGCCTGCTTAAACAAATAGTTTATTTTAAGCCTGTTTGAACAAATACTGTTGGAAAACATTGGTCAAGAAGACCTTTAGTTTCAAGTTTCACGTTTTTTTTTAACCAGTTGAAAATGCAAGGCAACAGGATTGTCTTAGTAAGTGAGCTGGGTTACCAAAATGACTTGGGTTGCTAGAGCAGCGTGTGCTTTTTATTCGTGTTGTTAAACTTTTTATCACACACAGTCCACAGTTGGTTGATTTATAGTTTAAACAGACTTCAAACCAACCAGTCACTCATTGTGCTGAGCCAAGTGCACACAATGGGAATACCACATTTTGTACGCTTTCCAAATAAGCTGTAAATCGCTAATGCATTATCTACATGCTCTTTCTGTTCGTAACAGAGGGTACCAGTAATTAATGTAAAGATGATTGGGTAGAAAATATAATTTAAGTAAATAGTTGTGTTATTAGGAACCTGCCCAATATTAAACCGGCCAAATTTATCAAAAGGTTAGTCCTGACTTGGGGAGTAAAACAATCGCTTAAAGGGTCGACCAAGGTGATAACGTCACAATGCTTTGCCTCCCTTCCCGATGATCGCATGTGACGTCAGCTCATTGTGCGACTCGGAAGCTGTCGTTACTCCTGCGAATTAAATACTCGACGACAAACGCATGTTGGAAAGCGTTACGGAATCCATGCTCGCGCATGATAATTCTGTTTTGTTTTTCTCCCGTTGACAGCGTATACGTTAAGGAGGAGGGAGACTATGAGATTTGCTTCGACAACAGCTTCAGCCACATCTCGGAGAAGCTGATCTTCTTCGAGATCCTGCTCGACCACATGCAACCGGAGGAGGAACGGCCCGAGTGGATGGACGCCATCTCAGCCGACCACCTCATCGGCATGAAGCTGGAGGACCTGCAGGTGCGACCGGGCAGGGCAGCTCTGAACGTTCTGTACACGTACAAGTCACTCTGGCTGCGGAAGACATGGTGGTGATAATGATGAAATCAAGAGCTGTTGGAGATCTTAAAAATATCTCCCATCGTTTCCGTTCCTGTGAAAGTATGACATCCACGAACCTACATCTCGGTGTGGTTTTTTTTGTAATTTTTCCCCAGTTTTGTCCCGATTGTGCTATATAGAATGGCCCACGGAAGCAGATATCACAGAGATACCTTTAAGCGACGTCGTCGTGGTGTTGCGATACCTTGATGTAAAAAAATCCCCGAGTGTGACCACCCACTGAGGCGACGACACCAGGAATGCTTTTAATCTCAGAGCAGGGATCGCGTCGGTTTAGGGTCATCAGCATCGGAAAAGTCTCACAGCTGAGCAGCTCGACCCTCCACACATACTTTATGAAGAAATGCGGTGATCATGCAGGACCAGGGAGGAAAGTCGCCTTGCTAAAGAGAGAATTTTGTAACATTTAGTGGGTCATGGAAACCTTTATTGTACTTGTTAGCCCATTTGGGTGTCAGACACCTCGACAAGGAATCTATTTAATAAAAAAATTATAAAAGGGTAGGATTTATCAAGAAAGTTCATGCAAGGGGAGGCCTACCATAAAGCTGCACCCAGTACCTCACATTGCCTTATAGCCTGAGAATAGCCAAACTAGGGAGAAGGTACATGCGCCATCGGGCATGGGGGATGTATTTTCAATGCATCCAACGAGACCCACGACTCTACACTGACATCCTTCATGGTCGTTCCATACACACATAACACGACCTGGATGCCAGTATCGACGTGCTACGTATGTACATATGTATGCTGAACTCATTTTGCGCTGTACGTAGCCAACCGTGCTTATTGGAGGTGCGTGGGAAGGACGGCAAACTAACGGTCGCTTCTTCTTGGTTCTTTCGGTAAAGTCACGTAGAAGGGAAATAATAAAATAATACAAATAATTAACTAATACAAATACAATTGTACAAATGAAACATAATAAAATTGATGCTGCTAATCCTGCATAATGCACGGGCATAATATGACTTTGAAACCCCCCGCCCACCTACGCATTCCACAAGTAGTGACTAATCCCATATTTGCATTTCCCATAAATATGCTAAATTCTTCTTGATATGCAAATTCTTTTGTCAAGGCGCTCTTCCCCCTCCAACCCAGCTTAAATATACGCTGCCAAGCCTGGTGGTTTTCATTCAGACGCTGTCTTTCCAACAGACCTGTTCTTCATCTGAGGACGGCTGCTTGCATTGTGGCCGAAACGTCGTGATAATTATTTTATTATGTTTTATTTTTATTATTTTATTATTTCCCTTCTACGTGACTTTACCGAAAGAACCAAGAAGATGAATCCTTGCAGTCACGAAAGCTTTAAATCGAAATTTAACGGTCGCTTGTGTTGCCCAGCACCGCCACTAACGGCTCGCCCCTCGTTCCCTCCGCAGGAGTCTCTGAACAGTGTGAAGGCCCGACTCTCGCGGAGCCACCAGATCCAGACGGTGCTGCGCGCGTTCGAGGCGCGCGACCGCAATCTGCAGGAGAGTAACCTGTCGCGCGTGAACCTGTGGTCGGCGGCCAGCGTGCTGGCGCTCATGGGAGTCTCGGCGCTGCAGGTCTACCTCGTGCGCAGCCTCTTCGAAGCCAGGCGGCGGGTGCACACGTAGCGCGGCGCCAGCGGGCGCCCCGCGCAGGTTTTGCCTGTTCGCGGCGGTCGCGTCCTTCGCTATAACCGCGCTCGAACGCTCCCGTAACGGCATCCAACGTTCGCTTTTATATAGGTCTATTTAATACGATTATTGTTATTGTTCAACGAGCGAGGTCTGTGAAAGGTAAGGGAATCAACTTTTACTTTGGTGCAGATTGATTAAAATAACCACCGTTTCATTATCCAGGTTAATTTTTGGAGGGGTGCGCAGGATAAAACTAAAAAACGAATAATGCAAAAAAATTGCTAAGGGAGGCTATGCAAATGGTTTGTCTTTCTACTTAGGATGGGGGTGAAGATATCGAACATGTTGCCCGTTTACTTGCCAACCTGTTTGTGGGCACCGGGTCACTAACCCTCGACGAGTGAGGGAACGACTCATAATTAATCGAACCGGCGTGTGTAAAGATATCTCATGTATGGGTTTTTTTGCAAGCACTGTTGACCCGCAACCCGGATATTCCACCCACAGATAATTGAGAGTTAACTGTACGTGACAGTGTTATGGGTGTTGGCGTTTGGTAGTGATCGCAAGAGCTCGCAGCCTACACACAGTAGTACAGTTGAAAGAGGACCATTATCTCTCTCGCTCTGTTGAGTGGTCGGCAAGGGTGCCGTTTGACTTCGCCTGGGACCTTAATGCTTGGAGTTTCCAATCCCTGCGGTTGTTGTTCATGCAGGTACACAATTCTTAATAAGACTGCCCTAAAAGGAAAATATATGGTTTAGGGACGACGTTTTGGGCAAGGGCCCTTCTTCAAGTCCTTTCAAAAGTCGGCTATTATATTAAATGTTTCCTTTCAGCACTGGGTCATTGACGAATTTGATTAGTTTTTGTTATTTGGGCTTGCATACCACTGCCAGCGCACATGAAAAATGTAGGATGTTCGTAAAGCTGTAGCGGATGATTTTTAGGTGTTGATTCACTTCACGAACTCCCATTATAATTGGCTTCACCTTGGTCATTTGCCTGATCATGAATTTACTCTGCCTGCCACCACTAAGTACAGTCACTTTGCTTGGCTCCCTTATTATTACAACACTTGCCGCTAATAATGTGTTGCCAAACATGGGTCTAAATGTGTGAGAATTAAGGGGAGTGTGGAATTTTATAACAGGTTAAATGAAATCGAGGGCTGATGGGGTTATTCGTAATTTTGGTACCTTTTTTTTCCTTCTGGTCTCTAAAAAAAACGGTAGGAAGCCTTTCAATGTCACACTGATAATGTCTAGTTTCAATTCCAACACATAGAATTCAGACTTTTCTTATGAGAATATCCACTAAAAGCCCATTGAGATTAATGCATTTTATTCGCAATGGAGATTCTTCTGCATAAACCATAGTTGTGTTGGGGAAGTTATTTATTCGAAAATAGTGGGTACAATTGAAAGGAGAGATTTGAGTAACAAGACAAAACACGAGAGCTCACGTCTGATAGTGACGGTGACACGGGGTCATTCGACACAGGGTCATACAGCAAGACCCCGTGTTTTTTTTGTAATTCCATGTAAGAGCTACGTGGCTGCTAAATGAGTCGAGCAATACACCAGTGTCGACTGACCATTTTGCAAGAACGTGTAAATACGACGCTTGTAATTGGTGACGGCACATCATTACACGTGCTTTTGATGCAGGAGTAGGATTGTGTGCCACTTGTTTTTACACGTCTGTTGTGGTTTTGCAGGGTTAAATGGTATATTTATGAAGGACTGCTTCTAGATAAGTTGGGATTTGCTACTGTTTTGCTGAACAATAGTTGTAAATTGTTCACACCAGAAGATGTTTTTTTGCTTAAACAGATGCACAAAAAGCCAGGTAGCTGTGTTTGCATTGTAAGTTGTGCAACGGACGATGCTTCATGTAGCTATGCCATTAGGTGGACAGTATTTACAGGGAGTGGCCAACCGGTATCGCGTTTGCCCTGATTAATACTGCGGGTATATTAACCGTAAAATACGTTTCGTCTTTCACAGTAAACGTTAAAAGATCCCGTTATGTCATTTTAAAGAGTAGGCCAATGTTTGCCGGCGTCATAGTCCGGAATTCACAAATATTAAAAATAACCCACAAATTACTCAATTGGAATCTACATAGCAATCATCATCCCCCTACTCTGAAACTCGTCAGAACCCTCCTGGAAAAATGAGTCATGAGGCTCGGTGAGGCTTTCTGAGTAAACAAGCATAATAACATTTACAGCCCTTTTACCGTTGCACCGCTGGATGAACATGACCTTTTCACACCATGTCTAGCACAAAGGTAATTTGACCATTCTTCACCAATCTGGTCAGTGCGGATGGGTGAAGGGGTTTGTTCAGGAGCAGTTCAGATATTGGCCACCGCTGATTTTAGCCTTGGTTGGGAAACAGGCTCGGGAAACTGGATCCACAGAGCAGCGAGCAATTTGCCACTCCGCCGTCAATTTATATATTTGCTTGCAAACGTAACGCCTTTCTTGCACTAATCTGTCACTCAAATTGTATTAAGAAAGGTTCACATGTTCCATTGATGAAGCACAAATGTTCTACCAATGCAATGATGCTTACTTGGCCTATTTTGGTGAATGGGGAACATTTAGTCATTTGCATGCTCAAGGTGTGTGTTTAAATTACATGTTTAGAAACGTATTAAATTCACAATCTGGAGTTGATGTACTGCACAGCCATTGTGGAAACCTACATTTGCTAAGTATGTCCGTTGAACTTCTTTCGTACCGTACATAGACAACCGTGCTCATCGGCGGTGCGTTTTGTCTGATCTGCAGTACCGCACATAGCATTTAAAAACAATACGTCACGTAAAAATCGGTTCGCCTTGAACAAGAGATAAATTATACTTGCCTCAAAATGTGAAGTTACTAGTTAAGTAATTAAGCTAAGATAAGCCATTGAATTAATTTAACCGATCTTTGATAGATCTATCTTATTTGCGAAAATATTCTAGTGTGCTGTTTTAATTTTATACAAGTACGGAACTATTGGATATCATGTTGTGAGGTCAGTTGAAGGTTTTGTTAACCTAGGGTTAAATTACTGGACAAAACGTTGCACTCTTTTGAAAGAGGTGTTTGCCTTCCAAGTCTTGAATTGCAAAACCTGTTTTGTATGCACGTTACGGAACTGTTACATTAATGTGGATTCCGTGGACAAAATGACATTTGAAAGTGTTGCCTAATAAAATAAAAATAAATGGGCTTGCATGAAACGCCAAGTGTATTCCTTGCTCATTTAGAATAGTGCAAAACAGGGTCTGTGCCTAATAACGTGGCCATCACTTTGCCCAGCAGCCTGTAACACCCATTATGCATGGTGGGCTGCCTATCCAAGCATTATCCAGGCTTAGCGCTGCTGAGCATCTGATACCTGATCGGGCGCATTTGGCATAATTTGGTCAGAGGCTAATAACTTGGTAAGACATGTCAAAATAAAGTGTGTGTCTGTGGAATCGGGCGAATAAAGAGGTGCTTCTTCGCTGTATTAAAATTTACAATTTGTCACCAGTGGCCCTTTCAATTATTGTTGAAAGAAAAACAATTGTGTTTGTCATTCTGGTCACCCAATTCACTCTTCCAGATAAACTGCTCTTTTTAGTTCTGTAAGTTGAGCTTCTTTCGCACCGTACATAGTCAACCGTGCTCATGTGAGGTGCTAATCACCTGGTTAAACAAAATCAACTTTAAACTTGAGTTTCATTAGCGTTCCGTTTAACCGGATGATTTTCGGCAGCCTAATGTTAGAGGCCGAGAGCCAGTAAATAACACCCTCATCCTCTACACCAGCGGTCGGGAACCTATGGCTCGCGAGCCATATATGGCTCTTCTGGTGACGGCATATGGCTCCCAGACAATTTTGAGATGAAAAAAAAATAAAAAAAATCAGTTTGGAACTGATTTTAAAATACTTGTGATATTGCTTAATAATACTGTGTCATTTTAAAGTAAACAGAAATTAGTTTTGAAGATAAATTTCACGGGTCACGGGGCCTCAACGCCTGCATGAAGCTCAACCTCACCACGTACGAACCAGACTACAAGGCCATCAGCAAAACCATGCAGCACCAGAAGTTGCATTAAAAGTAAGACATATTTAATTTATTATACGTTAAAAATACTATATGGCTCTCAATGCAATATATTTAGAAATATTTGGCTTTTATGGCTCTCCCAGTCAAAAAGGTTCCCGACCCCAGCTCTACACAATACAGGTAGGAACAACAGGTTCCACACTGCCCACCAGGGATTATTTGTCTGTCGTGCATATCCGGAATTCCGCCCACCCATGCACCTCCCCACCGAACACCGAGCTACGCCGCGATTGGTTGACGATGTCGGGGTGGGTGGGGGGGGGTTGGGTAAACACGCCCACTCATCCAACTTGCCCCCCCCCCTCTGCCTGAACGCCGCGCTGTCCAACCAAGTTCCTACCTGCCCACTCCGAAGGAGCGTGTTCATGCGTGCAAGTTTTTCGTTAACGCGCAGAATAAGTCAATATGTAGAAAAGCAAAGATGAGTGGAAAGTCGGCCAAAACCAGTGCCAACAATTGCCCGAGCTCTGTGGCCCTATATTTGGAGGTTTGGCCAACTCCAGAATGGTAGGCCCATGGTACTGGTAGGAACCTCCTGGTTACACCAGCCCACAGGGGATTATTGTGTCCGTCGTGCAGGGAGGGGCTGGGTGGGGTGGCCTGGGTGGAGAGGGGGTGGGCGGGGTGGGGCTGGGTGGGGAGGGGCTGGTCACCCCGTGGTGCCCTTATAAAACTCGTTTAACCTACTCACGCCGGCTTGTGCCCGCCCTCACAGTCGGGCATATGTGCTGAATACACCACGCCGCCGTTGACCCTGGCCATTGACCGAGCAACCCAACGTTCCTACCAGCTCCCTCCGCAGGAATGTTTTTTTAAACTTCCTCCATCCTGCCCAATCTTAAACTTGCTTCATCATGCCACTGCATTAACCCCCGTCTCCCCAACTTAAAATGAAGGCAGCAAATCACTGCCACTTGGCCACTTTCCCAACATCCTTCCTAGACTTCCTCCGTTGAGCTTTCACCACCGAGTGCACAAACACCGTGTCAATCTACCGCTGGACAAGGTGCCCTTTCCACGCCGCGTGGACATTTGACCATACTTCACCACGCCGTGGCAGCGTGGGTTGCCGAAGCTGGGGAACGCGACTGTGCAAACCAACAATTGATTTATCTTAAGAGGGAAAACAAATGGTTACTTTAGGTGTTTAGGCAATGGCATTGATTCAGTATGACCGCGTCCAGATTGAGAGACGGTGAAATTGAAGGCAGCCTCGGATTGTCTCCACGAACCACAGCTTGCGATTATATTTATTTTCATTATATAACGCAGAGAGATGCATCAACGACAATTAAATTACGACATCACTCTCATGCTGCCCCAGCTCCGCCTCCCCGCGTTCACCAAGTCGCTAGTGACCGGCGCGGTGAAGTATGGTCAAAAGAAACCGCCCCCTCCCCACCACCACTCGTCGAGACGTGTTGAGAGCCCTCCCTGCCCGGCAGCGCGTTTACAAAAAGAGGTCCCCACGTGTAAGTTCAGAGCCCCATTGATACGGAAAATCAATTCGTCTTATAATGACAACAACACTCACGGTTATTGGATGGAATGAATCGAAGTATAACTTTAAGTGAGCAAGGCAACACCTGGCAAATCGGGGTTACATTTCCAGGTACAGCATTAATTATGTAATTGCATTTTTTGTAAAGCATTAGGCACCTATGCGTGTTACGAAATTACGTCTAGAGGTTAAATCTCTGAATTGGCACACGCATAGAATTCGCAGTCACGCACGTTGATCCCGACCAGGGGCGATTGAGCGTGGACTCAATGTAAAAGCAAAACGCCTTGGGGGCGCTTTTACATAGGACAACGCCTCGCAACCATCGTCCAGCCCACGTGGCGGCGCTGCCCTGGAGGCGTTTTGAGTTTCGTAAACTCGCTTTTGCTGGCGTTTGAGCGGCGTCTCGCGCGCGTTTCCTGCTCGCGGGGGTGGACGAGGCAAAGCACGAATCATGTCGTTTTCTTACCAGGGTACAAACGCACACAAACAATATATCTACCGCGCATTCACTGTCGTTCAAGCCGATCGGCGTTCAGCAAGAACGAGTGTTTTTAAATGCCGGTAGAGTTAAAAAAAATTGGTCGCTTTTATGCGCCGTTCGTGGTGAATGTCGTCGGTTTGAGCGCGGTGATGCGAGGCCTGGGCCTGGTTCAGGCTGCGCGAGTTGCGTCCCTTTAATTGCGTATTTTAGAACGACGTTAATGATGCACGTTTCGCTACTTTACAGCGACAATGTTGCCTTTGCGAGCGGGCTAGCGAGGCGTGTAAAGAGAGTTGCGAGGGGAACGAACGCGACTTTTGCGTCGATTAAAGAGAGCTGCGCGGGGTCATGGCCTACGGCAGGGCCGCCCTTGATATCGGCGGTTACTTTGGACTTTGAACCGAATAGTACAAAATCACACGATCAAAGTGCATTATAATACAACATTGGTCGTGTGGTGGTGGTTGTTTATTAATTGCATCGGTGCGTGTGTGTTTAAGATGGTGCCTAGGCCGCCGGGTTACAATCAATGGGAAACCAATGTTTGTTTTGACCGCGCAGATGTGTAAAACAATAAAACAGGCTCTGAAGTAATTTGATACATCTGCTCCGGACGTTTAAAAGCTTTCAAATGAGATGCGTCTCATTGTTGTGGACAAGCAAGATATTGGTCCCGAATTTGAATACCCCCCAGCCCGCGTTATTTGAGCATCCGGTCATCACGTTAACAATGCATCTGGGATTGGGCGATTAAGAAGCGATTGCTTGAACTGTATCTTTTTTATCATTCGTTTCCAAACGCAGTACTCTGCTGTTGTTCCATTGTTTTATTATTTCACATCTCATTGCTGAAGTCGCATCATTCTCCTTGCGCGAGGCCTAACGTTTGCCGAAGTGTGAATTTAACGCATTTTAAATGCTAAATCGCAAACGGTGCTTTCAAATGTCTACCGGCAAGCTTCAATTCCATCGGGCCACGATGTATAAATGGTAAATAGAATACCGTGTGACAAAGGGGAGGGGGGGACACGCATTTCGGACAGCTTGGCAAGGGATTCTAGTTGAGGTTATGTTCGGAGGAGAGCGGCAATTGCTAGGCGCGCTACACGGCAGAGCAGGAAACGTGTTTAAAGATAGGATTGAAAACACCTCTGAGAAACGTGTGTGTGTATGTATCCTGTATTAGTACTTATGTAATGTGCAGAGTTTAGGAAGTGACTACTGTGCCCGCAAATGCGGGAAAAGCAACGGAGTATGAACGCTACGGTGCTCATGGATTTTTTTTGGCCAATCATTAAGCAGATTTTTGTGCAAAGACTTTCCATAATTCTAGATTTGAAGTTTTCGTGACTGCAAGGATTCATACTCTTTCGTTTTTTCGGTAAAGTCACGTAGGTTAAAAAATTAAATAAATTAAATCACAACGTTTCGGAGGCAACACAAGCTTCCGTCTTCAGGTGGAACCGTCACAGCAAAATTACTGTATCAAGTTTTCAGTGAAAAGTATTAATGCCAATTATATAGTCTACGCGTAGGGTTGAGCGGTTAGGAAAATAGTACTTAAGACTGCTTTTCTTGCCACAATTATGCGGGGACAGTAGTCTCGGCTTTATATCTTATCTGTATTTCTAGGTGTGTATTTCAATATTATCTGCATGGCTAATATATACGATTTACATATTCCTCTCGTTGTATGGTGCGGCCTCTACCTTAGATTCATTTAACACAAGTAATAACCAGTTCTCTGGCGACTCAAGACAAGCGGCGCCCGCTTACTCTTCGGAGAGGCCTACGGATGGTTACAATTACAACACCGCCGGATACGGTTATGGACAAGCAGATAACGCCTCCGCAAACACAGGTGCCATGGGTTAAAAGCGCAAATACACCGCCGTGTGTAAGATGCAGTCTCTGCAGCCGTCTCTATATTAATGATCCTCACGACATCGGTCGCAATGCATCGAGTAACATTAAAGTTGTCGTAGCTGCCGGAATTGTGGCTTAGGTGGTTGGAACGGATTGAATTAGAAGCCGAAAAATTGGTCCGTAGAATTTCAACTAACCGAAGTTTTAACATTTTTTACTTTCATCACTGTGTGCGGCAGCTCATGTTTAACGCTACAACTTCCATTGGTTCTGATTCATAACAGTTGCATTTTAATACCAAGTCGGTGTAGTGGCAGTGCACGTCTTGATTCATTCTTAGAGTACGGGCTAGGAAGGCTCTCTTCCCTCCCCCATTCACCCCCTTTTGTGTACGCCCAGCTCGCCTCACCCAGGAGGTATCTAAATAAGGACTTGAAGCTTTAGCCTGCCAAAGAAACCAAACAATTTGAGCAGTTGTACATCACTAAATAAGATACAAATAGAATAAACAGTAAAATAATCAAGGTTAAATTCATTTTCCTTTACAAATGTAGATGTCCATTTTTCTGTTGTTAAACATACTCATGCCATCACACGTAAAGTAAAAAAAAAATCCATGTAGAATGAATGTTCATTGCATTGCCATGATGTCCCCAGTGGTGCCACGTTCAGCCAATCACTGCAATACTGCACGTGCAACACACTTTTTGCTAACGATTCTGAACAAAGTTACGTCCGAACTATCGCCTTCGTTGACGTACGAAGTAACACAAGAAGTTGGTTGGCAAACATTTATTTTTTGCAACTAAGTTTAACCATTTGACTATAGATTTAGAACACATTTTGGCAAAAAAAACTTTATACATTGGTAAAGCTAAAGTGGATTTTCAGAATAGTTTTTTTACTCCGTTTATTGACCGACGCCGTGGATGGAGTTGGTCACATTGGTTGTACTCGAGATGCATTCATCCGAATCAATAACATGCAAGGATTGCTGCTCCCAGAAGTGCTGGCTCATTGCCAAGTGGACATATCCAGCAGGTGCAGGGAATGTGAACCTGACCCAATTGTTAGCGACATCCATACCTACAATAGCATTACGAGCCAACACGCATGCAAGCGTTATGTCAAGAGATGGCTTTGTGAAGACCCGAGAGTATACATAAATGCTCTAGATATTAACACCACTGTTTGCCCAACAAGACCTCGAGTTTGCGTATTTTTTGTCATGAAATATGATGCAAACAGCTTTGTGAAGGTTTGTTTTCAAAGAGAATTGGGAATTGTCTTCCATCATTGCTAGCCCTGGGGTGTAATGTGTTATATTGCGGGAGTTGTGGATATGTTTGTAGTGCAGTTAAATACGCACCATTTAATAGCATATTAATGTGTAGTCTCATGCTTGCAACTGTAGAATATGCATGTTCATTTTGTAGATATAGGATTTGCGTATGTATGACCAGATGTAGCCCATTGAGACCAGAGTTCTTTTTTTACAGGGGAGATCTTGTACTCCAGTAAAAGTTGGCAGCTTCTGTTTTGTGCAGATCTTTAATTGTAGAGGGTTTCATTGCATCTAAAAAAATTACAATATCACAGGGCCAAGTTTTTCCATGAAGCCTTTTAACTCCATTTGCACCATGGAAAACAAATGCAGATATAAGGAGTCAAACAATTATTGGTGAATTTCATTACCAAATTCACATTATCTATTGCCCAACGAACCTTCTGAATAAATGTATCCCAGTGGCATTCCGTATAACCAGGCGAACACTGGATTGGCTTTTGTGTCACCAAGTCTCCATAGCAGAGTGTGGCCTGTTAAAAATTCCACTTGGCATCCTGATGTTCAGGGCAAGAGCCGGTCAGTGCATTAGTGTTTTCATCTCCGTAGTGAAACACACCACTGAATTACTTGTTCATTTCATATATAACCAGCAATTCACCGAGGCAGCGCATTTTATTTACGATGAGTATAGCCTCTCTTCTTTCTTCGCCCCCTTCTCATGTTTGGGTCTCAAGGCCCTGCAGGTTCAGGTGCACAAAACAGCTCAACTGCAGCCAACCTCTTAATGCAGGTGGTCAACATGCTGAAGTCTGATGGGACACCAGCCGATCAGTGTATGCAATTTCCTTTCCATTCCACGGGCTAATTTACTCCTCAGAACGATTTACTTTGCTGCGTTTGGGATGGCTGCATGTCAATGACCAATTTCTAGACCGTCGCCTCACCTTTGAACTTTCTGTATTTGCAGAGACCAGTTTGATAACATGATAGGCTTAGTGCAGTGTTCTTTCTTACCAGCCCCTCATGCATGCCACCAGATGTGCAGTGCCTGTTAGTTGCATTGTTTGCATTGTTTTTGTACCAGCGGCTAAAATGTTTTTCATAAGACTTGATTGACATCCTTGAAGCAGTTCTTTCATGCAGATCATTTGACTCGTAATGGTAACTCCGTCTTAAAACGCGTCTTTGGCAATTGCAAATACACATTTTTGTTGTTGCAGTTATTGGCAGGGGCCTAACAAACCTGTTTGTTTTTCTAGCTGCCACCTCTGCCTACCCCACCCAGCACACCGGGTAAGTGACCATGATAGCTACTACATTGTCTGTTGTAGTCTGTCGACAAATGATTAAATATCAAGTGTATTTGAACGGGGGGTGAAGTGGTGGTGCAGTGGTTAGCACGTCGCACTGAACATGCCAAATTGAGTTTCATTCCTGGTCCTGGGACTCACGCTTACCAACCGCCATGTTGAAGTACGGTGAAACAACTTCCCCGACTGACAACGCATGGCGAGGCCTCATCCAGCCGTCAATTGACATGAGGCTATAAGGAAAGAAAACGTTGTAGGCCTTCGAGACTCGCGCGTTTGGTCTTGCCGTTCAACGACACTGATTTTGGATCACTCCACTTTGGCCCCATAAGGGAGCATACCTAAATCTCGTCACCTTGCTTAACCATGCCCATCAGGCTGAAATTACATTGCAACACCCCTCGCCCCCCCCCCCCGGTCACCGATGGCATCAATATTCACGTATGCTTACCACAGCCGACATTTTACATTAACGGCGCCCTTAGACTTTGGTCCAGAACAGGTTCAATTGTGGCACAAAACATCCACTTGGAAACAGTCCAGAACTTTACTATCTTGCCTTTGGCCAGGTTTATTGTCGTAACGTTCTAACCTGCCTTTACTGAACATCTGTGAAAAAGAGCTTTAGAGCTCATCAGATTCAAGTATAAATATTCTATTCCGAATTTATGTAGCACCCTTTCTGATGAGTAAATTGTTTTGAGATTTAGGTTGAGCACCAAAACTAAATTTACTTGCGCTATTGAACCTGGCAGCCTTTTTTTCGGGCACTTAAGCATGCTTTTCTAGACAAAATGTTTGTTATGATTTATTTGGCACCGTGTTATGTAATTTCAAAATTGTCAGTGACATTTTATTGCAAACACATGTACAGGAGTAAAGACCCATATATACCTCCACCAATCCGGGCTTTGTTGTCTTAAAATCAAATTTAAAAAAGTGGTACTTTACAAACATACATTTTTTACTTAGCATGTAGGTTTTTTGTGTGTTAGGCCGTGTAATGCATTTCCTCGTAATTCATCATTTCATGGCTCAACAAAACATTGAGGAATCTTAAATTCTCAAGATAGATTTTAATTACCTGCTTTTGGATGATTTGGTCATATGTGTTCACAGCTCACCAACCTTTAAACCTAATGCAAGTGTTAAATGTACATCAAAATAAATGTCAGTGGATTTGTTGGCAATGCACTGCGATTGGCGTTTACACAATCGCTCTAAAAAGTCGTGTAATTCCACTTGTTTCTCCCTCTCATTCCACAGGGCTGATTCCTCTAACTACGGGTATGGGCAGACCAGCCAGTATGGGCAGACGGAGCAGTACGGCCAGTACGGAACGCAGCAGCAACAGCCGCAACAACAGGAGCAGTTTACACAATCTGGCCAGTATGGGACACAGCAGGGTCAGTATGGCCAGCAGCAGAGCAGTTTTGGCCAATCGCAGCAGTCTCAGCAGCAGGTGCAGCAGCAAGTGCAGCAGCAGCAGCAGGATTATGGGGCTTCAAGCTTCTCGTCTGGCCCCAGCGATCGCGAGAGCCCCAGCAGAGGTGGCCGAGGTGCCATCCGCGGGATGGCCGGGGGCAACGGTGGCAGTGGAGGAGGCCGCGTTGGGGTGGGCGGTCGAGGAGGGGGGTCCGGCCGGGGTGCGGGCGGCCGAGGCGGCCCCGGCAGAGGCAAGTCTGGCTGGTGGGGCCCACCGGGCGGCCAGGGCGGCTGGGCCAACGAAGGCCCCGAGTGGCCGGGCCAGGGTGGCGGAGGAGGAGGTGGATGGTGGGGGGGCCCGCCCTGCCAGGGGGGGTGGCAAGGTCCCTACGGCCGGGGGTTCCACCCTGGCAGGCGCGGGGGGCCGCCGACGCCGCCGGGCCCCCCTTTCCGTGGCGGCCCTCGCGGGATGTGGCCCCCGCCTCCCGGGATGTTAAACCCCCGCGGGGGGAGAGGGTTCGGATTTAACCCCTTCCCGGGCCGTCCCGTAAGTACCACCAGCCCAGGCTCACTGGCAGCACTGCCAGCTTTGAGCTTCAGCCGCCTTTTAATGAGTTAATTGCGGGACTCTCGCTCTCTCTGATAACTTATACCATTGTGCATATTTCACATACACAGATAACCTATCCGTGCGCGTGTGTGTGAATGCACGAGGAATGCGATCATGCACACTGTGTAAAATGGAAAACGATGAGTGCAAATGGTGGTGAGTGTAAAAAGGCCCTGCATTTCAGTTCGACAGGCCTTCACTGTTTTTTGTTCAAAGGATTTAACTGAAAATATGTACAGAATTGTACACCGTATTCAAACACTTCACGAGCGTACAGAGCCAATTTAATTGATCACCTGATGATTCGTATACAGCTTTGTCCCCTCGAACCACTTGACCATGCATTATAAACCACTGGGCCATTGTGGCGAGATGCTAACTACCTCGCCTGGTATACGGGAAGTCATGGGTTCAATCATGACCCTTAATCACGTGGATTTTTCTCCAGTTTTTCCCCCCACATTTAGAAACATGCTTTTGGGGGACTATATTTGCTCCTATACATTTCCATGTGATAAGCCACTTTGTTGAGCTATCATTTGTGGCCAGGTCACTTCTGAAAAAGAACTGTAGAGCTCATTGGGCCTTACCTGCTAAAACATTTTAAATATTTGCGTTTAGTCATGGAAAATGCACGGTTTGCATTTTGTTGCGTGGTTTTTTTTAGAGGCCCGTGCGGCTTCCGCCCGACCAAATGCGCGGTACGCTTGTGAAGTGTTTCATGCGTGGCGCTGCTGTGCATTTTGGTCGCCGCGTTCTGAGGCACGTGTTGCTGAATTTAGTTTCCACAGAGGGGAGGCATGCCCTGGATGATGAATCCAGCATTGAAGAGGAAGAACTTCAACCAGGGCGGCACCAAGAAGAAGGCGGCTAAGCACGATAAGGACAAGACAAGTGAGACCTGCACCCAGATTTGTATTTTCATGTTCAATTCCTTGAGTTCCAGTTGGTTATAAATGATCACCTTCAGTGTTGTTGTTTAACGACAATCATCATCTGTGATCAATCAACGTAGAGTGAGTTTCAATATGACCGTGTATTAAACACTGGTGAACAATATGTATAGCCAACGCACATTGATTGTAAAAACCTTGTCAGATTTTACTTTTTCATATTTCCTGAGGTTCATAGTTTGTAATGTTTACAATCTCAGCTCGTGTAAGTACACTGTCTTATATTGTGTTTTTTTTTTGCTTTCCTAATTGAAGAGAAAAAAGACAGCAAGGTCAAAATGATGGAGAAAACAAGCAAGAGGTGAGTCACCGGTTTATTAAAAAGCCAGGCAGGTGCCCTGCTCGAACACACACACGGCTTCCATCGGCGGTGGCTGTACCACACAGAGCTTTGCCGTTCAGGTGGCCGCTTTGTTAGAGCTCAGTCCAACATGTGCGAAGATTTCGTGCAGAAAATCGTCTTGGTGGGTGGTGCCTTTTGAGCGGTTTTCAAAGGATTACCTCCATTACCTACAGTCGGCGTTTGTTGTAAAATAATGTGATGGGCGATGGTCTTGATCTTTCGCCTCATTGTTAACTCTAAATTGTTAAATAAAAAAAAGCATATCTCACTAAGGTTATTTTAAAGATGCATCTTGATGATTTTTTTACAAAGTGAGCATCAGTCTCCTGGGTTCTTGTCATGTCTGTATAAAAAATGTTTTCTTTTTATAAACTAGGATATGTTACCAGAAATGTACCGCAATGGAAATAGTGGCATTATCGGGCTTGGCAGAAATAATGATTATAGTTTCATAATAAAATTTCAAGTCAAGATTGTTATCTAAATGGGCTAGTGCACATGGTGCATATATACACACACACAAAAGTTAGCAAAAATTCAAAGAACCCGACACTTTGGTGCCTTGATAATTCTTGCGACTTGATAATGTTCAAACGCTCAAGAGAGCGTTGCGCATTATCCAGACGGATTAACTTGTGATGCGTACAAACTCTGTTGCAAAATAATTTGCCAGATCCACTACATAGCCTAATCAAAATATAACTCATGTATTATAATATTGCCTCTGACAACCGAGGCTTTCAGTACATTGGTTTTTGTGGTCGTGCTGTCAGGGTCCGTGATGTTTTATCGGCCCGCAGCGTGTGGTGTTCGGCACGGTGTGCAACGTTTTGCCGAGAGCTTCATCAAGTCGGGGCGCTAAACGCTGTAGTTTTTAACACGCCGCAGGGTATTTGGCTGCCTTAATTTGTGGTGGCGAGATGTTAACTGCCTTGTCTGGTATACAGGAGGTCGTGGGTTCTAGCCCAATTCTGACGCCTGTATATTTGGAGTTTGCCGTGTGTGGTCACGTGGATTTTTATGCGGATCCTCTAGTTTTTCCCTTCACACTTAGAAACACGCGTTTAGAGTAAGCCACTTGGTTGAGCTATCGTTTGTGGCCAGGTCACTTCTGAATAAGAGCTATAAAGCTCAGTGGGCCTTATCTGGTAAAATAAAAACAATTTTAATTTTGCGTGCGGGTAGACGCCGCCCGCTGCTAATGTGGACAGCGCTAACGTGCGGCGACGCGATCTCCTTGCAGACTCAAGTACTACTGCTCGCTGTGCAAGTACTCAAGCAGCAACGAGGAGGAGATCACCAAGCATCTGGAGGGTGAGGAGCACGAGAAGGTGCTCGCCATCGTCCAGAAGCACTTCCCCGACGACAAGTTCGTGGCGCCGTTCCTGCAGGCGAGTTTCCCCGCGCGCGTAGATTCGATTGGTGCGGTGGTGTCGAGTAAAAGATAAAGGTAGCAGCCCTTGCACTGCGCGATTGCTTCGCTGGTTTCCCGCACCTCCGATTAGCACGGTTGCGAAAGAAGTTCAACACGTGTAAAGCGCAACCCCCGATGTGGGGCGCTGCGTTTCTCTGCCGATTGCTGGATGACAAACATTCCGGTGTCGTGTCGGTGCGCTCTGCCCGCGGCTTTTAAGTCGGCTGCGTTGCTCTGCTCCGCAGGCGAATTTGTTCAGAAAGGTGAAGAAAACTACCGCTGGCAGGAAGGCCTGGGAGGAGGCCAACAGCGCTCCATTCAATTTCAAGGATCCCTTGGATGGTAAGACTGCACATGCACACTGGAACGCTTTGCCATACGCTCGTTTCAGACTGTGGCTTTGCGACGCCTCTCACTGTCCTGTGGCTAGACTGGAGGTCGAGTTTCTCCTTCACTTCTCCGCACAAAGTGCTGCTCATTTTATCGATCCCCGAGGGTTGATGATTAGTCAACCTTCGACCAGGATTTTAACTCTCAGCTGCAAGGTTGCGAAGTCGCTCGCTCTACGTGTACGGCCCCTTGTCAGTCCACTGCTGGTTGTGAAGGCCAGTGCCACGCTGACCTTTGTCAAACATCCCCACTGTCACCAACCCGTATTCACCAGCGTGAGGAGGTATGGTCAAACAATTGGTGTGGGTTAGGGAAAGGAAGGGGTGAGGGGGGGGTGTCTCTGTTGGTTCAGACATCACTCGTCACCAACGTTAGCCGTGGCTGGAAATCAAACTCAGGATGCCGCTCGCAATGCAGTCCGCTAACAGCTGTAAGCGTTGGGTCATGAGACCAGATGGTTCTGTGTGCGTGGCCAGGTGCTGTTTGCCCGGCCCCCCCCCCCCCGGGGGGGGGGCGGGGGGGGGGCGCCGGGGGGGAGGGTACGCGTTGCTGCGTGCTGTTACCCCCCCTGCCCAGGGATCGAGCTGTCTGACTGCATGCGCAAGGCCACCGTGGTGCAATGCTTGGCCTGCAAGATGTTCATCCCTCTGGCTCGGGGCCCCGTCATAAGCCACATGCAGTCCATGATGCACATCGAGGCGGAGCAGGTAACGAGCGCGCACGAACGCCACACGTCTTGTCTCCCGCTTTTCGTCATCATCATTTGGTACATTTCTTATTCGTGCCGTTCTTGTAGCATGAGGCGATCGCGAAGGTGCTGTGTTTCTGCAGTAGTTTCACGCTCTCTCGGGGGTGATGTTGCCACCTGTGATGCCAGTTGAGAAATATTTGCCGTGTACATTTTTTTTTACTCGGAAAATTTGGCCCGAGATGCGAGCGCGCATTGGCCCACTCTTATTTAAACCACGTCCCTCCCCCGTGGCAGGGCTACACCGAGGTGAGCGAGCGGCACATGGTGCACGTTGCGCGCTCCGTCGTCACGAGCCAGAAGAACGCCATCTACTACGAGCGCTTCAAGAAGGTGAGATCCAAAATGCGCCGGTACCTGCCTCCCCCTCTCTAAACCCCAGTCTGTGTGTGCGGCCCACGGACCATTATGGGCAAAAGGCCCTCCCGCAAACCGACAAGGGGCATTTGACATTCAGCTCGCCCCACTACAAGATATTCTGTACCACAGTTCTATCAGGATTGTAACGGTTCTTTTAAAGTAGCATTAGCCTTGAAGTTGCGAGGTGGCTCGGGTCACTGCTGAGCCGCTGCCGCTGAGATCCTTTGTTCGATTCCAGGTCTCGCCGACCTGCAGTTAAAACCTCGAGTGGGAGCGAGTTGATCGGCATAAGTTTGACGTCGTGATAATTTTTGATCGCGTACAATTTGACGCTTAATTTGTCTAAATTCTTGCGTCGCATATTACTTTAGCAGGGTGGGCGGGAAAGGATTGGGGTTTGCCCTGCTTGCAGGGAACTGAGATGTGTGATATTGCAACGCCACGCATCCGCGCGCGTTTCCGTTCGTTGACGCAACTCGATTCCTTGCGTCCTCCGGTTTCTCCTGGCGTTCCGCTCGACCAGGGCGAAGACCCCTTCGTGGACGAAGACGTGAGCAAGGATGACGACGACGACGAGGCGGAGGCCGGGCACGGCGACGAGGGCGACGAGAGCCACATGGAGGAGGGCGGCGAGGAGGAGGAGGGGGGGGCGGCCACTGAGGAGGATGGCGCCGCTGCGGGGGAGCCCGGCGAACACCAGCAAGGAGGCGCGAACGAGGAAGAAGCGGGGGTGAAGGTAGAGGGGCCCGGCGACGACGAGGACGAGGAGGTGGCGGAAGGCTTTGCCCTCGAGGGCTTTAACGAGGGGGACCCAGGGGAGAACGGAGCGGAGGGGGCCAGCGCCATGGAGGGGCAGGACGAGGGGAATGAGTAAGGGGAGAGTGGGGGGGGGGCGGCGCGCGCTCGCGGGGGGGCGGGGTGCTGGGGAGCTGCCCACAAGTAGTTGGGGGGGGGGTGTTGCACAGAGTTGGTTGAAACTTTACAAGAATAAACCGAGCGTGCAGGTTTTTTTTGCCTCGCCACTTTGTTAACACTGGCGTGGCGTTCTCGGGGTCGGCCGCGTGCCGAGCGTTTGTTCTCGCGAGCTTTCGTCGCCGCCGCCGCCGCGGCGGGCGTTAAAAGTGAAGTTACTTTAACTCCTGGCGATGCCCACAGTAGTGCGGTTGTGTAAAGCTCGGGAGAGGAGACGTGCAACACGTGACCTTGTCCAGAAGGCTTGTATACTTAAAAAGAGTACGTCTGTGGCCGAGTGACCGAGTGCAGTTGTGGCAGTCGTGAGGGGGAGGGCGTGCGTACGTTCGTTGCGTTGGACCATTTCTCGTTTAGCGATCGCCTCGGAAGTGGCAGTTATGTCAGGCAGTCTGTCAACTATGTCTCGATGTTTAGTGGGCGCACGTGGTGCCGACGAATCTTCCCTCGCCCCTCGTATTTAAGCTTCAAAGCGTGGGGGGTGGGGGGAGCTCCATGAATAAGCGTTGTACGGTCATAACCGTGGCGACGCCGCTTCCTCCGCAGCACGTGCCAGCCGTGTGTGTGTGTGTGCTGCCCTCCGGCCGCAAGCGTCCACCCCGTTCTTCCTCCCCGTGCAGTTCTCACAATGTGGTTGTTGGTGTTTTTGGCAAGTAAAGCTTTCGGGCAACAGCAGCGGCGGCTGTTTGAATTCCACCTATTTTCAGTGGGGCTCTCTCGTCTGAGATAACGTAGGTGTTTCTATCGCCGTGTATTGCAGGTGTACGGCCGGCTAGCTTCCTTGTTTTTCATGTTTCTCGTGATAACCCGAAGGACCCCGTGATGGGAGATTGTGCAGCATCATTTACGCGCAACGCACGTGTCCCTGGCGATATGTGATCGCCGTCAGTTTTTTTGTGAAAATTGGGAAAAGGCATAGAAAGTGAAACCTTTTGATTGACGTTCGTAAAGTCCATCTTTTAAAATATTTAAGTGACGGAGGATGTAATGCCACCCAAAGGAAGGTTTATTAAAAAGGACAAGGTTTTTTGTTACTTGGTCTGAGGCCGTTGCTTAGAGAGCCAGTTTTAAACGCAAGTGTGTGAATTAAGCGCCCTTGATTGTGCAGCTATTCCAACCGAGGGCTGTTTTCCCCTGTTGTTACTTTTCATTCAACTCTTGATAGATGATTGCATTTTTTAAATATAAAAGCATTTACCATCTTCCATTTGACTTTTCATTCGGTGTGTGCTGGGTCCGAGTCACTTTGTACAATTTTAAGTTTCGCCCCAAAGGGTTTTTTTGCTTGCTGGGAATTATGAAGTTTTTTTTATTAGTACATTTTTTTTTAGCTTTTCACACCACGCTTAAACAAATGCTTCCACTCCCAACTGAGCCTGAAATGGGGGAGGTCCGAAATAAAATGTAATTCATATACACAACGGAGAGGTGACCGTCGTTATTTGCCTGGTGGTTTTGCGGAGACTGCCATATTTACCCTGCCCCCCCCATTTGCCGTTTTAATTGCAAGTGTCACGTGGTAGTTTTAAATGATTTTGTAAATGTCTGATGATTAACTGTGTGTTTAGTTTTTGCAGATTTCCCATCCCAAGGTTAAAATAACAATAAAAACTGAAAAATCTAATCCCTGTGAAGTATACTTTTTCAGCTACTTTAATGAAATTGATTAGTTAATGCTTAGTCCTATGACAAGGGTCATGTATGTGGACTTTAAGGAACTAAATATAAAACTGAAAAGTTCGCACGCATGGAATTGATGCACACTTGGAATTCCACTAAGAGTTTAAAGACAGGATCTGATCAAAATAAGCAGGCTTGGTGAGGACCTTCCGATCTTAGTTGTTTTCATCATTAACCAGTTTAAGTTATAACTCGCTGTGATGTTCCCATCCTGCTACCTTCTGATGTTATTTTCGGTTAAATTTCTCACCAACACAGCCACTTAAGAGGCTGTTCCTGATGACGACCGCTTGTGTTGCGATCGAAACGTCGTAGTTTTGTTATTTTCTTTGAACCCATCTACGTGACTTGACCGAAAGACTCAAAGAATATGAATTCCTGCAGTCACGAAAGCTTACAATAGGTGCCACGTCCACGTCGCCGACTTTCGGCCCCGCCCCCCTCCCGATACCTTCTACTTAGCACTTCGTGCCTTCTTTTAGCCCCGCCCCCCTCCCTCCCGATACGTTCCATTCATTGGCTACCACATTCTGATGAGCCCCCCCCTCTCCTCCCCACGCAACTTGCTTTTAAGGGCTTACATCTTGAATCCTTGCCTCATTTGATGCAGCAAATCTGGCTGTGACGGTCCCACCTGATGACGGAGACTTGTGTTGCCTCCGAAACGTCGTGATTTTTATTGTTTTTTATTAATTTCATTTTTTACCTACGTGACTTTACCGAAAGAACTAAGAGTATGAATCCTTGCAGTCACGAAAGCTTCAAATCTAGAAGCTTTAAGTCAAGATTTAAGGTAGAAAGGGGTTGATGACCAGTGCATATCCTCTGCGGGCTCCTCACTGGCGCTACACCCGTGGTGCTGTTGGCCCTCGTGGGGTTGAAGTGCTGGCATTGTCAGCCCTGTGCAGTGCCTCTCCCCTTGAACTTGGAGCAGTAGCCACGAGGTGGCGCTCTTGCACCGCATACAATACGTATGTTTCACTTCTTTCGCACTCTACGTAGCCAACCGTAAATCAGAAAATGGAAAACTGGAGGAATCCGACGAGCTTTAAAGCTTTTTTTTTCACATGTCCAGTACGTCCCAACAGCACGATGATTTGTGGTGGCACTCAATGTTCCGTTTCCCCCGCACGGCTGCTCAGGTCAAACATGCGGGCCGTGTCTGCATGCAGCGCGCTAAACCCTGCACGGAGAAGCTGCGATGGGCACCAATGAGAAACTCCACGGCGCTTCAGCTGTGAAGTTGAAGAGAACCACCCAGCATGGAGGTTACCTCATCTGGACAAGTGATCTCCCACGTACCCAGCTCTCTCTCGGGAGCCGACTGCAGGCGCTCGCTCACTCGACTTCCAAGTGTGCCTGTGCCTGCTATTCGCCGTACAGAGTCCGTCATTCTGACAGGGTCCGCCCTTTTCACCTGATCCTAAGCACCACACCCCGTCCCATTCATTTGCACCTCAACTCGAAGACCTCATCCCTTCAAACTAGAGGGCCTCCCTGTTGCCATAAGCTCCACCACCCACCTGCTCCTCATTCTGCCTGTGAACGTGCATGCCCTTATTTGGATGACCGCCTTGACATTAAAGGCTTCTCTACATCTCGTCATAGTGCCCCCCCCCCTCCCCGAGTTACAAAGTCCAAAATCACTTCCCTTCACTATTATAGTGAGTCAGTGGCTCTCGGGTCAAATAAACTTGGTAAAACTCCATCTGCACCAAAGCCAGTTTACACTGCGAATTAACACGCTGAACTCCACCACTCTTATAAACAAGGCCAACTTGAAGTTTGTGCTGATTATAACCAACTGCTCAATATAAATTCGATTTACGATGATTCCACAATTACATTCATATGTACCATTATTGGTTAAGGCGCTATATAAATTCCTTTTTGATCCGTTCGTTATCACGTTCGTCATAAAATTCACGTTTTTTCCACTGCAACATGTCATACCCGCAGATGTAATCATAATTGGTTAATCCATTGTAAACGGTTAGATATGATTTTAGACAATCGGGATATATAAAGGCACACGCTCAAATTATTAGCATGCCTACATATTAATTTACCGCATGACATTGTTTGAATTACATGTAGACCTCAATGGCACACATGAGAATTCCCTTACACTAACTAGGCAATTTTGGCATGACACGTACATGCAGAAATCGTACACTGCACGCCAATGTTATACATCGTTTATTATGTATTTAGTGATGAAACCCCGGATTAACCAATCACACAGCCCTCTCAGGGATGTGATGTCATTCTCCCAACTCCCTTTGAATTCAGACCACAGCAGAACAGGCCACAAGGTTCGGGGCATAGCCAGTGCTCGGCTTGTCCACCTTACCATGTCCGAGGATGAGAGCGGGACTGACTCAAGGTCAATGTAAATATTGGCCAGACCAACACCTCCATTGCTTTCGATCTGTGGCGTCCGGTTGTCAATTGTCGGGCGGGCGGTGATGGCGTTCAGTCCTCAAGTTAGTTATTTTTGTACGTGGCTGGACCCAACATCTACGGGAAACATTTCTAAATATTTGTTGATGGGGGGGGGGGGGGGAAAAAAAACAATACCTACATCTTGACTTGTATCTTTCGTGACTGCAGAAATTTATTCTCTTTGGGTCTTTCGGTAAAGTCACGTAGAAAAATAATAAAACGTCATGATTTTTTTTTCTTATTTTTCTATCTACGTGACTTTACCTAAAGACCCAACGAGTAAAAATACCTCCACTAAATGCACGTTACGTCTTTTGTCCGTGCGTGCATTTTATAGCGTTCCAGGCCACGTGTCTTGCCACCGCGTTTCCTCACCACTTGCTTACAAGCGTAGTTCAAGCTGGACACGCAGGCTTTCGCGACCAAACGCATTTAAATATTTAACGAAACAAGATTTCTCCACAATTCTGTCGCCTGATGATGCTTGTCGGAATTACTGGCGAAACATCGTTCTACAATTGCAAATGTTGTGGGTTTAATCTCCAATACACCGGTGTGCTGTACTAGTAACGAATTGGTCACGTTCTGTTTACGTGACAAACCTTACTAATTGGCTGTCGGGTGGTGGCGGGTTTAACATTTATATTTACGCAATCTAAACCAAAAAACCTCATGGTACTTCAAGCTGTTGTCCATTCTACCACACTCTGGACTGTGTGCTCCGAATTCCCCGTCCTTACCCTCCCAGTAACCACCCTGCCCGCACCAATCAGCTTGCACAAAGCTTCTGGTTTAGTAAATTATAGTGTACGCCGTTTGTTTTTAAATACCTGTCCAGTTATGGTTATCCATATTTATGCATGAAAATCTTAAGTCGTGTTAAAAAGTGTTTAGAACGTTTTAGGTCATAAAATCATTTCTTAGGTTATATTATGGGACATTATGGGGAAAATACATTTCATTTTTCGTTCAGCGTTAAAAGAATGCAACTCAAACGTATGTATATATAATACCGAGGTGAACCAATCATGGCAATTTAACAAAATACATTTATTGACAATCGCTAAAAAAAATCCACCTTTAGGATGCTTCAGCAAAGTACTCGATAATATCCGGGCCGGCAGCCAAACTTGAGACCGAACTAACGAGAAACACAAACCAAATCGTGCACAGCCGCTGTTTATGAGGCACGTGTTTTCGAGCATTTGGCTGCTATAAATTTCCACAAGATAAGCTCCTTTCTTGAGCCATCATTTGTGGCCAAGTCGCGTCTGACAAAGAGCTCCATAGCTCAGTGGGGGCCTTACCTGGTCAAATCAAAAATTGTTAGTTTCTTGGGTCAGCAGCCACAGTTGACCTCTGACCCCGCATCGTCCTTGGCGGCCAAACGGTCTGGCAGATCACCGGTCCATGCAATTCGCCAGCCCCCGTGTTTTGTTCCACGCCTCACGAGCAACGAGATTCTCGGCCCTAAGCCTCATCCTGTGCTGCATCTTCCTCAACCTCCTCCAAATCCTCTAAATCGTCTTCCTCACCCTCCGCTTCTTCCTCCATCTGCTCCTCCTCTTGTTCATCTTCCTGATCCTTCTCCCCGTGATCCCCCTCCTCTTCGTCTTCACCCTGCTCCTCCTCCTCCTCGTCCTCTTCTTCCTCCCCCTGCTCCTCTTCTTCCTCGTGCTCATCTCCCTCTACCTCCTCTCCTCCTTCCCGCTGCTCCTCCTCATCCCCCTGCTCCTCTTTCTGTTCGTTCTCCTCTTTCTCCACGTGCTGTTCTTTCTCCTCCCCGCCCACGTCCGACTTCTGCTTCTTGACATCCGCCTCCTTCTTCACCGCCGGCGGCCTGCTCTTGACATCCGCCTCCTTCTTTACCGCCTGCGGCCTGCTCTTCGTCGTCGTCGTCGTGGTCGTAGCGGAGGAGGAGGTGGTAGTGGCAGTGCTCTCTTTGTCCGACTTGCCCTCTGTCTTCTGCGAACCCTGCGCCTTGGACGCGCCCTGAGCCTTGGACGCGACCTGCGCTTTGGACGCGCCCTGCGATTTCTTCGACGGACCCTGTGACTTCTTCATGCCTTCCGACACCACCTCCTTGCCCAGTCCCTCCTCGTCATCGTTATCCAAGAAAGCATCTTCCCCCTGCGTCCCAGTGGCGGAGAGAGGCGGGGGGGGCGAGACTTGTCAGAATGCGCAGAGTTCCACGCAACAAAAGCGTGCGGTCATTAAATAAGTAATGTTTTTTTTTACTTTTTTAAAACACGCTTTAATGAAATTTACCCTACTAGTAATGGAAGAACTCCAGGAAGTGGCCCCGAAGCTTGCCATAACGTAAGGAACCGTGGTCAATTACAGCCAACGTCAGTTGAGCGTGGACAATTAGACCCAAGCCGAAACATAACATATAAAAAAGATTGTTTACAAAGATATATTTTATTTTTAGGACAGAATATAGTATTGTCAGTATGACATAAGTATACCAAGTTTGCAGTCGATACCACATTGGGAAGTGGGTTAAAATTGAGTTACAAGATTTGAGGATACAACGACAACAACAACAGAGTGACTTAATAGAAAGCGTGTCAAAATGAAAAACTACAACTGGACCATTGTACAACTCAGACTTGGGAGTCCCACTGAGCTTCAAGACTTTTGGAAAACGGACCATCCCCGATTTGGAGATCACGGACCGATTATTTCCGTAACGCTTTTCCACATCATTGAAAGCGTCACTGCACGAGCTCTTTCCAACTGTGTCCTATGGCGGGGGCGTCGCGTTAACTCCTGTAAAGATTATGCAATTATAAATTAACGGTTAGTTTCAAGTTGCCTTACTATTATTAAAGTCAAATTGGTCGAAGGGTTGCTTAGAACCTGGGCGACACCAACGAGGACAGGACTGCTTTGGGCTGCAGGGTGGCACAGTGGGAACGCTTGTGTGTCACAGCAAGCTGCACCTGGGTTTGATTACCAACCCAGGTCGCGTTTCTGTGTGGAGTTTACGTTCTCCCCCTGTTCTGCGCTGGGCTACCTCCAGGTTCTCTGCTTCCCTCTCATAAGCTAAGTATAAACACACACGGTGAAACCGCTATTGGCCAAACATCCCAATGCTGCCAATTACCTGCAGATTACTCACAACATCGCTCTTTACGCAATATTAGCAGGACCCTGTCCCAAAAAAAGGAATCTTTAGGCTTTGCCGAGTAAAAGGAAAATAAGATGAAAAATAAATGTGAACATGTAATGGTTCTACCGTGCCTGCCATGCAGTAAGGCTCGAAGCACCAAGCGTCAGTCAGGTGATGGAGGCACGCTTACCTTCAAATACTTTTCGTACCGCTTGAAGTCGTTGGGTTTTGTCAGCACGCACTTGGCAATGTACTTGACTTTGTTCAGTTTCATCTCCAGAGATGCCTGATTGTGAGTTTTGGAGGGGAAACGACACAGAACCCCACGACGTGTGGATCAGCCACGTACACAGGTGGGAACTTTTTTTTTTATTAAAATGAAGCCCGTAGTTACACTTACTAGAACAGTGCAGGCATTTTGTGGCAAAGGATTTCAGTAACGTGCGTAAATATATTGAATTTTCAATTGCTAGAGCTTTACACGTGATGGTAAGTCGTGAATTTCCTTATCAACGTTTCGTTTCTTGTGAAAACCGATGCCATCCTAATTGCGTTGTGGCCTATGACCAATGTGTTACAGCCTACGATGCTTAAGATTGAGCGATCAGACGATATCAGGCACCTTTGCAGGCGATTTCGTCTTGGGAATTCAGTGAGTGGAGACCGGCCTCTACTGTCCCCACCCATTCTGCTGCCCACCACGTTGCACTGCAGCAGCCTATAGGGCCCGTCATACACGGTCGTCTTCCTATCGAGGCACTTCTCCAGGCTCAAACACCGCTTGGCATCCGAGATCCGACAATTTATTCAGGACCCAGAGAAAAATCCACGCGAGCATGGGCAGAGAGACACGCAAACTGAAAATATACAGGCGACCTCCTGCATACCAGGCGAGGTCGTGAACATCTAGCCACCGTGGGGTTCCACGGTGGTGTCTTTCAAAGCGGCCGAGCGGCTCAGACCAGAGCGGCGCCGTCACCAATAAAACACGGCCCTCCGAGTGGTTTGTCTCGAGGGGAGGCGCTGCACCCGCTATCATGGCCCCCCTCCATCCACCCACCCTTACCTTGACGTTGGCGATGTGACGCGCGGACTCGAGGTGAGAGCGCAGCTCCTTCTCGAAGGCAGGGATGTAAGTGCGGCACGACGGGCAGCGCAGCACCTTCATGCTCAGCATGCAGTCCGGAAACCAGAAGCCTGGTGTGGGGGGGGGTGGTGGTCGACGACAAAGCGGAGCGGGAGGTCAGGGTGGCGGCAGTGATCACGCTTGTGGCCTCACAGCGAGAAGGACCTGGGTGTGATCTGCAAGGGTTTCAAGGGTTTCCCCCCGAATTCTCGATTTTCCTCCCGTAGCTAAAAAAATAACCCATACACAGGTAACTGGTATTGTCCAAGCATCTGTACGCGAAAATAAAATTACCTGAAAAATCACTGAATTAGGACAAACCTTTGAGAGGATCAATAGGCGTGTAGGCGTGTCCCGCCTCCTTCCCCCATTGCTCCTTTTTCATGACGATTTTCTTGTTCAGCACCTTAATCTTCTCCTGGTGAAGCACAACATGCCCAGCACAAGAGCACAGACTCGGTCATCCCGAGCACATCCCAGCAACTCTCAACGTTCTGGAACGAAATAGCTAACTCTTAATATCTCCAAACTAAAGCTGCGATGATTATTCTATGAAGTCAATAATGTAAGAACTTCTATCGACTGCTTTTGTAGTGATTGACGACTCGGTTCCCTTTAAATATGGCAGCCAACCCCCACATCCTCCCGCCCCCCCCCAAGGCAGGAAACTCCCCTAACAAAGCCACGCCCAACGCGACAGCGGCTGATGTCAACATCACCACCGAGCTCTGCTAACCGCCTCCCAACATATCTGTATCCACTTCCGCTCCATGTCACAGATCGCATTAATAGCGGGCAGCCCCCTCCCGTGTGAACCGCACGTGCAGATAGAGGGAGAGCTTCTTCTCCTGCGGGAAGCCCTTGTCGATCATCTTGAGCGACGCCTTGTGCTCGCGGCTCTCCATGTGCGCGTCCATCTCTTTGTCGTCGTTGGTGTTGAACGTGCACAGGGAGCAGAACTGCAGATACCTGCGTGGAGTGGACGGAGCGTCAGACGGTATTTCCTCTAAGATTCCAGAACCTACTCCTAGACAGCCAGTGCACAATTGAAGGCCCACTTGCAGCTCACCAATCAGAGCCAGCATTCCAAGTCACGCTGCTGGGCTCTGATTGGACATGAGACAGCATCTTGTACGGGTATTTACATTGATAGTGCTCTCATTGGTCGACAGGCCAATCTGCACATGTTTTTAATTAAGACTGACTCCAGCTGGTTCTGGCTTGAGCAGCAATTGCTACCCTAACCAAAAGAGCACACAACAGTATATTGGGGTGGATGCAAAACCATTTTGGAGGGAGATAAGAGCAGAGATGACCACTGAAGAGCAGAACCTACATTGCTGTGTGCAAACTAGTAAATGGACGCGTTGCTGTGCACAGACGAGCTGCAACCCAGAGCGTAAAGGATCTGACTTACAAAACCAAAACCGTGTAATCAGTAGCGTCAAGGGAAAACCACAGCAAGAACATTTTACATTTTATTGCTGTGGTTTTCACACCTGATGATTGCTTGTGCTGCAATCGAAACGTCGTGAGAATTTAATTGTTTTATTTTTTTATTGTTTCCCTTCTACGTGACTTTACCGAAAGAACCAAGAATATGAATCCCTGCAGTCACGAAAGCTTTAAATCAAAATGTTGTCACCATATTTCGTGGTCCCCCCCCTCTCCCGTAAATAACGCTTTAACACCACCCATTTGCACTTTTTGCTACTCTCAACCATCCAGCATGAGCCTTACCGGTTCGCTTTGTGCTGATACTGAGGCATGATGTCCCTGTTCATCTGGGCCCAAGCTCCTGCGTTAAGCAGAAAACACACATTTACAAAGTGGCTATTCAAGCTCTGGAATACGCAGCCAAAACAAATGTGTGTGAGCTCAAGCAAACAAAGTTAAGGACTTGGGCACATGGAGATGTCAGGTGGAGGGGTTTGTGCTACGGACACGTGCCTCCCCGTGCCGGGCATGTCATGGGACTTAACCAAACATACTTCACCACGCTGGTCAGTGTGGGTTGGTGAAGGCGGGGAAGTACAAAGCAACAATAGATGTTTCTGCATTGCCCTCTGCTGACAATCATGTAGCCCTGCAGCAAACTACAATGTGTTATGCATTGTAATCACCCATCAAGCATTACCCAGGCTCAACTGCTTAGCTTCCAAGATCAGATGAAAATGGTCACATTTCGGGGGATTTGGTTAGACATTTCCCTAAATCCAGCATAACATAGAATTGTTAAATTAGATAACGAGCATAGGCTAATGCTCACCTCCGATTAACAAGGTTGTCTACGTACGGTGGCAATGAAGTTCAACATACATACAGAACTGTGTGGTCATTCCTGAGCCAGTGGTGACAACATTACCAGCCAAGTCAAAGAGATTGGGCACATTCTGGATGATTTGATTTAAAACAATTCATAAGCGCCCATTCATGCCCACTTGTGAATGTTTTTTTTGACACAAAACAAAATCGGGGCTTCTTCACTTTTTGGGCTGCATCTTCCGTTAACTTGAGGCCTTCAGGAGGTATCGGCCGGGCACCAAACAAGACGGCGGCAATCAGTGACGTTGAGCGATGGCGGCGACCGAGCCCCTTCTTCACCTTTCCCGTAGTCACAACGAGGGATCTTGCTCTGCGGACCTCCTGCGAACTCGTCGCCTCGCCGCTTGTTGGGGTACGGGCGCTTCCACTCCTGCCACTCGTCCTGCTGATACTCAGAGCCATCCGGACGTCGCCCGCCCTGCGGCCCCGACTAAACACAACGCCAATAAGGAGCCAGGCCCCACCCCCCACACACACACAACGCAGGTGTCTGGCCCACAGAACATCACAGGGATATTTTTTCATCTCCCTCACCGGATAAGAGGGACCACGGCTGTATCCGCCACGGCCTCTGCCGTACGATCCGCGTGGAGGTCCTCCATCGCCGTCGTTCCGCCGCCCGTACCCCCCTACGCCACCACCACCGTAGCCACGATCATCTCCCTGGCGACCCTGGAAGTACGGTTCGCCTCGGCCTCCCCGTGCCCCCCTGTGGCCACCCCCCTGGTTGTCCAGAGGCCCTCCGTGAAAGCGCTCCCCGGACTGGTTCCGAAAACCCTTCATGGGGCCTCTGAGGAGGAAGAGAAACCACACACAGTTGACACAATCCAGGGCTAGATATGGATAGACTGATAGTGTTACGTGTGAAGCACCCAGTATGCTTTACCAGCTGATGGCACGTGGCGCTTTGTTTTTGAAAAAAAAATAGTAGACATTGAAACATTTTTTATTTGGAGTTCAGTTTCTCACTTCCTAGGCTCGGACAGACTCACAAAGCCTAGCACATGATTAAATACGGGGTCAAGACTACTCTCCTCGCAAAGCAGTGGAAATGCAATCAGTCTTCTGTAACGGTCCCGAATGCCAACTCCCAAACATAGCCCCTACACACAAACTCACTTCACACACTCACTCACCACTCCCTCACTCCACACGCTCACTCACCACTCACTCACTACACATGCAATGTAAGACGTGCATCAGTAACTTCATCAAGTTACTCACCCTCTCTGTGGCCGACCCCTTGCGTTACCTTGCATAATAAACGCACACACGAGACAATATTACACACGACATGTCGGAAGTCCATGAATGCATGCATACAAAAACGTATTAAACCATTTCAAACACCGTACCAACAAACTCAACAGTGTACTGTGAACGAATTAGCAGCGCTCGCCACGGCTATAATGCTAATTTGTAACGCGCACAATGTTTTACTTGGCCAACGGAAGAGACCCTCTCAAAAGGAGTAGCAATAAAGAGCACTTCTCATTCATCGAGCCGTGAAAACTTCCGTCAGAGTGACTGTTCTCTGCGTGTAAGGCCACGCGGGTATCATTGACCAACAATGCATTGAGTGCTGTTCTAAGCAGGCAAGGCTTGACATCACAAACAGCAACGCCGCCCAGCACCATATTGTCAACAGCGGCACTCACAACAGAACACGCGCTGTATTCCTATGTGAGCGCAAACGTATTGATACAAAAGTAATGCCGATGAAAAGTCGGTGGAGAGGTGGAGGGGGCATTCAATTCAATGGGAAAATCAATTGGCGTTTGCGGCCTAGTCAAACAGGCCTTGCACCAGTCCGGTAGAGCGGCGATTCCACGCTCTGCAGTCCCGCACGAATCAACCGCTGCAAACAGCAGGGCACTGCGACACCCACCTCGTAGGCCCTGAGACATCGCTCCGGGTAGCGCACGACTCTCGACGCGATGAGTATTGCCGCCTACGACTCGATAGCGAAGCTCCGCACGCCAGGAGACAAATGGCTGCGTACGAAAAGAAATGGAGGAGCGCCGCACGCCCCGCCCCCGCCGCCGTACGCCCCGCCCCCGCCGCCGTACGCCCCGCCCCCGCCGCCGTACGCCCCGCCCCCGCCGCCGTACGCCCCGCCCCCACCTGTTTTTTTGTAAAGAGAAGTAGGCAGTCATGGGCAACGGGAAAAGGGAATGTTTTGCGCCTGGACTGAAACATGTGGGTCTCCATATGAGTCTCTGAATCTCTGTGTGGATCTATGGGGCCGTCCATAAATGACGTCACGCACCTAGGGGGGGGGGGGGTCAGACATTTGTGACGATGTGTGACGAGGGGGGGCGGTTGAGAAATGTGGCATCACATCAAAATGCGCAACTTTAAATAAATATAGACAACACGTTCTACTTAATTAAATAGACCTTTTAATAAATGTTTTCTCCTACAACATCAGAGTCCAGCGCCACATTAAATACGCTCTACAATGACAATAGTTTAATGCGATTTGAAGCATGTTTTATTTTTTTGGAGGGGGGCAGAGCTTTGTGACGTCATATTTGAGGGGGGGGTCTGACTTTTTGTGGGGGGGGGGGAGTAAAAAATCGTTCAAAGTCGCGTGACGTAATTTATAGACGGCCCCTATGGGTCTCTATGTGAGTCTCTGAATATCTGTGTGAGTGTGGGTCTCTGTGTGCGTGTGCGTCCCTGTGTGGGTCGATAGGTCCGAATGCGATTTTGGTTTTTGGTTTCAGCAGAGGAACAGCAGAGGGCAGCAAAGAAGAAAGAACGACCTCCCACGGCCGATTTGTCGATCTCAAGAGTCGTTCTCCTATTGCTCACACGGCTGATTAGTGCTGTATTTCCATGTAATGTAGTAACAAATTGTATTGTATAAGCAAGTGAGAGCCTATTCCTACCCAATGCAGGCGTTATTGCTTGTATTGCATTCCCTCCTCATGTATGGCTCATTCTAAAGGTCTTGTGAGTTACTGAACAAACTTCTATCTTTCACGCAGCCCTAATGTCAATAAATATAAATTCATCATCATCATCACCCATGGTCTATCTACTGTTGCATGAAGGCCTCCCCCAATTCTCACCACCCCTTGCGGACTCGCGATGCCAGGATCCACGTCATGTGTACGAGCCGATGTGCTCGCTCCATCTCCACAGCGGCTGCCCTCTCACACGCGCTCCCTCCTTTGGCGGCTATTCCATCACCAGTCTTGGCCATCACCCATCAACCCTTGCGGTGGTGTGTTCTGTCCTAGGCCACGTGCTTTCTTTAACATTAAATTGTGATAAATCGCATCTGTTCTCTGCAACGGCATCGCCTAAAGAAGCACTTACTCAATCAGTGCAACGACACGGAGATTTAAAAAAACACAGACACTGACAAATTAGAAAAAAAATCCATAATGGACGTTTTTGGGTTAGATCGCATGAATATAAATGTGTCGCTAAACCCGCCACCCCCCGACACAGCCAATTAGTAAGGTTAGTCACGTAAACAGAACGTGCCAATTCGTAACTAGTACAGCACACCAGTGTGGTGGAGAGTAAAACCACAACGTGATGATACTAGCTGTCGCCTGATGATGCTAGTTATAATTACTGACGAAACATCGTACTCGAATTGTAAATGTTGTAGTGGGTTTACTCTCCAACACACCGGTGTGCTGAACTAGTAACGAATTTAGTTGTTTTCATTTATTTTATTTTTACCTACGTGACTTTACCGGAAAAAAACAAAGAGTATGAATCCTTGCAGTCACGAAAGCTTCAAATCTAAAATTAGTAACGAATTGCCACGTTTTGTTAACGTGACAAACCTTTAATAATTGGCTGTGTCGGCGGGTTTAACGACACATTTATATTTTCACGATCTAACCTCAACAACTTCCACTATGGACAATATTGGTCGCGAAAGTCTCCTCCTACTGGGTATTAAAATAGAAAATAAAATTGCACAAAGAAGCACGGTGAGGAGTGTGCTTGGAATTACACACGGAGCGAAAACTTGAAATGCACTCCTTCATTTTAAGCCAAAACGCTCCACATCTACTCTGTCTAACGCGATACAATTTGAATTTGCAAGCGGCGCTATGCGATGAGCGTGGACATTTGACATTCCCCCTGTCTCTGACTCTTGCCCACGACTCGATCAGATATTTGGTTTCACACAGGTGGGCCTGAGCAAGTCTCTCTAAATCGTAATGAAATCTGAGGTTGAGCGCGGCGGAATACCGGGGCTTAATTAAACGGAGATCGCGCGCCAGGTAAAAAAAAATCATTTTCATTAACAGCAGCTGTTGACATTCGAACTGATAAAAATAATTGCTTGCGGTTCCAAAGGGCTCAACTCCAACACGTTCATTTTTTTTTATAAGAAATGTTCAGGAGTGGCCGAACGTCTTGTTTCCCTTCAAATATTTTAAATCTCCCGCCGAGGGCAGTTGAAACAACGATTCGAGTTTCCTAAATCCTCCTCGCCTCTGTCCGCACGATGGTATAAATGGGCACGCCTCAGTTAAGTCAATCGGCAGGTCTTGGTGTGAGTTTGGTTGAAGTGTGGCTACTCCCAGATATGCCGAGACGTCTAGCCAGCGTGGAGAAACAGGCCAAATACAATCTGGAGGCGCTTTAACCTGTACGCTGAGCGCGGAATGGCACCACAAGATAATTCCTACTTTTTGTTTTTTTCGGTAAAGTCACGTAGGTAAAAAATAAAATAAATTAAAACAACTAAATCACGACGTTTCGGGCGCAACACAAGCGTCCGTCTTCAGGTGGGGACAACGTGGCGAAAGCACAACCGCGTAAGTGTGTCTAAGAGATGGCTGTGACGAGGAATTATATAGTCGCGGGGGAAGGAGGGGGCATAGTGAGTGTGGGGGCGGGGTGTGGGCTGGCAGGTAACCTGGAGTTCAAATTGAAGCTTTGTGATGCAGGGGGCGGAAGATGATTCCTGCCGATAGGCGCTCGTCCCAGGGTGGTTCTGTCAGCAGAGGGGAGTTTGGGGGGGGTTAAAGGATTTGCTCGATCATCTAATCACGTGCGGTGTGTCGAACATCCCCCCCCCATCACCGGATATTCTCTCATTCCCCATGAGTACGACTGTGAGATGTTGTGACTGTCGTTGTAATGATGGTGCCATTACCGAGCCGTTGGAACGGAAGGCACGGGATTTGTAGGCCAGATCCACGACCTTACAGAATGTACAAAACTACACCTTGCCAATTTTCATCCGTGTTGGTAACGGAGCCATCTCTAGACGCTGTCTCAAGCTCCCTCGAGTGGATGCCCCCTCTGCCAGCAGTGGCTGGAGCAGGTAATTTCAGGACCGTACCTTTGCTTTCAAATATCCTCCACCCTTGTTGTAATTTGAATGTGTGCGTTGCCTGTCTCTCTGCTTGGAGTGTGGTGGTGGCGGCGGTGGTTGTGGTAGCGGTGGTGCCAGCGCTGTGGGTGTCATGTTTTGGCAGCCAGTGCGGGGTTTATGGGGTGCCACGGTGGTGAGACGTTAACTACTTCAGAATCAGAATATTTATTTGTACTGGAAGAACCCGTTGAGCTATAAAGTTGTTTTTCACAGATGTCCAGTCGGGGCGGGTAAGAACGTTACAACAACAAACACTACCTAGGCCGGTGTACAGAGGGTCGTGGATTCGATCCCGACCCTGGCGCCTGCTGTATATTTGGAGTTTTCGGTGTGTCTCTCCGCGTGGTCGCGTCGATTTTTCTCCGGGTCATTCGGTGTTTTCCCCTCCGCATTTCGAATCAACATCACCACGCGTTCAGAGTAGTTGTCCGCTGCAATGCATTTCCACACCTTGACAAAGCCACTGCGATTAAAAGCTTTCGTGACTGCAGGGATTCATCTTCTTGGTTCTTTCGGTAAAGTCACGTAGAAAGAAATTAATAAAATACGTGACTTTACCGAAATAACCAAGAAGATAAAGCCACTGCGTTGAGCTCTTCAATGTGTGTCAGCCAGGTTCGTTCACTGAAGCAATAGCTCAGTTGGCCTTTACCTGGTAAAATTAATACAAATTGAGTTTCATAGTTTTATCGACCCTGACAGCTGTGCGGGTTGGCTGCAGACGGGATGGGTCCGTGGGGGCTTGGGCCCCTTCCCCCGCCCCCGCTACTCTGACGGATGCTCCCCGCGGCGCAAAGCATTCCTCCCAGTACAATTTACAATGCGACGTGGACTTTTACGGCGCCTAAACGTAACGCCGCAACCTCACGGCACCGCACGTAAACAGTGGGTGTTTTTATTTGACGGAAGGAGAGACCCAATATGCCTATGATCAGCGTGAATTATGACCTCTCCCAGCTGCATTATGAAAGCCTCCCCACACATCAGCACCGTCTATCATAATACCGTGATGTAACAATCTGCGGCCGTCTGGAACGCTCTCCATTCATATCTTCGTAAGCCACTGGAGCTTTAGCATCTCTGTTGAAAACCAACTTCTTTAGAACTACTTTTTTATGTTCCCTTTGTTGTCCTTCCCCCGTACCTCCGATTAGCACGGAGGTGCAAAAGAAGGTCAACTTACATACGTACTTACAAACCACCCAGCCCCTCTCTGTACACGAGTAGCTGATGTCTCACCGCTCCATCTCCCCGGGGGACGTCTCCCTCGGGCGCGTTCCTCTTCTTTGGCTGCCACTGCTGTCGTTAGTGTCGGCCGGTGGCCATCGTCGCTTCGAACGACGCGTTCTGCCCGAGCCTGCTCACGTATCTCAACAGTGGCTAGGAGATGTTGACTACCTCGCCTGCTATACAGGAGGTCGTGGATCCGATCCCGACCCTGACGCCTGCTGTATATTTTGGAGTTTGCGTGTCTCTCTCTCATCATCATCACAGTGGCTAGGAGATGTTAACTACCTCGTCTGGTATACAGGAGGTCATGGGTTTGATCCCTACCCTGACGCTGTTGTATATTTGAAGTTTGCGTCTCTCATCATCATGAGGGTGGCTGGAGATGTTGACTACCTCGCCTGGTATACAGGAGGTTGTGGGTTTGATCCCTACCCTGACGCCTGTTGTATATTTGGAGTTTGCGTCTCTCATCATCATAACGGTGGCTAGGAGATGTTAACTACATCACCTGGTATACAGGAGGTCGTGGGTTCGATCCAGACCCTGACAACTGCTGTACATTTGGGAGTTTGCGTCCCTCATCATCATAACGGTGGCTAGGAGATGTTAACCACCTCGCCTGGTATACAGGAGATCGTGGATTTGATCCCTACCCTGACGCAAGCTGTATATTTTGGAGTTTGCGTGTCTCTCTCTCATCATCACGGTGGCTAGGAGATGTTAACTACCTCGCCTGGTATACAGGAGGTCGCGCGTTCGATCCCGATCCTGACGCCTGCTGGATATTTCGAGTTTGCGCGTCTCTCTCTCTCCCCCCGTGGTTGCATAGAATTTTTTTTCCGGGTCCTCCGGTTTTTCCCTGCATACATAAAAGCACGCGTTTAGAGTATGTGACTGTTATACATTTCCACACGATTCATTTCCAACCCTAGCAGAGATTATGATTCCCACCATCAGAATGTGGAATTTCCACCACTGGCTCAGTTGCGCCAATTGAGATGTACACCTCGCCATGATAGTGAGAGCATTTCGGCTGTTTATATGTATTTAAATCTCCCTTTGCCCAATGTTATTCCAATTGATCCATCGGTGTGACGTCACCAGGTGGAGCGTCCATTCGGACCCCTCGCAGAGTGAACGGCCCTTGGAAGTAGATATCAGAGAACTACTGCTGAGCTACCTTCAAGTTACCTCATCCATACACTGTGTGGATGCTGCATCTTCCCACGTGCCCTGCTGTAGATATATTCATCACGCAGCGGTAAAAAAAAAATTGGTTTTAAGTCTCAGAGCTGCAACATTTTTACAATTTGACTGAAATATCTGATTTAATGCGATGGGCTTTTTTATTTCAGTGCAGTCGCTGGGTAAACAGGGCTGAAAGTACAACCTCTCTACACCCGTGAGCCGAGTTTTTTTTTTATATATATCACGGGCGATAATCTTCACTTGTTATTAATAACGCCCAGCCTCATTTCGTTAAGGTACATTTGACATGTCCATGATGGATCGGCGATGTGGTTTCGCTGCAAAATCAGACGCGTGATTTTTTCCCATACTTGTGTTTTATATTTCTGTGGAAAGTGTGTGGAGTGCGCGTGGTTGTGGGCTGAACTTTTACGGTCTCCCCCTGCTTCCCAGCCCTCTGGAAACAATTCTACCCATCAGTTGCCTCGAATCTTTAACGTCCTCGCCAGAATAACTCTGGGCCCCTCTGCCAGGTACGGCCAGATTTACGGAGGATACAATTCGGTCCAAGACCCAAACATCGCAAAGAGGCTCATGAAACAATTACCCGTGACATTATTTTATTCATTAAGTAAAGTCACAGTTCATTTGTATTATCGTTTTGTTTCCATACTTAGCATTGTGCATGTGCGTGTTGGCATGCACGTGCGTTATGTGGCAGTGTTCGTATAGCCATTGCATGCAGCATAATTTTTATTTGAAAATATTTAGAGTTTGTTGTTTGCATCTGAGTGTATCCCGGTGACCAGGGTTGGGTTTGCGTGTGTATGTGTCTTTGTCTTCATCCTTGTGTATGTGTGTCTGTAACGGCCTTAAAGTGCACATCGCCTGGTTACGTCACCGCCACTTAGTGACGAATGGCGGTTGTTGTTGTTGTGTGTAACGCGAGGAGGGTACCAGAGGTTCGAAGGTGGAGGTTGCTGAGTGGCTCTCTTCTGCTCCGGTGTTCTGGCGGCAACGATGCCCGCCCCTGCTGCCGACCCACAGGCATCGCGGGGCGAGTCCAGGCAGCCGTCGCCGCACGGAGGGGGCCCAGCAAAACGTAACGGCGCATTGCCACTCGGCGTGCCCACAGCGATCGTAACGAGGCGCTCCGATCAGGTGTTCCGACAATTACAGCGGCCCGCCAGGCAGAGGTCGCAACCGGGTACCCGATACCCGTACCCTACCCGATACCCGGCTACCCGTACCCGGCCTGGCACGGGTACGGGTATCCGTTTGCGACCCTGGTGCGGCCGGGTACGGGTTACGGGTAGGCCGTGAGTCACTGGTGAGTCACCGTTTGTCACTCATTTCCCAACGTCTCGTCTCTTCTCACAATTCAAGTTCCTGGACTCAACCCACCCGCGCCTGCAACATGGCTTCATCCCAGAGGTCGCAATCAGGTACCCGATACCCGTACCCTACCCGTACCCGGCCGTGGATTGACAAAGGGGCTGTGCGTACACGTGACACATCAAACGGAACGTGCCAAGAGGTCAGAGTGATTTCCCCGCTCGAACGAGCTCTGGTGACCCGAAACCAGTGGTGGAACTCCACATTCCCATGGCAGGCACCAGTCCATCGAGTGGTTCAGGAACCGCATTGTGAATTCGGAGACCCGAGTTCAGTTCCCGGCCACAGCCAACGTTACCAGCGTGGTGAAGTTTTGGTCAAACTACAGCCACGACCAAAATGACATGGGTAGGCCTTCATCCAGCTATGGATTTATAGAGGGCTGTAATGTATTGCACTACTATTATATATTACTGCAATAAAATGTGAATATAGTGTCCAAGTGGAACTGTGTCTCAAGACATCTGTGTGGCATTTAGTTGATGTGGTTTGGAGGAAAACTGCCTTACGCAATCCCAACTATGAGCCAATTGAGCCGCGGTTTCTTCTAGAAAGGCCCTCTGGCGTGACGCCAGTGCCAGCAGTGATTTGCGGTGGCTAAATAGACAAAGACAAAAATCCCCCGGAAAGCCTGTAACAGCCTGTTGGGGCAAGTGCTGTTAGCGAGCACCTATGAAGGCCGACACGGCACACGAGGGGGTGGAGTGGCCAGCACCACGCCCGAACCGCCTTTGGCACACACACACACAAACGCGCGCGCACGCGCCTATTCACATGGCGGTAATGAAGCCAGACAAATAACCATTGGTGATGGTGAAGATTCATGATGTTGTTGATACGATGACATCTCGATCCTGATTGTGGTCAGGCCGAATGCCACCCAGGCGCTCTGTGCGGTCAGCCGAGCCGAGCCGGATCACGCAGCGGTAAGGCTGCGGCTAAGTCGAACTTCTCATTATGTCGTGGTAGGAGAGAGAGGCGTAGAGCTCAGCAGGAGTTTGGGGAATTGGCGGCAGAAAGCAACGGGAAGGCACCGATTTATGGGTGAGCTTTGATGGAGACACGCCCCCGTCTTGGCTAGTGTGGGGCACGTGCGCC
>CM025656.2:2553802-2563873 GCA_014621495.2 Entosphenus tridentatus
GCGCGCTTCTCCCCAGCGCGCTTCTCCCCAGCGCGCTTCTCCCCAGCACGCTTCTCAGTGTCGCCATCATGGTCTATCTACTGCTACACGAAGATGAATGTGACGCTTCGATATGCTGCGTGTGCGGTTTCATCCACGTGTCCCTCTTTCTGTCCCTTGGCGTAATCCTCGGCCAGCGTCTCGCTCAGCATCTCTCTTTCCCGCCGCCCTGCTGCACGTCCGTGAACAAGAGCTTCATAGCTCATAGGATTTCTCCAGGATAAATAAAGATTCTGATCCCATGCCGAGCAGCGCACAGTGCGAGTTTTATAGGCGCGCGGGGTGAGCTCGGGTGACGGATGTAACCTGATTAGTAAAAACAATATATATATACACGGATGTGAAAAAAAAACTAAATAGAATTCACCATATGCACCCTCGTGGGCGTGACGACTCCTCTGGAGAATCCGTTTAGAAATGCGCGGCAGCGTCCAGCGTAGAGCTGCCGCGATATAATTATTTGCACGAGTGCAATGAAAAAGGGGCATAGCCCGAAACGTCGTCTTTTTTTGGTTCGTTTTCAGGCCGCAAGGTATTATTGACGAACGTGTTGCATGTATTATGTATATATTTATACTCTTTGGTTCTTTCGGTAAAGTCATGTAGGTATAAAATAAAATAAATGTCGACGTTTCGGGCACAACACAAGCGACGTCATCACCATCAGCTGATGACGGAGGCTTGTGTCGCGCCCGAAACGTCGTAATTTATTTTATTTTCTACCCACGTGACTTTACCGAAAGAACCAAAGAGTATGGACTCCTGCAGTCACGAAATCTTCAAATCAAGAATGTATATATTTCTTTGCTTTTAAAGATAAGATACGATATGAAATTTCACGCAGCGGCGATTATCGCGATATCAAATGTCACGTGGAGGTTCAACGCCTGCCACCACCCAGCCCTGCCGGGGCTGCAGCGAGGGTTGGTGGATCACCGCGCTGATGGGAGGGGGGGAGGCGAGAAATTATCTTCCCATGAGCGTCGATGTGGAACCGTCGACCCGTCTCGCCAGGAGAAGGCGGTGCAGCAGCAAGTACAATGCGTGGACTCCGTTTGTTTCGTCTGCACGGGGTAGCAAACCGAGTGGCAGCCAACGGGGAGAGGGAACGCATCTTAGGGGACACGTTCGGCGCGGAGATGGAGCTATGGATTCAGGTTTATAGTTGCATCGTGGGACCATGGGGGATGGCAGCAGCATGGGAAGTCCTTCATCCAGCAGTGGATTGAGCACGGCTGATGATGGTGATGATGATGACGATGATATCGGCATAGCATCACGATTTCAAGGGAAATCCGAGCGAGGTGTTGACACTGCCGAAAATCTCTCCGCGTTTTCGCCCGTGGTGGCGATGCGGTCATGATCTTTGCCGAGCGTACCGACCTCCTCCACCACCTCCACCACCTCCTCCTCTGCCACCTCCTCCTCCACCACCTCCACCTCCTCCACCAGCTCCTCAACCACCTCCTCCACCTCCTCCAGCACCATCTCCTCCGCCTCCCCCTCCTCCGCCACCTCCTCCACCACCTCCTCCACCACCTCCTCCTCCTCCACCTCCTCCTCCGCCTCCACCTCCTCCTCCTCTGCCTCCACCTCCTTCGCCTCCACCACCTCCTCCACCACCTCCTCCACCACCTCCTCCACCTCCTCCTCCGCCTCCACCTCCTTCGCCTCCACCACCTCCTCCACCACCTCCTCCACCACCTCCTCCACCTCCTCCTCCGCCTCCACCTCCGCCTCCACCACCTCCTCCTCCTCTTCCACCACCACCTCCTCCACCTCCTCCGCCACTTCCTCCACCACCTCCTCCACCACCTCCTCCACCTCCTCCACCTCCTCCTCCGCCTCCTTCGCCTCCACCACCACCTCCTCCTCCTCCACCTCCTCCGCCTCCTCCTCCGCCACCTCCTCCGCCACCTCCACCTCCTCCTCCGCCTCCACCTCCTTCACCTCCACCGCCTCCTCCACCACCTCCTCCTCCTCCACCTCCTCCACCACCTCCTCCACCTCCTCCTCCGCCTCCTTCGCCTCCACCACCACCTCCTCCGCCTCCTCCACCACTTCCTCCTCCTCCACCTCCTCCACCACCTCCTCCACCTCCTCCTCCGCCTCCTTCGCCTCCACCACCACCTCCTCCGCCTCCTCCGCCTCCACCACCATATCCTCCTCCACCTCCTCCGCCGCTACTCCCTCCTCCTCCTCCAGCTCCGCCGCTACCTCGCACACGTTTAAGCGTTTACGCTGCCGCCAGATCTCGCGTCTCTGTCCCCTGCCGCGGAAGACGGCACTCACTCACGCGTGCCTCTCCGAGCCGTCAGCTGCCTCTCCCCGCGTCCCCGCCGCCCGCATTCCTCTCTCCGCTTCTGCCCAAACGTTCAGATTTCGTGAACCAACCGAGATTCATTTGAAGCCGCAGTCTGCCTGAGTTTGGCGGCGCGGCACGCCACGTCCAGTATACAACTCGCACGCTACGCCCGTGCCTGAGGCTACTGCTAGTCACGCGTCCGTCTGCTGCCGACCTTGTCGCTGTACTGCACTTTGACATGGCCCCCAAAGTGAGCGAAACCCAGGGTTATATATTTAGCCGGAGGTGTTCACAAAATAGCGGAGCAGAGTTCCGTCAACCCCTCTAACTCACCCTCCTCCTCCCCCTCCTACCTCTCGTTCTCTCCGTGACCCCCAAACTGGCCGAGCGCGTGGCGTGCGATGGAGCTCACCCCGGGAAGGTGGAAGGTCAGAAGGTGGAGGTGAGATGGTGGAGATCAGAAGGTAGAGATCAGATGGTGGAGGTCAGATATGGAGGTCAGAAGGTGGAGGTCACAAGGTGGAGGTCACAAGGTGGAGGTCACAAGGTGGAGGTCAGAAGGTGGAGGTCACAAGGTGGAGGTCAGAAGGTGGAGGTCAGAAGGTGGAGGTCAGAAGGTAGAGATCAGATGGTGTACGTCAGATGGTGTAGGTGAGATAGTGGAGGTCAGAAGGTAAAGGTCAGATGGTGGAGGTGAGATGGTGGAGGTCAGATGGTGGAGGTCAGATGGTGGAGGTCAGAAAGTGAAGGTCAGATGGTGGAGGTCAGATGATGTAGGTGAGATAGTGGAGGTCAGAAGGTAAAGGTCAGATGGTGGAGGTCAGATGGTGGAGGTCAGAAGATGGTCCAAGCTGAGGTCCCAGGTGTCCATCAGCGGGCAGATCTGATCGCGACACCATCTTACTTCGCACCGGATTACATTTCCAACGTAGGGTAAACATCAGCAGCGCCACGCTGTCAGCCCCGCAGGATATTATATCTGATGGGCGCTCCATACGAAGCACGTGCAATTGACATGTGCAGTTGAATTACAGCTGAGGGCTGGATTCGAACCCAGGTTCCAGGGTTGCTGGCTCAGCTCTCTGAGCTCCGAGCCACCGGGCCGCCCTTAAGTCTCGCACCCTGGAACGCCCAGGGTCTTATGCAGCTTTTGTCAATCGATACTGGGACAAATGTGCCAAGAACCTCCTGAAAAAAAATATATATATAAGTCTTGAGACTCAGTGAGGCTTCCACACACGGATAGACAAGCGCGATACTTTTGGTAAAGTCACGTAGGTAAAATAAAAAATAAGAATAAAAAAATCTAAATTAAATCACGACGTTTCGGAAGCAACACAAGCTTCCGTCATCAGGTGGGACACCCCACTACAGTAATTTAGTTTCTTGTTCGTGATTTAATTTAGCTATTTCTATTTTTTTTTCTTTTTTTTTCATTTCACCTCCGTGACTTTACCGAAAGAACCAAAGAGTATGGATCCTTGCAGTAACGAAAACTTCAAATCGAGAAAAAAAGCGCAATACTACTTCTAATAATAAAATCAATCTCGCAGCTGTAGCCAATGTCCCACGTAACCTCAACGTGGCCCTCTGTCCCGCAATGCTGTTCCACTTTCGTTCAAAAGTGGTTTCCCATTTCGCCTGCCATCTCAATTCCCGGGGCTGTCCGTCAGCGTAAACATTTGAACACTTTTAGGGGCTCAGCAGAGACACTCTCAATTTGTAAGAGTGCAACTGAGCGGTTCCAGATCAATTCAATAATTGTATACTGTACGGTTACGCAAATTGATACAAAGTGCAATGGAGTAAGTAATCGCAGTCGTGCTGTTTAGGCGTTGTTAATTATATATTTTTAAACGAATTCTGAACCACATTCACCAGTCGTAGTTTTTTGACATTTGATTCGCAGGAATTTCACAGAAATAGTTTCCGTTGGCTGGGATAAATTATTGAAAGAAAAAAAACATCTTTAAGGTAGAATTTCAGGACATGAAACGCGAGGCCTTTTTTTTAAAACACTGACTTTTTTTTTAATAAGTGGAATTTTTTTTTCAGCGGTTAACAGTCATATTAAAATGTGCCGCGCTAAACATATATATACATATAATAGGCGACGTTTCAGGTGACGGCCCTTCTGCACGGCAGCAACAGGAAGACATCTATTCCATCTCTCTGCCGTCAAGGACCATTGCCACGAAACGTCGTCTAAAAATATTTGTGTTTGTTGACCCGTCCATGCTGGAAATTTGTGAAATAAGTAAAATAAATCTAAAATTTTTTTTTAAAACACGCTTTAATGAAATGTACCGTACTAGTAATGGAAGAACTCAACGACTCCAGGAAGTGGCCCCGAAACTTGCCATAACGTGATGATTTGCAGCCAACGTTAGTTGAGCGTGGACAATTAGACCCAAGCCGAAACATAACATATAAAAAAGAATGTTTAAAAAATATTTAAAAAAAATTGTAATGATGGAATATAGTATTGTCATCAGTATTACATAAGTATACCAAGTTTGCAGTCAATACCACATTGGGAAGTGGGTAAAAATTGAGTTACAAGATTTGAGGCTACAACAGACCGAGTAAGTTAATAGAAAGCGTGTAAATAAACAGGTTTCAGGGAAGGGCTGGGTGGGGAGGGAGCGGCTGGGTGGGGAGGGGAGGGTGGGGAGGGTAGGGAGGGTGGGGAGGGAAGGGTTGGGTGGGGAGGGGCTGGGTGGGGAGGGTGGGGAGGGGCTGGGTGGGGGATGGGAGGGGTGGGGCTGGGTGGGGAGGGACTGGTCACCCCGTGGTGCCCTTATAAAACTCAACGTTTAACCTACTCAAGCCGGCTTGTGCCCGCCCTCACAGTCGGCCATATTTGCGGAATACACCACGTCGCCGTTGACCCTGGACATTGACCGAGCAACCCAACGTTCCTACCAGCTCCCTCCGCAGCAGGAATGTGTTATAGCTCATCGGATTCCTCCGGCACTCTCACTAAACATTCTGATCACATTGCCGTCTCTGCTTGTGCACCACTGCCAGCAGCAGCCGTCGCGCATTTCCACGGAACTCTAAGAACGGCCGACGGGTGAAGAGTAATAACGGAGCGGCAGCCAAGGAGTGGAACGCGTCCGGGAGGACGTCCACTGGAGAGACGGAGCGATGGACTCGTGGGGACGTGCTGGGGGGATTGACACATCGCGGGCGTCATGAGAGGCGGCGGGTCGTGGAAGCTTTTATCCAGCAGTGGATTGCCCATGGCTGGCGGTGGTAGTGGTGATGATGGTGGTGGTGGTGGCGATGATGGTGATGATGGTGGTGGTGGCGATGATGATGGAGGTGGTGGTGATGATGGTGGTGATGATGTTGGTGATGATGATGGTGGTGGTGATGATGATGATGGTGGTGGTGGTGGTGGTGATGATGATGATGATGATGTTGTTGATGATGATGATGGTGGTGATGATGATGATGATGATGGTGATGATGATGATATTGGTAGGTGATGATGTTGATGATGATGGTGGTGGTGGTGGTGATGATGTTGATGATGGTGGTGATGATAATTGAGATGGACCACGGTGAGTGATTGTTGAGCTCGGCTGTGATGAAGAGAGCACAGGCGGGGAAGCCCCCCCCCCCCCCCCCCCCCCCCCCCCCCCCCCCCCCCTCCCCCCCATCCCCCCATGTGTTCACGCCACCTGCCCGGAACGTCGTCGTGGGCCCTCCCGGCACGGCGGGAGCTGCGGCCGCCTCGCCTCGCCGCAGGTGCCGGGGGCGTTTTCAAGCGGCGTCTCGCTCGGCTGCACGGGGAAGATGAATGGGGGAGGGTGACGTCAGCGGAGCGAGAGAGGTGAAGAGGAGGAGGTGGAGGAGGAGGAGGAGGAGGTGAGCTCACGTCTGAATCATCCTCCACCCGCTGCACGGCAGCGCTTTTGTCCCCCCCCCTCCCCCCACGATTGCGCAATCGGCGTCACGAGACGGAGAATCCGTGCGGATCTCTGATCTTTCGCTGGGTGAGGTGGTGGGAGGGGGTGGTCGTGAGAACGTCGTGTCGGAAAGAGCGCCGCCGCGGAAGGAGATATCGCAGAGCTACCTCCGAGGCCCCTTCTCGAGGTATCTCCGGCCCACACAATAGGGGGGGGGGGGGGGGCAGCACTTCTCCGCACGCCCTGCCACCGTGAGTAATGCTCGTCACGTGACTCGAACCGATGGTTGGAATTCACAAACCTGGAATTTATCAAAAATGTAATAATTCAGACCCCCAAATAAATGACGGGATATTTTTTTGCGTATGTGTGTGTGTATGTGTGTGTGTATGTGTGTGGGGAGCGATAGTGTAGCGGTTAGCGCGCTGCGCTGTGAACCTGGCGACCCGGGTTCGATTCCCGCTCACGGCTAACACCAGTGACGATTATCTGAACCGGTCCTGGGCCTCCCCTAGGTCGACTCAGCCTTAAATGAGTACCTGGTGCGGTGTGTAAACATCGCCACTGGGGAGACAAAGGCGGTCGGGCGTGGTGCTGGCCACCCACCCCCTCGTGTACCGTTCCGGCCTTCATAGGTGCTCGCTAACAGCACTTGCCCCTACAGTCTGTTAAGGCTACACGGGGGATCTTTATCTTTGTCTTTGTCTTTGTCTTTGTATGTGTTGGAAACATTTAGGCTGGCCTGCCTACGATCCATCCTGGGTTTAACCAGGCTGGATTGTGTGAGGAGTTCACAAATCCTTGAAAGATCTGGGCAAAGTCCCATTGGTGAGCTCCTCCGGCGGGCAAGGCTGCGTTGGCTGGGTCATGTAGCCCGCATGCCCAGCCACCGCATGCCTAAACAGTTTTTGTTCGGCCGGATCGAGGGGGCTAAACGGGCGCGGCACGGGCTAGAGAAGAGATGGAGTGATGTGGTACAGGAGGACGTGGAGCTGAGTGGACTTGCCGATGACTGGTACCAGCGGTGTCAAGATCGGCCTCAGTGGAGGAGGCTCGTGAAGGACGCTACTGGGCAGTTGGAGGCAGTCGCCCTCCAACAACAACGGAGGGCGGAGGAGCGACGCTCACAACAACGAGCGGAGCGCCGGGTGGCTAAAGCACAGCAAGTTGGTACAGTAGGGGGCAAAGGTGGTGCATCAGCCAGTCATCTCGGTCATCTCGGTCAGTCGTCCCATGGCACCTGCTGGGTCTGCCCCGTGACCTCCTGCCAGCGGGCGTTCGACACTTCACGTGGCCTCAAGGTGCACTTGGCCTGGCACAAGCGTCGTGGTGACGTCACCGCCACTTAGTGGCGAATGGCGGTTGTTGTTGTACGTGTGTGTGTTGAGTGAGTGAGTGTGTATGTGTATGTGTGTATGTATGTATGTATGTGTATGTATGTGTATGTATGTGTGTGTGTGTATGTATGTGTGTGTATGTGTGTGTGTGTGTATGTGTGTGTGTTGAGTCTTTGGTGATCGAGACCATTGACTCGCCACACTTGAGAAGGCGGTTGAATTCCGTGTTTGCAAGTTGCCGGGCCCTGCGGGCGAGTTCCCTTCCGCCCGCTGAGACTCCACTTAGCCGTCCGGAGCACGTCTCACCTCGCGGAAGACGACGCCTGAGGTCACGCCCGGGTCACGCCCGGGGTCACGCCCGGGGTCACGCCTGGGGTCACGCCTGGGGTCACGCCTGGGGTCACGCCTGGGATCACGCCTGGGGTCGCGCCTGGGGTCGCGCCTGGGGTCGCGCCTGGGGTCACGCCCGGGGTCGCATTGGGGCCGCCCCCGGGGTCACGCCCGGGGTCACGCCCGGGGTCACGCCCGGGGTCACGCCCGGGGTCACGCCCGGGTCGACTTCGAATGGGCGACCGACCCCCTTCCCCCCCGTGCCCAAAACTCTGTCCTGCCCACCCACCGCCACAGGAATGTGGAATTTCCTACGACTGGCTCAGGAAGCGCTCAGCGGCGACGATGCCATCTTCCTTTCGACTCGTTCGAGCGGTGACGCTGACTCGGCACGTGGCACGATGACAATCGGTGACTCGGTGGTCGTGGAAGCGGATAGCCGCGCTCTCGCCTCGTCGCTCGAGACGGTTTGTGCCACACGTGGTTGCGTTTTGTAAAAGCGACGTTACTGCAGCCTTCGCGATTTCGAGCCAAATATTATTGAGAGAGCGAGAGAGAGGGGGAGTTGGGAGGGGGGCGAGAGTACCTTCAGCACTCTCGCAATTATTTCGTGAAATTAAATACGACGCGTAATCACGCCTTACAGTAGTCTCGCAAGAGCCGTTCTACTTAAACCACATTTGTCAATATCATTGTGTGGGCTTCTCAAAGAGCTCCCACGACGTCTGGCCCCGACTCGAAGAAGAGGAGCTCTCACAGCGGTGGGCCCCTTCCGCCAGCAGTGGCTCCAGCGAGCACTTGCTGGAGCTGCGCCTTTGCCTGCAGCAGTGAACGCTGAGTGGGGTCTGCGGTCAGACTTTCCGCTGTCCCCTTGGGGCCACATGTGCGAGCAGTTAGCCGGTACGATACATGGGCAGGAGATGTACTCGCGAGAGGTTTTTTTGTTTGTTTGTTGCTGTTGTGGTTCGCTGACCTCCGTGTACCTAGGACTGCGAGGAAAACGACTCTTCAAAGGCTGACCCTGGGCGGGCCTTACGCAAATAAACATTACACATACATATACATACACACATTACACTACACACATACAAACATTACACACATTACACACAAAGATCCCCCACTTAACAGACTGTAGGGGCAAGTGCTGTTAGCGAGCACCTATGAAGGCCGGAACGGTACACGAGAGGGTGGGTGGCCAGCACCACGCCCGACCGCCTTTGACTCCCTAGCGGCGATGTTTACACACCGCTCCAGGTACTCATTTGAGGCTGAGTCGACCTAGGGGAGGCCCAGGACCGGTTCAGATAATCGTCACTGGTGTTAGCCGTGAGCGGGAATCGAACCCGGGTGGCCAGGTCCGTAGTGCAGCGCGCTAACCACTACACTAGCGCTCCCCACACGCACATACACACACATACACACACGCGTGTGAATGTGTGGAGCGATTGACGGCAAGAGGTGAGCGCTTTGCAACACGAACGCAGCCACCCGGGGTTCGATCCCCGCTCACGGCCCACGCCGGTGACGATGGTCTAAACCGGTCCATGGGCCTCCGGTAAGTCGACTCAGCTATCAAACGAGTACCTGTTGCGAGGTGTAGACATCGCCACTGGGGAGACAAAGGCGGCCGGGCGTGGTCCTGGCCACTCCGCCGCCGCCCCCCGTATCCCGTGCCCGGCCCTGCATTGGCGCTGCTACTCGCTAACAGCACTTGCCCCAACAGTCTGTTGAGGATATACGGGGGATCTTTGTCTTGGTGGTGGTGGTGGTGGTGCGGGGGGGTTTCTCTCGCCATGGGGAAGCGCTGAGTAAATAAATGGACAAATGCGCCTCGCGCGGCGGCTGCGACGACGTTGCGCAACGCACTCGAAGTTGACCCTTTGACCTACAGACCACGCGCGGGCTACCGTTGGTGTTCTTCTCCATCCGACAGCCACAGGAGGCGGACATCGTCTTGACAGTCGGGAGCGGAGTTGCATCATCAATCTTTGGTTCAACTTGGCCCATGTGGCTCCGTGATGTGTTACAAACAGATGTGTACGTCAGCCATGATGCTATGGGGCCGTCCATAAATGACGTCACGCACCTAGGGAGGGGGGGTTCTGACATTTGTGACAATATGTGACGAGGGGGGGGGGGG
>CM025656.2:2570341-2596500 GCA_014621495.2 Entosphenus tridentatus
CTCCACGCACCACACTCCATGCTCCACACTCCACGTTCCACACTCCACACTCGCTACTCCACACTCCCCACTCCATGCTCCACACTCCACGCTCCACACTCCATACACCACACTCCACACTCCACGCTCCACGCTTCACACTCCCTACTCCATGCTCCATGCTCCACACACCACGCTCCACACTCGCTACTCCACGCACCACACTCCACGCAGCACACTCCACACTCCACGCTCCAGGGACACCCACGGAGCCAGAACTTGTTCTCTCCACCTCCTGCTCCTCGTCCCGTGGTCAATATGAGCCCAGTGGGGCCTTTTGTACGAAATCGCGAACTTGAAGGGTCAAGAGATTTCGCCAAAATTGCACGCGGAATTTCACAGCGCTATTTAAATAAAGAATAGATTTTTATGCGGAAAATATACACGCAGTAAATTGTCCCGCTTAACTTTACTTCCCCATAAAGCGAAATTCAGGATAAAATAAACGCGGTCATTGTTGTGTCTGTAATTCGTTGGCGAGTGCGCGTGCCCGTGTGTGTCTACGTGTGTGTGCGCGCGTGTGTGTCTACGTGTGTGTGCGTGTGTCTACGCATGTGTGCACGTGTGTGCGCGTGTGTCTACGTGTGTGTGGGCGCGTGTGTGTCTACGTATGTGTGCGCGTGTGGGGAGCGATAGTGTAGTGGTTAGCGCGCTGCGCTATGAACTCGGCGACACGGGTTCGATTCCCGCTCACGGCCAACACCAGTGACGATTATCTGAACCGGTCCTGGGCCTCCCCTAGGTCGACTCAGCCTCAAATGAGTACCTGGTGCGGTGTGTAAACATTGCCACTAGGGAGACAAAGGCGGTCGGGCGTGGTTCTGGCCACCCACCCCCTCGTGTACCGTTCCGGCCTTCATAGGTTCTCGCTAACAGCACTTGCCCCTACAGTCTGTTAAGGCTATACGGGGGATCTTTTTGTGTGTGCGCGTGTGTCTACATATGTGTGGAACGGAAGTGTATAGTGTGTAGCGCTCTGCGCTCCGAACCCGGCAGAAACCCGAGTTCGATTCCCGCTCACCACGACCACTGACACCAATGACGCATATCTGAACCGGTCCCGGGGCCTCTCCTAGGTCGACTCAGCCTCGAATGAGTACCTGGTACGGTGTGCGAACATCGCCACGAGGGAACACAAAGGCGGCCGGGGCGTGGTGCTATCCACTCACCACCCACTCGAGTGCAGGCGCCGGCCTTCATAGGGGCTTGCTAACAGCACTTGCCCCCAAAAGCTGATGAATGCTATACGGGCGATCTTTGTCTCTGTGTGCGCGTGCGTGCTGATTGTTTTTGCAGGTGAATGGGGGCGGCTGTTGAATGTAGGCCGTGAGCCAAGGCGGTTTTTTATATTTCTACCGGTACCACCTGCGGTGACAAATGCTACTCCACTACGAGCAGTCTCCACCACGGGCAGCGTGCACCTAGGGGAGAGGGTCCACCATGGCGTGCCTCATATGAACGCGCGATCTAAGCGATTGTAAATCGCCTCGATGCTTTCAGTAATTCGTTTCCCCCTAAGTGAGACTCTAGCACACACACACACAACCGCAAGACGCTCCTTAAACAAAACAGATTTGTAAACAAAAAGCTACCGCCGCTTTGTTGCTATCATACACAATCGTGACCTGGAGATAAACAGCTTTACAAAAATAATAGATAGCAGTTGCCACCTTGGCTGGTACCGATATTCCGTGTTTGGCAAATGGCTCAAAGGGCCTCATGCGGGCTGGCGGTGGTGGCGTTTGGCCCCTGGATCCGTCACCGTCTCGCTGCGCGCGCGCGCGAATTTGAGCGACTGCGGAGTTTTTAGATGCCGGTGGTTACGCTTGTGCACCTAGCCTGGCACAGGCGACGCTTGCGGGGCGGAGAGTGTGTGTGTGCTTTGTCTGGCACGGGGGGAGAATGGAATTCAATGGAAGTAGCGAGGCGATGGTTTCACACCGATGTTGACTTTGGACTCTCAACATGACGCGGGAGCGAGCCATGCTCCTCGTTCATTGCAAAATATAAATTGTGTATAACGCGACGTTAGTTTCTGGAATGCACACATTGCGCCAGGTACTCATTTGAGTGCTGAGTCGACCCGCGGGAGGCCCAAGACCGGTTCAGATAATCGTCAACGGTGTTGGCCACGAGCGGGAATCGAACTCGTCTCGCTAGGTTCGTAGCGCAGCGCGCAAACCGCGACAACTACCGCCCCCTGCAATATTGCGATATACAGCAGCAGCAGAAGCAGCAGCATCAGCAGCAACATCTCCCCCTACAGCGAAACATCGTCTGTGAGGATTTCCCCGGGGAGTAGACCGAGCGTAAGGGCGGTCGTAGATGGAATAGGGGATGGAAAGTGATCCGAGTCGGGCTGTAAATAAGCACGGCGGTCCGGCGACACACGATGAGCAGAAGAGAACGCCGCTGTGCCTCCCAGTCACGGATCGCATCGGTGGCGAGCGATACGGTAGAACCGGTCCCGCTTCCTCTGCCTTCACCAGCCCGCACCGTCCAGCGTGCTGAAAGATATCCCAACAGACCCCATGGCAAGACACGGGCTTCATCCAGCAGTGGATTAGTATTAACGTTTTCGACGCACCGCATACATTGACTCTGCAGCGCTCATCCCGGTCACCGTTTGTGCGTCAAAGTATTCAGTCTGCCCACCCGTGCCCGCCGTGTATCCTTCACAGACCACTGGGGCAAGTGCTGTGAGCGAGTGGCAGGCACCCTGTAAAGGCCGGCACGGCACACGAGGGGGATGGGTGGCGAGCAAAACCGCCTTCGGCCGCTTTTTTTCACACCGCACCTGGTACAGACAAAGTCACTTGAGGTTGAGTAGACCTAGGGGAGGCCCAGGGCCGGTTCAGATTAATCGTCACCGCTGTTGGTGGCCGCGAGGAATGGGAATCGAACCGGGGAGTCTGCCAGGTTCGTAGCGTGGAGCGCTACTCGCTGCACCACCGATTTCGCGAGTGAACACACACGGACGAGACACACACGGAGACACACGGAACCACACTGTACAGGTAGTCACAGCTACTTGGCACCCACACACAGCGGGAACTCTACATTGGGTGAGAGTCTCGCCAAGTTGGTGTGGATCATCTTCTTGGTTCTTTCGGTAAAGTCACGTAGAAGGGAAGTAATAAAATAATACAAATAAAACAGAATAAAAAGTGATAATTATTTTATTGTTTTATTTTTATTATTTTATTACTTCCCTTCTACGTGACTTTACCGAAATAACCAAGAAGATGAATCCCTGCAGTCACGAAAGCTTTAAATCGAAATTGGTGTGGATCGTCGGGGCCCTGTTTTACCAATCTTCACCACGCTTCGTCAGTGCCGGTTGGTTAGCGGTGGGCCCAGGAAGGGTTCGGATATCAATCGACTGTGAGCCATGGTCAAGGATTTAACTCGGGTTGCGGAGTTTGTAGGGCAGTGTGCGAACTGCTGCGCCAACGTTCCAGGCCTTGGACCGAATAAAGCAAACATTTAAACCGTAATTGCCACCATATGGTTTACAGCCGACCCAAAATGTCATACCTATCTCGCAACGTGGAAAAGTTATGTATATTGCAACAACAAAAATAATATATATTTTTTTAAAAACCCATGCGTTTCTTCCACAGCAGTTTAGAACTCCTTCCAAAAACCCATCGGTTTTCTTTTTTTTTGCGCGCGAACTGGTAAAGTTCATGAGCTTCGCAGAAACACTCTGGCGAAATTCGCAAGAGAGCGATCGCACTGACGTGTCGAGGCGCTCTTGGCTGGGAGGAGTGTCAACGTCGATTATTGCCCCTCCCGCCAACTCCTCCTCCAGCCGCCACTCCTCTCGCTCGCTCGAGTGGAGCCGCTCTCGTTGCAATCGGTGGGTGATGTCATCGGCAAGGCTGTGGTGTTTTAAGTTCAGGAGGAAGTTTCTGGGGAGGGTGGAGATTACTCGGCAAAAAGAAAAGCCACCACCCATCACCGTGAGCATCGAGCTGGTCAACCCACTGTTGGAGCGCCTCGTCAAACCGTCGCCGGCATTTCTCGCGATCCTACGACGTCAATAACCCACCCAGCATTTCATCGCTCCATCTCCTTCCTCCTCGGCAACCCCCGGCGGACGCGTTCCGTGACCTTGGCTGCCCGCGCTCCCCGAGAGCCCTCGGGGCTCTTTGCTGCAGGGGGCTTGCGGTGATGTCGGGCAAACCTCGAATCCAACGCGATCCTCGTCCTGGATCCGATTGTAACCCCCCCCCCCCCCCCCACGTGCACGCATCTCTGCGCTGTGTATGTGTAACGTTAAACAAAAAAACATTGTAATTTCCCCCCCCCCCCAACTACAATTAGGCGCCTTGGGAAATTAGTGGAAGGCGCCTTACAGAAATGTAAAGTATTATTAATAAAAACCAAAGGGCAGTTTAATTAAATTTAGATTTCAAGCTTTCGTGACTGCAGGGATTCATCTTCTTGGTTTTCGGTAAAGTCACGTAGAAGGGAAATAATAAAATAATAAAAATAAAACAAAATAATTCTCATGAGAAATGCCGAAACGTCGTGAGAATTATTTTATTATGTTTTATTTTTATTATTTTATTATTTCCCTTCTACGTGACTTTACCGAAAGAACTAAGAAGGGGCAGTTTAATTGTTTCACTTTTCCAGTGTGTCGCGTTCCCATTACAATTGCAGCACATGACTTGGCAAAAATGATCACAGGGACAATCTCGCTCAGTGGATGAATACGTATATTTTCGTTTTACCAACTCCATTGTATGTACGATTTACAGAAAGGGGGAGGCGGAGAGGGAGGGGAGCGATTGCGTACACCCGATGCGAAACAAAATAACGAAACCGTGTCGTATGAATTTGTCAAACAAAAAGAAAAGAAAAACACAGGCCCCAGCACAACTGAATATGCCAAGTCAAAAAGAAAACGGGAGGAAAAGAGTTAGGGGAATTAAAATCACCTAGAATACCAACTACAACGTACTGCACGTCAACGCAAAGATGATGATGACGACGATGATGACTATACAATAATATACTGCCACATCCTATAGTCAAAAAATAATTAGCGGGCAAGGGAGAGGCCGAAAAGCAAGTGGCTTGAATCAAATCTTAAAAACAGGTGGAAGCGGTTTTCCAAACCATTAAAAAATAATCCATCTCTGTTTTTGTCACGATCCAGCGACGCAGTGAGATTATCATGTCTGCTGATGGTGGCGGTGGTGATGATGGTGGCGGCGGTGATGATGGTGATAATGGTGGTGGTGGTGATGAAAAGCCACGGCCATCAGTAACATTGTGGACAATGAAGGCAGTGGCGAGGGAGCGTTCCGCACACGGCATTAGCATCACGTGCGCCCCTTAATCCCGTGAGACTGAGCGAAGCCGCCGCCTTCTTATGAAGCAGTAACCAGGACCTCTCCAAAAGGAGTATAAATCACAAAGTCCCGTCTATGTTCACGTTAGCAGATATATTGTTACCCTATAATTTAAAACAAGTGTGTTCGATGAAAGGAGGAATAATAAATTAATCTGTGAGATAATTGGGCTTCGTGAGCGTGCGTCATTGATGAGTTAGTGGCAGTCGGGCAGCTAAAGTTTTTAACATACCGTCTGTGTGTATACGCGTGTGCGTGTGTGTGCGCGCGTGTGTGTGCGCGTACTCATTACACCTGCTGCCACGTTGGCAGCACTCGCTTGGGCGATTAATAACGTGAAACAAGGTGAACGAAACAGCCTCGTTTATCTGCCAATACAGCAACACCAACAACAATAATTTTTGTTTAGTTAAAATAATAATCATTAAATCACTTTGGCAGGCCGCGCACAGCCAGCACTTACATACACAGTACATAATATATCAAGGGCTGCTGTCTTTGTAAATGCTCGCCACGGATGGATGGACGGTAGAATGGCCGGATTAGTCAACTTATTTGTGGCGCTGCAAATCCGACGACACTTTGTGTAAATGATAAACCCATCCCACCATCAGAACCGGGGGGAAAGGGATGCATGCCCGGCTGTGTGCCCCAACTGCGCACAACGAGACCGAACACACGCAGAGCTGTGCGAACAACAGCAAGGCACAACTCCCATCACACCTTGCGTTGCCATGTGACCCGCCACATTACTCGTACAATGATCTCAGCCTTGTCCAGACCAGCAAACCCCCCCGCCCGCACGTCTGCACCCACACACACACAGAAAGCTGTACATGTGGCCGTATTGTTTTTTGTTCGACCATGACCATTAATTCAGTGATGGGCGAAATGGTTTCTCTTGCTTTTATTTGGGAACAGTTCTTAAAAGTCCTCTGCCGTGTGCTTCATAAACGCAATGCAGCTGCGAAAACGTGGGTGTACCTGTTTGCGACTTAGAAAACGACTTGGGGACGCCTTCATCCAGCAGTGGATCGATCATGACGGATGATGATAACGACGTATTATAAAAGTGACGCCAATTTACAAAGCAGCAGCTGATTTTTTTTCTACACACGTGACGAACACGCGGCCCGCCCCAATCCCTCCGCAATACCCATAATTATATATATACTGTACGTACATATATTTATAGTCTTAAATAGCCGGCACCAAGCCATGGAAAGGCATACTTTCTCCGTAAACTTAGCAGGTTTACGAGAATGAACCTACGCACGTGTTGCTGGTGAGTGTGTGTGTGTGATTTGTTGAATATACTTTGTACGCATTTCTCCCCTTGCAGCAAGTTTCCACAAGAACCTATTGACAATGATGCTTCCCCCACCTCCCCCTCCCTTAGCTGGATACACCGCCGAATCCAGTGACGGGCAATGCCGACCTTAGAACTACAAATCGCGCCTGAACGTAGAAGGAATCGTAAAATTATGGCTTTTTTTGTTTGTTTTATATTAACGTTACACTCATATTAAATACTTAACGTAAAAAGGTTTAGCGGTTAAACACAGAAATAGTAACGCATCTTCTACTGCATTTTTAATTAAGCATTTGTTGCTGCAACATACCCGGCATATATATACTGAGCTCAGATGTATACCAGTATTTTCTTGTATACCAACGTGCATGCGGGTAAAATGTTAGTTTTGGTTTATAGGGACAATCTTTTTATCAGGAAGGGGCAGATGCCTTAAGGGCATTCTCTTCAAATGAGCGCTTCCAAACGCAGGCATTTGGGTCTCCTGCACAGTGCTAACGGGTGGGGGGGGGGGATGTAATAATGTCCCATCGCTACATATCTCGTACAGACGACGCCGTCTTGTGGACAGGCTGAATCGTTGTGCCCAGCCAGTTCCGAGGGACTCCGTGTGTTTGATTTTTTTTGGAGTACTTCAGCCGGCGGTTGGGATCATATCCACAAGATAAGAACCCTAACAGAGTTCAGCACCCCGAAGGAGTTCAGATGGGGGGTGCGCAACGGACCTGGTCACATCACCTGTCGGGAAATCACAGGCGTGGGAATCTTAAAAGCCACAAGAGTTGTCAACGCGTTCGTTGCTGGCCACACATTCCAATCGATTCGCCCACTTCGCCATTGCACGTCACTGCCTCCTCTTGCAATCGCATGGGAGCAGACAACAGACTTGTTTAATGGAGACATGCACACACACACACACACCCCTTTCGCCCACCCCCCCCATTGGCGTAGATTTCTGTGCGCCGTCGCATGCAAGTTTTTTTTTTAAACGTAGAAAATATACTCTGCGAATTCAAACACTGCTGGCGACTTCCCGACTATTTGGTAGTGGCGGTCCAGGAGGAGGGGGGGATCAGTTTAATCGTTTCTGTCTTTCCGCGCGGGCATGTCTTCCCTCTCATGTAGAGACGAAACACACGCGGCAGCAGCAGCAGCCGTCTCGCACATCCCCCGTCGTCACGTGCAAAGACAGACCCCCAGTAGCTCCGTCAAACTGATTGCCGCCACGCGAATTGCGCAAAAGCCAGTCACACAGGCAAACTACTACAATGCGAGGCGCGCGTCTCGAGAGGCTGGATTCCGTTAGATCAAGTAGGGGCGGACGCGCAGTGGTCGTGGCGAGACGCGGAATAAGAGGGTCTGTGGCTTGGCAAGAGCCGCCGCTGCTTTGCGAGACGCGGAGGGCTCAACTTCTCACGGGACATCACCCCCCCCCCCCCCCACAGGGCTCGCTCGCAACATAGACTGGAGAGGTGGCACGCGACTACAGTAGCCAAAGCCGTAGCGACGAGGTATACTGGATGTGGTGCGCCGGCTGGCGTGCGGGAATATAACATATTCCGGGTTGCCGACGCGGAACCGACCCGGCTAAAAATTAAGCCCCCGATTAAATAAATACCATTTTGTGGGGGGAAACGAGCTTCCAAACACTGGAACAGGGGGGGGGGGGGGAGCGTTCACGTATTTCTTCTGGCCGCTGTGCCCGTGGTGCTCGGAAGGCCGTGAATCGAGGGCCGTGGAGCAAACCCCTTCGACGGCGCTGCTGCTCGGTCCGTCGCGACATGCAGAGGACACTAACTACGTCGCTTAACACTCGACGCCTCCCCGACGGACACTCTCTCACGAAGCCGTTAATGGGAATTATAAAAAAAATAATCGAAAAAACGTCTTTGGTTAAGACCCAGTGGTAAATGAATGATAACATTATAGAAACAAAAAACGTGTCAGGGAATAAAAACACAAAAACGTACAGCAAAGAAAATTATATCATTTAAAATCTTAAAACTGTGAGCGAGAGAGAAACAAAAAAATACACGAAATCAATTTTCCTTCTCGGACATCCGGCAGGGAAACCAGTCATGAACAGTAACTGAGATTTAACACCACAATCGCTGTGCCACGTAGCCAACACCTTAACGCACCGACATTAAATACGAACCGACAAGCAGGGCAGCCGCCTGCCTCCTGTTCTCGGAGGCCTGGACTGCTTCCCCCTGGCACAAGTAAAACACAGCCAAATTGTAAAACATTCCCTTTGTAAATACATACACATATATACACTTGCACGTACAATTTACTGGAAAGCCAGTCGTCTTCTGTAATTCTATATAAAAAAACAAAAATGGAAAGGGAAAAAAAAAGGATTTTTTTAAAAACAATATAAGCCACTAGCAAGTTTTTTTTTAAATGCATTACATGCCTGGGTAATTCCAAGGTTGAACACACAAAATATACACAAAATGGCAGTTTAGTCGAGTACGATGGAAATAATTTCACCCCCCACCCCCCCCCGAAATCAACAAAATACTTGTATGTTTTATTATCCCATTTTTCTAGCATAATGTCACTTGTGTTCTCGTCTTGCTTTGAACCGGGCTGGGATTGCGACGGCATAAGCTTGCCCGCAACGCAGCGTCGACAGCCAATGGCACATCAGGAAGGAGGGTTAACAAGAGAGCGCTGCGGGGACAGCACGACTTGAATGATGCCGACACTCGGCGAGTGTGGGGAAAATAAAAACTCAGTGTCCTTGAGTAGAGCCATTGCGGCGCACACACGGGGCCCCCCCCCCCCAGTTAGTTTTTCGTAGATATTTGTTTTCCCTATAATCTCAAAACAACGCAACATTAATCTCAGAAACTAAGCGTATATTTACATGTACAAATGCGTGAATGCACACACGACCCTTGTGCATAAGCTACCGCACGTGCGTGCTTTCACAACAGGGCACGCGCGCGTGGGCACGCGCGCGCACACAATCCCAGCCCTCGGTGACCCAACCTACACGGATAAAATGACAAGCTAAGCCTAAGGCAACGTTTTGCACTACATGATATACACAGTGATGCAATGCTGACGGATTTTCTACGCCTTGTGTTGTGTTCGCGCTACCGCTGCCGCCGCCGCCGCCACCACCACCGCCGTTTCTTCTTAGTCTTCTTCTGCCGCTCACCCACCCCACTGGCAGGCACAACCGCTCTACAATAGTGTTTGCCACAAATTCACATGTGCAGGATTCAGCACCCTGCTGCAGTGGACAGCAACCGCTCCGATGCTTTCAAATACCGCAAAAATATCAAGCCGTCCCCCGTCAGTCTCTTTCCTTCTTCGGCGAACAAAAAAACTGTGAACCTTTCGCGCTTTCTTTCTTCCATACCGTGTAAAAGGTGGATGGGGATGAGTGAATAGCTTTTCCCTCCGCGACTAATATAGTCTATCCATTATCAACAGGTGGATGCAATAGTCCTCTCACCATAAATACCTGTTCGTGTTCACAATACAGCAACGGTGTTGTGTATTCTTTAACTGTCAGTGGCCCACCAAGTGAGATTTACATTAATGCAGGTCATCCCGGTTTTTTTGTTAACTCAAAATGCAGCTCGGATAAGTAAAGTTCAAATCGTGAAGTACGCATCCGTCACGAAAGCTTACAGATTTGTTAACCTGGTTTGAAAGGAAATGTATAAATAAACTGTCATCAAATGAAATTACGGATACACAAATCATCTACCCTACAGCTATCGTGTAAAATAGCACTTGTACTGTAAAACATTCCACGCCATCCGACCCCTCCCGAGGCAAGTTCACAAATGTACACGCGAAGAACGCTTCAATTCCACCATCGCGGCGACGATTCCATTGGCCGAACAAGGCCGGCGATCTCCAGCTGGCAGAGGGGGGGGGGCCATGACCGACCCTCCGTGTGGTTAGCGTGACCGTTTAGTAAATATTTACAAGTGTCATTCGCGCAACGTGCTCGCACGTCCGAAACAAAAACCCCCAACGAACGTGAACTCCTCTACGATGTGGAAGCATAAACCTAAGTGACGAAGCTAAACGATGACTGGACACCGGACAGCGGGTGAGAGGGGAGTGGATCGGGGACGTTAAAATCACCTTGTCGTCCTGACACGGTCAAACAGAGTCCTCGCGAGCACTCAAGTTTGTTTTGTTGCGTTTAGGAAATTGCAGACCGTTAAAGGGACCCCCCTTTCCTGTTTACACGAGGTCGACACGGCGCACCGAATAGTAAAAAATAATTGTAGTCTGTCGTATAACTCTGTAGCAGTTCAGCAAGGGCTCCTTCAAAAGAGGTTCTCTTCAAAGCTGGCCATGATGTCGCTCTGAAGGTTCATATCAATGGTCCCGGTGAGCTGATGATGGAGGGAACACACACACAAGAGCTCACGTTAGTCGAGGCAGAGGCTTCACGATCACAAAGTGCAACGTGCGGCCGTGGCAAAATAACAAATGTGTGAACATGCGCAAAAGCTCTGGGGGAGGGGGATAAGCGAGGTATATAAAGTATGAACTTAAGTCAATAACACTACCGGAAAAGAGAATATTTAATACTCGACAATTCAGGTAATGGCCCTTCTTCACTGCAGAGAAATCAACTGCTTTACGGCCGCTGTCCAACATATTGGACTGTCGTCTATGAAAGCCTTTACCTGGAAGACCGGGCGTTGTGTTACTGTACTGTCTGATTAAACGTGTTGTTAAGTACGAGCAGCGGGTGGCGCGTCTGACTGCGAAGGACCCATTTCTAGGTGGCACTAATGCATGGGTGGCATGGGTGGGGGCAAAGCCACGTGCGGCACTTCAAGTGCTTCGTGACGTTATTTAAGGACCGTCGTCTCGTATTCACCACGAAGATTTCTCACTCTATAAATATCGGGGGGGCGGGGGGGGGTTTACCGAATTCGAAAAAAAATGCCTCCTCTCTATTATTTTGGTGGCCGACCCGCTGCACTAAAGGAACACCTGCAGCACACACCTCATGCCAACTACCCGCGTCAAGTAAGAGCCACAGCTGGGGCTTACGCAGCGAACAAGACGGACGGAACAGAGATGAGGGGATGAACAGCGCCAGCGCGGGGAAGGGCGGCGGGCAGGGGGGGGGAGAAGCTCACCGCTTCTCTCCGCCGGCGCTCCTGCTCCCGCTTGCGCGCCAGCTCGCGGTCGCGCGCCGCCTGCGCCGACTGCTGCGCCGCCTGCTCGCGGGCCACCATCTCCTGCGCCGCCTGCGCCGCCTGCGCCGCCACCTGCTCCTCGTGCTGCCTCCGAAGCAGCGCCTCCTCCTGCGCACGCTGCGCACGCTCAAGCGCCTCCTCCTCGTCGCGCTCCCTGCGTCGAGAGGGCGCAGGCGCAAGAGGTTTTCCTCCGGCGTTAATCTCAAAGGCCGCAACGGGGGGGGGAGGGCGGGGGTGGACACGGGGGGGGGGGGGGGGCGCCGTCGTGTCTCAGAAGACACACGCGCCGGTGTGCTCGCAACCGAGGTGGGTTGAGCGTCTTACCTTTGGTGACCGTTTCACAAATTTGTTTTCATTGGCATACCGATTGACATTGGAAACAAAGTGAGTGTAACCACAAGGGCAGTCGGCGTTCGTTTCTTTCTGGGTCTCGCATGCCTGTGAATTGTACAGCTCTTGGTATGCGTTTCATGCCAAGAAGCGCAGGATAACCTCTCTCTCAGTGTAAGCATACCTAAATATTTTGTTAACTAATTCCAAGATGTACGAATTAGAGGCGTTTGTATATTCTCTACCCCCCGGTTCTGCACGGGTTTCATCCAGGTTCCATTTGCTCCCATCGCTAAACAAACACATTGTACAACGTAGCCGCCGGTATAAACAAAACTATTTTTATTTTACCAGGTAGGGCCCACTGAGCTACACAACCTCTTTTTCAGAAGCAACCTGACCACAAACGATAGCTCAACTGATATCACGTGGAAATGTATAGGAGCAGCCCAACACTCGAAACACAGGTTGCTTCTAAATGTGGAGGAAAAAACTGTTGGACCCGGAGAAAAATCCACGTGACCACGGGGAGAACACGAAAAAAACAGGTGCCAGAGTCGGGATAAAACCCACGACCTCTTGCATACCAGGCGAGGTAGTTAACATCTCGCCACTGTGGTTCATAGGTGGTACCAACTGCGTAAACCCGCACGCAAGTAACACAACCCATCGATATGGGCGCGTTTCAAATGGAAAATTCAAAACGACGTACGAACGATGCGACAGGCCGGTGTTCAGTCACCACCGGTTCCACCGCTCACCTCTGCCGCTCCTGCTCGAGGCGCATCCGCTCGCGCTCCGCCTGCACCATCTGCATGCGCCGTTGCTCCTCCAGCAGCTTGAGAGCACGCTCGCGCTCCTCCTTCTCCCGCGCCGCACGCCGGAACTGCTCGAAGCTGTCGCTGCTGGTCTTGGCGCCGCCGCTGCCCGACGATGCCGGAGCCTTGCCCAGGCTGGCCCAGGAGCCCATGTTCTTGATCCGCAGGTCCTGTTGTGGGCAGGACGGCGCTCCTCGCTTTTGTATGATTGAAAGGAGAAACGTGGAGGGGGCGGGGGGGGGTTAATGGTCAGGGACTCCCTCTCAACAGACATCGTCACGATATTGTTGATACCCCCGACGTCATACGACCACCATCACAACCATTATCGTCATCTCCCCGCCATCAGTATACGACCACCATCACCACCATCTTCATAAGACCATCACCACCATCTTCATATGACCATCACCACCATCTTTATACGACCACCAAAACCACCATTTTAATTTAGTTTCTGACCATCATCATACAACTTCCATCCTCATCATCATCTTGTACATCAACTGCCCCAGTATGACCAGCATGAGCACAATCATCACGATAAACACATGCAAAATCATAAAAAAATTACTGTTAGGAACAATTCCACGCTCAACAACCTTTTGTCAAAGTAAGAAAGCGTCGTGCATGTAAAGCTCTCCTAGGTAAGTGTGTTTGGGTCGTATCGCGTCTTCTTCTGCGTGATGTCCGACATTCGATCCACGTGCTGGGAGCTTCTTCAGGAAAACCGGGCTCCCAGGATGTGGAGCGAAACGTCGGACAATGTGCCAAACAACACGTTGCAGCACAAGCTAAAAACACATGGGAGCGCTACGCAGAAAAAAAAAGTATTTTGATGATAACGATAAAAAAAACGTATTCTTGAGCAAGCACACGCACAAAACATTTTGATCGTGCAGGCGGCTTGTCAATCGCCAAGCCACCTTTTTTGGAGCAACGGAGATTTTGGGGTCCTGCTGCTTGGGCCGGTTCAGGTTGAGGGCCTGGGGGGGCGGCTGTCCAGGGGGCATGCTGGCAACGGGTCCCCCCCGCTCCTGCAGCTCCCGCTCGGGCTCTGCAACGCGGACACGGGCGCCCACCACACACGCGCTCATCACAAACATCCCCCGTGTAGCCTCAGCAGAGGGCAAGTGCCGCTGACGAGCACCTGCGAAGGCAAGGCACGGCACACGAGGGGGTGGGTGGGGGATCGTTTGCGTGCGCGTGCCCCCTACTGTGCATGCCGGGCGGCTTGTGTCCTTCGCCCCTGTCCGTGCCGCCGGGGTGCATCTGTGGCAGGTGGGCGGCGGGCGCGTCGGAGCGGAGCGCCGGCGAGCGCCGCTCCTCCTCGCCCAGGTAGGCGGCGCGCGGGGCGCCCAGCGGCTCCGGCCCGCCGGCGCGGAGGCCCCCCGGGGGCATCATGCGTTGCCCGCCGGGGCTGGCGCGCACCTGGTGCGGTTGAGACAGCGGGGACTGCGCCTGTGGCGAGGGGTGGCCTGCGGGGGTCGGGGGACGGGACACACGGAAGTGGGGTGGGGGGCGTCACACTCGGGAGCGTGACGTGGCCGTCAAAACCGGTGGCTGGATTTGCCACGGTGTACGTTTCCACGGACACGACATTGAATTTTACGATGACGATTATCTCGATAACAGTTTCCCAAGCTTCATGATTACGCGATTCATAATTACGTGTTTTGGCGAGGCCACGTGACGATCCAACCAGATGTCGTTAAAACCGTCCGCCATCCGACACAGCCAAACAAATTAAATTGTGATGTGGACAAGCGTTTTAACGTGCCAATTGTTACGGTTTCCGCTCAACGGTAAGTTTAAGCACAATCCTTACAACTAAGATTAGCATTTGGATATGCGACGTTTGATTTGAAACTATGTCACGCATCATGAGGACAAAATGCAGGTATCATAATTATTTTGTAGGTGCGCTTTGTTGTACGACTACAGTACATTCAACATTATAAAAACTTTATTTTTTTACCAGGTAAGGCCCACTGAGCTATCCAGCTCTTTTTCAGAAGTGACCACAAATGATAGCGCAACGAAGTTGCATATCACGTGGAAGTTTACGGACGCCAAATATTCCTAAACGCATGTTTCTAAATGTGGAGGGAAAAAAAAGGAGAACCGGAAATAAATCCACATGACCACGGGGAGAACATGCAAACCCCAAATATACAGCAGGCGTCAATGGTTGGGATTGAACCCATGACCTCCTGTATACCAGGCAAGGTAGTTAAGATCTCGCGACCGTGCTTTAGTCTTATGACCACCGACGCTAACTGTGGCAGAAATTTACACACTTTATTGACGTCAGAGGGAGGCAAAACCTGCATGACATGTGACACCATCGCCTTGGCAGAAAGCCCTGGTTTATTAGCGCCAAGTTTCAAGCGCCAGGTTTTGCCCAAACAGTTTGTTTGCTGGGTGGGTGAATCTATAACAAGGTTTGTAATGAATGACCGTTACGAGAGTTATCGAGATCTCGCCACCCGTGCCGCCCCCCCCCCACCGCTACCAACAGCCAGACGGACAGAGCCAACGCATTCACGCGTTCAACCCTCACTACAACTCGCTAATCGAAATCTCCACGTGCGTCACACGCCGTCATCCGACACACGCACCGGCCACGGACACCGGGTGGGCCGGCTTGCTGGCGGCCTGCGGCTGGTGCGGCCCCGTCTGGTGGTGCTGGATGACCTGCTGCGCCCTGGGCTGGTGGAGGAGCTGCCTCTGACCAGGAGCAGCAAACTGCGCGGCCGCCGGCACCGGCTGTGGCGGAGGCGGCGGGGGCGACTGCACCGAACGCAGCGCTGACGACACCGGCGGCTGCTGGAAATGCTGCTGCTGCTGTTGCTGCTGCTGCTGCGGAGATGGTGGCATTTGCTGGTGCTGCTGCTGTTGCTGCTGCGACCTCTGCTGTGGAGAGCGCTGAGCCCAGGCTGGTGGCGAAGGCTGAGGAGGTGACATCGGTGAAGGGTGCTGCTGATGCTGCTGCTGCTGAGGCTGCTGCTGTTGAGGCGGCGGTTTGACACCGACCCCTCGCCCAGCCATCCCATGCAGGTGCTGAGCAGCTGCTTGTGGCGGCAGCTGGTACTGTGCAGGAGTTCGACCGCTCTGCTGCTGCTGCTGCATGGGCCGCCCCTGCTGCTGTTGCTGCTGCTGCTGAGGTGACTGCTGCTGCATGCGCGAGTAAACGTTCTGTGGCTGCTGCTGCTGCTGCTGCTGCTGCAGCTGCCCTCGCTGTTGCTGCACAACGGCGTTTTGATGCTGAAGCTGTTGCTGCTGCTGTGGCGAGGGGGTGACGCGCGACTGCTGCTGCTGCGAAATCGGCGACTGCTGCATGCGCGGCTGTGCCTGCGGGGAAGGGTACTGCGGCGAGAGTTCCGGCGGCGAGCCGTGCTGCGGAGACAGGTGAGGTCGATGCATCACGTGGTGGTGCTGCTGCTGCTGGTGGTGGTGCTGTTGCTGCTGCTGGTGATGGTGCTGCTGCTGCTGCGAAGGAGGAGGAGGCAGAGAGTGCAGCATGTGATGCTGCGGTGAAGGCGGCCGCCCCATGTGATGGTGCCCTGGCACCTGCGTGCTGTGCGGGGCCGATGGTCTACCCACTCCGTGCTGCTGCTGCTGCTGTTGCGGCGACAGGTGCGGCAGGGCTCTCTGCTGCGGTGGCGACTGCAGAGGGGTCTGGTGCGGTGACGGCATGGACTGGTGGAAGCCGTGGTGAGCGTGGCTCTGAGCGTGGAACGACATCTCCTGCATCATCGCTTGCACTCTCGCCTGCTGCTGCTGCTGCTGCTGTTGCTGCTGCTGCTGAGAAGAGTTCTGCATGTGGTGATGTGGCAACGAAGCAAAGGTGGGGAACATGAATTGCTGCTGCGGCTGCATTTGCGGAGGCTGCTGCTGCTGCTGCTGCTGCATCTGCTGCTGCTGCTGCTGCAACAGTGAGTGCGGGAAAAGCTGTGTGGGCTGGATGATGTTGCCCGGCGAAAGGAGCTGCTGTTCTGAAGGTTGTGACAACGACTGCCCATATACTTTCTGCTGCTGCTGTTGTTGCTGCTGTTGTTGTTGCTGCTGCTGTTGCTGCTGCTGCTGTTGCTGCTGCAGATGTTGCTTCATGGTCATCGGAGCATCGGCCTCCGGCTGGTGTGACAGCACCCCAGGAAAACCTGCGTGGTAGTGCCACACAAAAGAGTTACCACACACGCTGCGCTAAACGACGACAGCAGGAGTGCACTGCAGCCCCGACACCACACGTTCTACATATTAATCATTACAAATGTTTGTCACGGTTCATACACAAACTAATGAACTTATTGATTTTAGCGATCATTTTTTTTAGCGTTCAGTAAATGACAATTGATTTATTACGTGCCCTAAGCCCGACATTACATACAACTGGATAGGCTCTAGCCCCAATTAAATAATGCGAGCATTATTTACCAGATAACAAGAGTTTCCATTGCACTGCCACAGACCAATGAAGCACGGTTAATCCGCAGGCGGGATAAGCCGCATACAAGTGATGAAGAGAGTCAACTATTGTTGTTACTCTGCTGTAGCATTTGACACAGAGGGGATTGATGCCTCCCGTCCCGGCACGCAGGCTTTCCACACCGCTGGGCTCATCCGCGCACAGTACCCGAGGGCATGGCGTCAGCGAGCGGCGATGGCAGCGGCTGCTGGATGACCGACTTGCTGAAGTTGGACAGCCCCTCCAAGCAGCACACGTTGGGTAGCAGCGACTGCATCTGGGGAGCCGCCTCGGGAGATGGATCGCACGCCTTCAAATCCTGGAATGCACGCACGAAGGCAAGGCCGCGACGGTTAACTCCGTGTGTGCACTGCTCCACTGCCATGGCAACCCCATCACCGAATAAGATTGGGAGGGAGGTGCATTGTGTCTCGTTTATTTATCTTGTTATTTATATTCTCAACAACCTCTGAGATTCCTTCAGTACAGAGTGCAGCAACTTTCCCATCACGTACCCTGCCACAAAGCGCAATGCTTTTCGCGTGACAGTGAAACGCATTTAAATTCCCAGAGCTTAAAATTTAGCAAAATTAAGTGGGCAGAACCAAATTTCACGTGACAGATGTGTTTTGAGCGCAGTCATTGCTGGCCGTACCAAGACCGTAAAGTCGCATGCACTCGACAACGCAGTTTAATAATGGGCAGTGGCTGAAATCTGGATTCGAACTCAGGATCTGAAGAGTGAAAGATCAGCGCTGTTGCCTGCGAGTCCTCCGACCGGGCTTCCCCTTTGTCAGTGATAATGTCACTTTGTGTTGCTTTAACTTGTCTACTCACGGCCATGTGGTTCACCTGCAACATATCCAGGTCGACGCCACCTGCCTGTATGGCCGGCATTACCTTGGCAGTCATTTCTGTTGAAGCAGAGAGGGACAGGGGATCATAGTTAAAATAAGTAAAACATTTATATTACAAGCTGTTTCTCCACAACAAAATCTTCCTTGATTCAAAGCTTCAAATCAAACATCTCAGTTGCACAATATCCAAAAACTGTTTTCTTAATTTCCAAAACGGTTTTCCCGAGCCCTCATTACTTTGATAGTGCATTGCCTTTGAGCTGTGCGCCTTTTGGCGTCCTCTAGTCGAGCACCAATTGGGTCGAAGCTCAAAAGAAAGCCATCCCTTGGTGTGGACCAATCAGTTTCAAGGACAATGCATATATTATCATAGTGTGTTTTTGTTTGCATTTTGACTGCAAGGATTGTGGTTAATGCAGACATGAATCCTTGTAAAAAGGTTTCAGTTATGTTGCCAGAAAAAGGGGGAAAACCCGATTATTAGAATCTACAGGTTGTTAAGATTTTTTCACTTTGCTTTATTTTACGTGAAGATTTTGTTTCAATACTCTACGGGGAGGATAAAAGTTAGTTTTCTCTCTCTGTGTGTCTCTGTTCGTCAAATTTCACACTTAACTTCTAATTTAACAATCTCTGGAGAACGTAATCAAACAGGCTATGGCGTTAACTGTCTGTTAGCCGACTCTCTGCGTTGCATTGCATTACATTTCCAAAAAATTGCTAAGTTTGTTTTCTCAAACTGCCTATTTAACTCTCTAAAAATTTACCAGGCTCTCATAGGTCCATTCACTCTTTCTCTCCCTGGCCGCTTCGGGGTGGATTTCCACACAACTCTCTCTCAAATTTACCAGACTTGCTGGCTCTTTCTCTCCCCCTGCCACCGTGGGGTGGATTTCCACACAGCTCTCTCATTGACATGCTAATTTCTCTGCTCCAGCAGACCCACCTCTCTATCTGCCCCCACCCCCCTCTCTCTCTCTATTTAAGGCCACGACACAGAGGCATTGGGTCTCTGTGTGTCTCTGTGTTGTCTCTCTCTGCTTGTGTGTCTGTCTGTGTGTCTCCGTGTCCGTGTTTTGTCTCTCTCTCAAATTTAGTTCTACCTGATGACGATTGCTTGTGTTGCAATGGAAACGTCGCATTCTATTATTACATTGATTTTCTTCCTACGTGACTTTACCGAAAGAACCCAAGAGTACACAGATTCAATGACGATATTTTTGGGTTCCAGGACTGTTTATATCAAATAAACTTTTAATAACACGGGGTGTCAAATTAAGGTACAGCAAAAAAAAAGTCCTAAGCCTCACAATTTAGGGCAACAATTCCACCCTCCTCCCCTACCGTCAATCTTTCACAGGGTAAAAAAAGAAAAAGCGGAGAAACTCTGATTAGATACAATTCACATTCTACACGATGACGCGGTAAATATTCAAGATTCTAAACTTGCAGCCTACCAGCTCGCACACACTGCACTATGCACCTGGCAATCAAGAGTTTGCGTCAAGGTCCAAATTTGCCAAAGAAGAGAAGGAACCCGCTGTGCAAAGGTTAATTGGTGAAACCACAAAGCAACATCATCCCCTCCCCGCTACTGGCAGATTACACTCATCTGCCAAACACAGCGCGCCTAAGCGATAGCCTTGCCCTACGTATGTATGTTGAACTTGTTTCGCACCGTACGTAGCCAACCGTGCTAAATCGTTGGTGCAGGGGGAAGGAGAACAAGAGAGCGGTGCGCGAACACCACGTGTACCACCGAGGTGATTGAACCGATTGAATCGTCACGCCCCTCGGAGGAGAAACGTCATTCCGCTGCGAGTGAGGCCGTCGCAGTGACCTGTCTCGGAGTCGCTCTCCGACGAGCTGGTGCTCTCGCTGCTGCTCTCCGAGCCCGACGAGCTGCTCGAACTGCCGCTGAGCCGAGGGGCGCCGACTCCCTCCAGGCTGGGGTCCCTCCGCTCTGCCGGTGGAGAAAGCGCAACGGGCACGGCAGCGCGCGTGAGATCGACTCGCACGCACGCACACACGAGCTCGGCTCGTACACACGCACGCCAACACGCGTGAGCTCGGCTCGAACGCAAGCAAGCACACACGCATGCCAGCGTGCGTGAGCTGGGCTCGTACGCACGCACGCACACCGCGACTGCCATCCAGCGCTGTAGAGGATAAGGGCTGGTGGACCGCGTGGAATTGTTAACGACTCAAACGAGGACTGTCGTAACAGACCACAGTTGGTATCGTGATTACCGTCATACACCGCAAACTGATATTGTATGGCACGGTGTGAAAATGTTATAGTGGCAACCCTTTATAGTGTTTTTTTCTGGAAGAAAACGATAACTAATCGATTCCGTACTCACCGTGTAGAATTATCCAGTAGCTAAATATGCAAATGGTTAAATGTACAATTTCTCGAAGGCATTATTCACTTCAAAAAGTGATGCTTGGCCAGATACCTTTTTTGGGTTTTTTCATGAAGTGCCCACTCGGGTCCAGTAACCTCTTGTCTGCATCCTTCTTGTCATCGGAATCTCTCCGCTTACGTTTTTTTGCTGCAAATGACAAGAAACCAGGCAGGACTTGAAATATATGTGCAGAAATTATTAGTATACCAGGTTTAAAAAAAAAAATATTAACTTTTTTTTTGCATAGCCACACTTTTCAAATCTTACAAAGCCCCATGCCATTGGCTTAAAGACGGAACGCCACGCAAAGATATAAAAAGCTCTTGAGTATATGTGTTGAACGTATTTCACATAGCCAACCACGTTAATCGGAGGTGCGAGAGAAGGATAACAAACTAAACACAGAGAGGTACATATTCTGTTTGTCCTGGGCTGTAGACCGGTACCCATCCATGTCAGGCCGCTGGGTCTACAGAGCAGTGCGCTTAACCAATGCGCAGCCACCGCTCCACCCTGCCGTGCGCACGAAACTTCATTAACGACGCTCTCGGTGACAGATGAGTAAGCACGTCTGTTTCCAAGCGGTGGGCCCCCGTGTGACCGACCGCAGGCCGAGCGAGCCAAATCCGGCCAAAGGGGCCTGCAAGTTCCCCACTGCCGCTTCCAAACCTAACCACGCGGGGATTCGTGTCCCACGCGAATAAAGGAGAAACGCACAGAAGGGCTTGGGCTGCTTCTTGCGCAGGCACGACACGACGTATCGCTCGAGCTCGCGCAGCGTCGACGGCTTCAGCGTCTCGAAGTCGATCTCGATCTCGTCCGGGTTGGACTCGCGCAGCGAGGGCTCGCGCGCCTGGATGATGTGCACGACGCGGCCCAGCTTGTCGCCCGGCAGCTTGTTGATGTCCAGGCTCAGCTGCCGCTTCTCGTCATAGGTCATGGGCCGCGAGTCCTCCACGCCGCCGACGCCAATGGCGGCGACGGCGCCGATGACGCCGCCGCTGATGACGCCGCTGCCGACGCCGCCAACGCCGCCGGCATCTTCGCTCAGGGGCGCCTCCTCCTCGGATTCAAACTGCAGAGCGCCAGACTTGAGCTTCTTTGGAGGCCTGTGACAGTGCGGGCGGAGGAGGGGGCAGCAGTTTCATTGTAATTCGTCTCATCACCATCATCATCATCAGCCATCATTAATCCACTGCCGGATGAAAGCCACCCAAAGCTGTTGTCATCCCTCACGCTCCTGCGATGCAGCAATTGTCCAGGCACCTACGCACGACGTTATTCTCGCCCACAGACCATCATTCCTTCTCTTGACATATTCTACCCAAGCTCACTTACATTTTGAACAGCCAATATGACGTCTATCACTCTACGTCCGTCCTTGTCGAAGAGGCACGTAGATGACACGTTCGTCATCTGGCCACATGGCCAACCAGCTCTGAACCAATTCCTCAACCACATTAATTCCATACACCCAGCCATCAAATTCACCATAGAGGTGAAAAAGGATAGCAAGCTACCATTTTTGGATGTTCTATTTGAAAAGAGACCAGATGGCTCAATGGGACACTGTCTACAGGAAAGCAACTCATACGGATGCCAACCTAAAACCTGACTCCCACCACCATCCATCCCAGAAGAATTCCCTCATCAAACCTCTACACCATAAAGCTCGATGCATCTCCGACCATCATCACCTATCCAGTGAACTGAAACACGTGCACCAAGCTCTCAAGATGAATGGATATTCGGGCCATACAATCCGTAAAACTACCACCCCAACCATTGGGAAAGAACCATCTGAGGACCAATCAAAACCATCACATTGCCATACATAGCAGGGGTCACAAAAAATATTTCCAAACTCTTGAGCAAACACAAGATCCAGGCTCGATTTAACACAGTACATAAAATTCGTGATCTGATCCCATCTGTGAAGGATATGATCCCTGATAGGCAATACCCCAGCGTGTCTACACACTAAGCTGTGTCTGCGGCAAGTTACATTGGGAAAACTAAGCGACATGTCTCGGACCGTGTTCGTGAACACAAGGCAGATCTGAAATACAGTAGGACCAATACCTCGGCCGTGGCTGATCTTTGTTTTAATGCGGTCGGCTCACACGAAATTGATTTCTCTTCACCATTCTGGCGAATTGCCCGATGATGTTGGATGTAATTACGAGCGAAACGTCGTACTCAAAAACTGTAAATGTTGTGGATTCACCCTTCAACACACCGGTGGGCTAAAGTAGTGAACTATTTGTCTTTTGTCAACGTGACACTTTTGCTGATTGGCCGTGTCGGGTGGTGGAGGGTTACGACACATTTATAAATAACGCGATCTAACCCAAAAACGTTTATTATGAATAATATTGGTCGCGAAAGCCTACGTGTTAAAGCAATTTCTCACATTAACATCACTAGCCCCGCCCACTTCGTTTATGACCCTAGGACTACGCCCTATAAAACAGTCTGGATTGAGCAGCTTTCCTCCTGATGATGATCGCTTGTGTTGTGATTGAAATGTCGTATTTTTTATATTATTTTTTAATTAATTTATAACTATCTACGTGACTTTACCGAAAGACCCGAATAATTTGTGTAAGGTCTCCAATCCATGCTTAAATCTTCCTCAGTAGAATTCCGAGCACGCGCCTAACATTAATAATAATATAACATTCAAAAACACTATTTATACACAACATGCCCAATAAATTACACTCCTCTGCCCTGGCCAGCACTACACCTGGCCAACTTCATCGCCATAGTGCTAACGTTTACATACCCCAGCAGGTACTCATTTAAGGTTGCGTCGACCTACAGGAGGCTCAAGCCCAGTAGAGATATTCATCAGTGATGTCAGTCACGAGTGGGCGGGAATCAACCTTGGGTCGACAGAGGTTTGTAGGGCAGCGCACTAACCACTGGACTGCCGCTTCTCCATCCCCTAATACAACAACCACGGTCGTCATTCGCCACCGAGTGCCGATGACTTCACCACAGCACTTGTGCCAAGCTCGGTGAGCTTTCGAGGCCATCACCCGAAGCGCGGAAGGGCTCGCTGGCAGGGCACCGCGACAGACCCCGACGGCGATCACAATGCGCACACACAGAGAGGCACCTGCGCAGGAAGCACAGCAGTGCACCAAATCGAGGGCCTTACTTGCCACTGTTGCTGTTGGGCTTTGCCACTGGCTTCTTGGGCTGACCCAGGGGCTTGGTCTTCTGCAGCTTAAGCTTCTTGTCATCCTCTTCAGCGCCCTCCTCCTTCCTGCGGGGTTTCTCCGTGCGCTCGCGATCCTTCTCTTTCTTCTTCTTCTCTTTCTTCTTCTTGGGCTTGGAGATGGGCGCCTGGGACAGCGAGGCCAGCTGCTCGTGCAGTGCCTTCAGCTGTCACAAGACAGAGGTGATTTAACATTTAAAGATGACGGTGAATGCTGCATCGTGGGTACAAAACACTTTGTGACGATCGCACAACCGGCAGGAGAAATCAAGCGAGTCGCGCGCTTCCCAGCGACGCGCGATTGTCCTCGGAAGAATTAATTTACCGAGAATGCTACACTCAAGGCCGTGACTCGGGACGACCGGTTGAAAATACTACACTCTCAGCCACGCGGGCGAGATGACGCAATACGGCGGTTGGCGTTTGTCGAGTTATTATCTTTGTTCACAACAACTTGGGACAGGAGGCTGCAAAGTCAGGCTAAAGCAAGATGTCATCGGGCAAACAAAAGTTGAGTACGCGTTCACTGAACAAAAAGGATTCTTAGGGGGACACGACATGATGGTTTCTGTCTGAAGAGGCCACAGCTCCCCAAGTGACCACAACACACCGACACAAACACCCCATTTCCACTGCCACAACCGCAGTACGGTTGCTTTTCCATCCGTTATATTCGGAACCAAAAAAAAGACACCTGAATCCGAACTGGGGGCCAAGCAGGTCCAGAGTTGGGGCTAATCACACGTTCATTGTGCACGACGTCAGTCAGCACGACGACGCGTCGTCTGACGTGCGCGCGACGTCGACTCACGCAGTCAAAAAAAAAACCTGGCGCCTCCTTGAGCCGCGCCGGGCTGGCACGGGGAAGGGCCCGGCGAGACTCGGCCGTGCAATGGAAAAAGCAACAAAGAGATAACATTGTTACAGCACCTGCTCCTGCAGCTCGGCGAGCCGATTGGCTCTCTCCTTCTCGGACTCGTCCGAGCTGTCGCTCTCCGAGGTGCTGGGGCTGCTGCTCTCGCTGGACGAGGGCACCACGACCTCGGGGGCAGGCGGCGGCGGAGGGGCAGCCGTGGGGGCGGCAGTCGCGGCGGCGGCGGTGGCAGCGGCGGCGGGTGCCACAGGTGCAGGAGCAGCAGGAGCAGCAGGAGCAGCAGCAGGGGCAGCAGCAGGGGCAGCAGCAGGAGCAGCAGCAGGAGCAGCAGCAGGAGGAGGCGGCTGGGCGACCACCACCGGCTCATCGGGCATCTTAGCGAAGCGCATCTCAAACACGTCCTGCGAGCAAACATTTGAGATTAACGCGAGGAACCAGCCCTGGGTCCCAGAGACCCAGCCAGGACGATGTCTTTGGTATCATACACACACTATAAGCTCCTGCAAGACGTTATACTCAACATTTACGTCTTATTGCATAAAGGGATGAGTCATTTTGTGAGGTAATATATATTATTGCTTGTAGAGTGTTGTGCGCTTGCATCCTCACGTTGAACATGGTACAATGTGAGCTTAAATGGTCAATCATTATATTTTATTAAATCCCTTCTACGTGACTTTACCGCAAGAACCAAGAATATGAATCCCTGCAGTTACGAAAGCTTTAAATTGAAAGGTAAATGATAAGTTAACATTTGTCACAGGCATTTCATTTTCATGAATGACCATTATTATTAGAACTCTTGTACACTAGATGTTGATTGTACACATATATTCATATATAACGAAGAGAGGGGAATGCTATTTATCATTGCAAATATAGAAACATAAAATCACTATCTTTGCAATGTTGTTTGTTTGGATAAGCACTGCTGATTCAATTAAACATTATTTTAAAAACCAATAGGCTAAAAAACATCACAGCCAGCTAAATAAATGTATTGGTCCTATATAGTTTAGGTTATTCAATGAGGTGCATGTAGGACGGAGTGAAGAAGGATAAGTAAGCAGCACGTGATGAAGTCCACTCATCTTCTTGGTTCTTTCGGTAAAGTCACGTAGAAGGAAAATAATAAAATAATTAAAATACAACATTATAAAATTATTCTCACGACGTTTCGGGCCACAACGCAAGCAGCCGTCTTCAGGTGGAGAACAGGTCTGTCAAGGAGACAGGGTCTGAATGGCACGCCCCAGGCTTGGAGCGACT
>CM025656.2:2596900-2637758 GCA_014621495.2 Entosphenus tridentatus
GACGGACAGAATAATCCCGTGGGCTGGTGTAACCAGGAGGTTCCTACCAGTATTACTCAGTAAGGAAGTGATTGCAGAGCAGAATACAATGTTGAAAAACAAACACTGTATACAATACACAGAACAAATGAGAATGCACTAAACTGAAAATGTTAACTTGAGGCTAACGCTTGTTTTGTGTTCACTTCACGAGTCATTAATACGCTATCTGAATGTAATGTCTGTAATTTAGTCTTAAACTAATGAGTTGTGGCAGCATTAATAATATTTCCAATACATCTGCCTGTTCAGGAATTCCTAATCTCACCAACCATTTTTGTAATAAAGTAACTCTCATCAGTGGAGCATCATTTACAGCTTGGAACACAATTTTGCACAATTTCTGCCAAATATAGGGGGGCCCTGAATTTGTGCAGGAGCATCACAGCTACATGATCGACATTTTAAATGCGTATCTTCTAGATAATTTCCAGCAAAAAGTGCAGCTTGCTGAGCAGAGGAGTGGCTCGATCGTTTTGTTGCTGTTTTAAACACTTTGCAGCCAGTGGCTGGTTGGCCTGTGGAAGAGGGGCGTCCCAAATGCACGTACAGGTAGTCCCCTACTTACGAAGGAGATGCGTTACGACGACCCTATCGTAAGTCGAAAATATCGTAAGTCGAAGATGGCCTAGCCTACCCAGGAGTCTTAAAGAATGGTGCTAATTTAGCAAAACAGAGCAATTTACAGTACCGTACTGTATAAACTATATACTGTATGTATTTATTACAATACTGTATTGCACAGTAAAATGTAAAGTAAAAAAAACAAGGTAAATTCTTAGCCTACCTATATGAACTGCAATTTAATAAAAAGTTTTTTAGGAAACAATCCTATCTGCTATAAAAACTTTTAACATGCATTGAACGTATATCGTGGTAACCTTAAAATGAAATCGCTACATGAATTTTGAACGTATCGTAACGTTTCATATTGTACTGTACTCACCAAGATGCTGTCCGTCGTCGGCATACTTGAACGATGTTAGGTTGTTGATGGCAATTTTGTCGTATCGCTATCGCCATCGTAAGATCGAAATATCGTAAGTCGGACCATCGTAACTCGGGGACTACCTGAATTTGTAGGAGGGCAATGTATTGGAGCCTGCTGTCAAAACTCTGGATTTGAGCCTCAGAAGAAAGAGTCTCTCACTTGCTACCAGATTTCTTTCCATCAATGCCCAATAACAACAACCACCATTCGCCACTAAGTGGCGGTGACGTCACCACGGTGCTTGTGCCAGGCTGTGTGCACGTTAAGGCCACGTGAAGTGTCGAACTCCCGCTGGTAGGTCACGGGACAGACCCAGGTGCCGTGGGTTGACTGACTAAGAGGACTGGCCGATGCACCACCTGTGCCCCACAAGTTTAGCTGGATATTTTTCCCTTGGCTTTCTGGTAATTAATTGAAGCTGGAGGGGTTACCAGCCCCTCGCACCCATCCAGAGTCCCCATCAATGCCCACACACACACACACACAAAAAAAATCCCCACTGTTAAAAAGCAGTAACTTTAGCTAAGCCTATCTCAATAAATTACCAAATGTGTCAACCGCATCGGCTTTGGAGAGAGTTCCCCCCCCCATCACATCCACAGCCTCGTGCCCTCATGTAAATCCTGGATCCCCCCTCCTAATCGCCGATTATGGGCGACGCGGATTTGGCAGTGACACAGCCGCACAATAGCCGGCTCTTGTTAAAATTGCACAGAGGATGTGTAACCTTGGCGAGGAGCAAAAGGAATGGCTTTGTTTGGCATCGCCCACGGATGAAGGGTCGATTCATGACAAAATACCGATGGCATTTGGACAAGCTTTAGATTTACAAAGTGCGCGCGCACACTTTCCTTACGCCCATTCAATAACAGATTTACAACTTGTGACATTGGATTTTTTTTGAGCTACAAATAAACAACATCTCAAGCTTGTCGCCATTAGAGGGTGCTCAAGAAAGCGCCTCCCCCAAAAAGGTGGTTTTGGCCTACTCTTCCACACTGGCCAGACATCTAGGCACAGGTGATAAAAATACCCACATTACACCCCACCACACGCAACCTGCCAATTCACCGTGTTGTACCCCATTCGTAATCCTGGGCAGACAGAAGCGGTGAGGATTTAAGAAACGTGCCCAGATTTTAATCGCCTCGCCGGAAGACGGAATCAAACCGGCGACCTCTGGAAGGCAAGTCCAGCGTGATGACCATCAGCATCCCTGTGAAAAAGGTGCGCGCTGGCCGTTATTCTAGCTACGTGCCGGCGACAGGGTCCCAACTGCGCTCACCTTAATGGTGCTCAGGTCCATGGGGTGCTTGATAATGTCGTGGTAGTCGTGAAGGCCGAGGGACTCGGCGTCGACCGGCTTGTAAAAGGGCCACGCGTATGCCGCATGCTTTTTCGCAAGCATTTCCTGCAGAGCAAAACACGGTCCACAGGGAATATCGACCGTCACGAACCTCGTGCCATGCATTCCACTGTGGTAACGTTGGGTCAATGAGATTCTCTATACAAGCGGATCCGATTACAGATATCCTACCGACTTCGAATGATCCCTCTTAATGATTAGAATGTTGTTCGCGAATCAGACGAGCTATGTTCGATAAAGCATATCGGTCAAGTGTTCAAAGATTTAGCGAGTGCATTGAGATTGGTGGCAGACATGCAGATGCTTTTAAAGACAAAATGTTACTTTCCCCATTGTTTTCCCCCATTATTTGAGTGGGGTATCTATAAACGGACCACTCTGCATTTCAGCCAAGGAATGTTTAAAGCTCGGCAATCGTCCACGAAAAGCCAACCCCTGGCAATTTAGAGACTTAGGCTAAACCTTTTGCATGTAGGCGTGCAGCTCAACAACAATGGCCTACTGTGGAGAAAAATCTAATTGGAATAATAAAGACTGCGAAAAAGACGACTTTTTGTCGTTAAAAACATGAGTCGTCGATGGATAAACTGGGAACAATGATGACCGTCGTGTAATTCACACTCGTGCTTGTTTAAAATGTGTTGCGTGTTAGTTGATCCCGATTTGTGTTATAGTACTAACAGAGACACTGCCACATTACTCTCTCAAAACTAAGTGCCTGTGACACTCAATGAGGCATGAAAGTAAAGCAAATTTTACTCCTAACCAAAGGTCGCAACCGGGTACCCGATACCCGTACCCTACCCGATACCCGGCTACCCGTACCCGGCCGGGTACGGGTAGCCGTTTGCGACCCTGGTGCGGCCGGGTACGGGTACGGGTAGGCCGTGAGTCACTGGTGAGTAACCGTTTGTCACTCATTTCGTGTAGGGTACGGGTACCCATTTGCGACTCTGGTGCGGCCGGGTACGGGTAAGGAATCAAAATCCGTTTGCGACCTCTGCTCCTAACCCACCCAGCCCCTGGGCCCATGAGGCATGTGGCTTGCTTGGTACCACCTGGGCTGAAATATACTCCTAATATCCAACCGAGGGAATTGTCCACCACAGGCAGACAGAAACACCATATGTTTCCCATACACACTTCATATGCCATCGTCCGTTGTGTGTTTCATATCATGTGATTTTTTTTCCTCTCAAAAAACAATAATTTCCATCAAACGAAAAAGAGACACCCTTCTTTTAACGAAATTTTTCTGCTAAAAAGATGATACCATGCTGACCTTGTTATCAGACATGTTTCTGATCCAAACATAAAACAAAATTCAAGGAAATAATTGTTAGCATAAGCAGCCCCATGTGGTACCGTTAAATCATTTTTGGCCCAATGCCTCAAGGGAACCAACCGTGCACGTTAGAGATGCTCAGCCGATACGCCTTCAAGAGGCTGATGTCTCTTGGCCTACACCGGCCACTGCTCAGCGACGCAGTGCGGTCCTGGCGTCAACCAAGCGGGTGTCCGACATCGGGGGTCATTTGAACATCGAGGTCGCGCAAAGGTGGCATCAACGTCGTTGACAGCAAGCGTGGTCAACGTCGGCCCAGCCCTTACCGCCCTACACGCACCCCCCTTCTCCCACCTTGATGATGGAGCTGCAGTGCTTGAGCTGTTCCGACATCTGCCGCACGCGTCTGCCGGGCCCCGGCTGCTGCGGCGTTTGCTGCGGCGTCGCGTTGGTGGGGGAGGCCACCGTCGCTGTTGGCGTGGTGGTGGTCATTGTCATGGTTTTCGTGGAAGCCGCCTGCTGCTGCTGCTGCTGCACCGCAACCACCTGCTGGGGAGGCGGCTGCTGCTGCTGCTGCACCTGTTGCGAGTCGGGGAGGTCTTTGGGCAGCGTCTTGGCGGGGCGCGCGCTCTCGCGTCGCGCCAGCACCCTGGGCGGCGTGGGCTCTTCGCTGTCTGCCAGTGCCAAGGGCACCGGCGTGGTGGTGTCTGCTTTCCTCTTGACGCCTTTGCGCTGCGCCTGCCCAATTGGTACCACGGGACGAAAGCGAGATCGTTAAGGGAAAGGCGACACGCTTAACAACAGGACTCTTATGCTACGGGAGCTGCGGTGCTGTAAATTGGTTAACACGCTGGACTTGTAATCCAAAGATCGCCGGTTCAATTTAATCTCCCGGAGGGGCAGATGAAACGATGGGGCAGCTCTCTTAAATATCCCTCTGCCCCTGTCCACCCAGCAGCAGCAGTATATATGGGTTCAACAAGATCAGCCGATCTGAAGGTAGCACATGGTGAGGTAAAGTGTGGGTGCTCCACGTCTTCCAGGATGCCTGGCTGGCGTGGAAGAGTAGGCTGAAAGGCCCTCTGACGGGGCTCTCTAGAGCTCGGAGCCTTTCTCCAGCAATGTGAGCAAGTAATTAAAAGAGGACGTGGAACACCGAGCGCCATGTGAAAAAACAAGCGTGAAAAGCGAGCTTGAAATGAGAGATACAGGTTTAACGGGTTATGCAATGTTTGACAGTGAACATGTTCATATGCAAAGTTGTCTGACTGCACTCTGGGCCCAACTTATGTGATGAATCAACCTTCCTCTAAGTCAGACGTAATGATAACATGTGCCAGTGTCTCCTCAATACCAACAGCGAGTCATCGTTTGCCTATTTCATTGAGATATTAATCTGGCCCCAAGTGTTATTAATGTGAAGTCATCTCTGTTTTGTATGGCATGTCATTTATATCGGGAGTCTGTATAGTGTTAGGGGCACCTGCGAGACAAGCAAAAAACACACAAAACAGGGGGAGAACAGAGCTCCGTTTTTTTGGTTTCAATAATCACGGTTACGGATTACAGGCCCAAAATAATGACAAACGCCCAGCACCAAACAGCACGACTAAAGATGTAAAACATAAGAATGAAAGTGTATCGTAAATTGAGCAAGGTTATCAGAACTTGGTAAAAGACATTTAGAGGGAACTCCAAATTCAGTGATTTCCAATACTTAATTTCCTAATTTCTTCTGATTCGTGCACAGCCAAGCACTTAATGTATTTCGATTTAAAGCTTTCGTGACTGCAGGAATTCATCTTCTTGGTTCTTTCGGTAAAGTCTCTACAACTACACAGTTACAATTAGAATGTTGCATATCACCTACCTATATGGAGGGAATTATTCCAAGCTCTTAGGAGCAGCCAAGGAGAATAAGCGACCACCCACCAGGGCAGTTTGGATGAGGGTGAGATTACAGTCCAAGAAACACTTCTCTAATTGAATCGCAACTCCGACAAACTGAGGGCCACAGTAGAGGTCGCCAACGGGTTTTGATTCCTTACCCGTACCCGGCCGCACCAGGGTCGCAAATGGGTACCTGTACCCGGCCGGGTACGGGTACCCGTTCCCTACCCGTACCCTACCCGAAATGAGTGACAAACGGTTACTCACCAGTGACTCACGGCCTACCCGTACCCGTACCCGGCCGCACCAGGGTCGCAAACGGCTACCCGTACCCAGCTGGGTACGGGTAGCCGGGTATCGGGTAGGGTACGGGTATCGGGTACCCGGTTGCAACCTCTGGGTCACAGTCGGCAAGTACAACATAATCACGGCAACGGAGGGGCCCGAGGGGGGGGGGGGGGCAAGCCGCCTCACCTTGGACGCTGGCGGTGTGGCGACAGACGGCACCGGCTGCGGCAAGGCTTGGATATTGAGCGGCGTGAGCGACACCATGGGCTGCGACATGAGCTGCGTCTGCGAGGCCGGCTGACTGGACACGGCGCTCGCCACCACGGCGCTGCCCACGCCGGCAGGCACACTGGGGCCCCTCGGTCCGGCCGGCTGGTGCTGCTGCTGCTGCTAGCGCCGCGTACACGCAGGATGGAGCCGCGAGTAACGGTTACGAGGCGCCACCGCTTCGCGCGATCGGTTTTCAGCTCTCGTCTCGCTCACGTAACGCAGCGGTACGCCGGACTATAGGTGTGGTGAGTGACCAGACTCCTGAAACAACCCTGAAATGCAACTGTGTTATCGCCTTCTGTTAATGTTTAAAAATGGTATTTGTGCAGTTTGCCTGTCTGGGAAAGCCTCATTCTCAATACACGTATTTTCAGTAAAGTCCTGCATTGGGATCTTTATCCAATTCATTTTCAAGGCGTCATATGCATGTGGGAGGGACCTGGAATGCCCAGACTACACCGGCGTTCATTTCAAAGCGTTCAGACGTCTCAATACACACCTCCGATTAGCATGTGGCTAGGTACGGTGTGACAGAAGTTCAACATACATACATGTAATACACAAATTCATTCTTGTAATGCTCTCCTCTGTAAGGCACGGAGGAGCCATATCTTTCACAATATTCAATCAGCTGCTTTGAAATCATATGGTCGTTAAAATCAGCGGGGTTATAGATAAATGGGTCACCCTGCACCCTGTGATGGGATAAATCTCAAGGTCAGCACAGTCAGGTTCATGAACCCATTAGTGCTGAGTTACATGTTAGTGCCACCATAGCCGACAAACATTTTAGTCACCCAAGACATCATCATCATGATCATCATCATGATCATCATCAGCCAGTCAATCCACTGCTGGATGAATGTCTCCCCAAGCCAGCGCAGTCTCTCTCGATCCTGTGATGTAATAATCCACCTAGTACCTGCACATGAGTGGGTTTATCGCTCCATCTCCTCGGTGGATCACCTCTTTGACACGTCCCATTACGAAACCCCAGAGATCAGTTGTTTAATAAAAAGATAAAGGAATTAAAAACTTGTATTTCTTTCAGGAAGGTATCCTGAATACTGTGACTGCCACTAGCAAAACACCCGGTAACTCTACACCATATAGACCTTAATTCTAATGTCATATCTTATGCCGAAAGTTACACATGCATTAGGTTATTACAGCACAACAAATGTTCGGCATAAAAACAAATGTCTGTACGTATGTTGAAGTTGTTTCGCACCGTATATAGCCAACCGTGCTAATCGGTGGTGCGGAAAGCTGTCTTTAAAGCTGCAGCTGATGAGAATCACTCAATGAATGACACGATTTAAATCCTCCCAAAATTATGTTTCGAGTGCTCATGGTGTCAGGGGAAACCCCCACCCTCCCCCGTGCATTTGTCAACCTGATCATTCCAAATTTAAAAAATTTGGCCACGTGTCCAAAGTATTGCGGTGAGAAGCATGAACATTAAAAAAACACACGGAACACTTGGTGCTGGCAAGCAACCCACTTATTATTACCATAAGCATAGATGTTTAGCATCCAGCTAATGGGACACCTAGCTCAGTTGTGATACAAATGTTCTCTGTGTAGAGGGAAGGGAACACGGAAATAAGGGCGTGGGCCATGTTATTAACCCCACCAAGCAAACCTGATCCTCCATAAGATGCACCACCCAAGTTTAATCGTTATATTTTCTTTTAAACAGAGTTGCCGAACAAAGGCCTAGACGGCCAAAACATCGAGCAGTCGGCAACAATCAACACAATCAAACTTTCAACAGATCAATAGTTAACAAGTTTCTTGCATTGGGCAAGGTAATACGAGCTTGAGAAAGATTAACTATGGGAGGGAATTCCAAAGTGGAGCAAGTGCTTAGGAAGAAACAGAAATAGGTACTGTGACTTACAGTTTGGCAAGTGGGTGGTGGGTGGTTGAGTGTGTTGTTGTGACTTGCAGTGTAGTGGTTAAACAACACAATGTGGGCGAGACAAAACGGTCGGTCTGGTAGACAGTCCTCAACATGGGTGTAGGAATCAATGAGTGAAGTTGATGGGGACAGTAGCCATGGCAGTAATGATAGAAGAGTGATACGTTATCGATATACGATGTAATAAAGTCAATTTCGGTCCTAGTTGTAGCGTTACGACAAATGATTGTCTTGCAACTGAATATATCATAGCTAAAAAGTCTATTCGATCTCCGAATTTCGAAAAAGTAAAACATTAATCAGCCTCTTGGATTTCCATACCAATATTGGCGTGCAACAGAATTTGTTTAAACAAGCAAACGCTTGGCCGGTTTCAACCTTCCAGGTCTAATCAGCCGAGTCAGGCTTATCATTGGCAAGAGCACGGCGAATAAAATCCGAGAGCCCGTAGACCATTATCGAACATTTATAAAAACAAAGACATAAGGCATAGAAGATTTAAAATACTTTTATCGGCCAGGGTAGAAGTGTTCGTACTGGGACAACTATTCGAGGCATGCGTAGTAAAAACATAACCCAAAAGTAACCAGTCCCAGCTTCAGTCATAACAGTGTAATGCACATTTGTAATGACAGTGTTTTAAAAAAAAAACATCTAAACTGGAAGGGCAAGACTGGCAGTAGTGAATACATTACATCACTATTATTATCAGTCAGAACCACTTAATGTAATATTAAACTTCCCAAACATCAGTGTTATTGCAGAGTGAAAAACCCAATGTTAAGTTCAGATTGCTTATCAGCACGTGCGCTTGCCGATTTGTGATATACCATTGTCAGAGATGCGTTAAACAAGCACTGGTCATCACTTACTTGCTCACGCTTACAAGACCTGTTTCCTTACACGCGATCCAAGAGCTTAGCAATTGAGTCACTCTGAAATATTCCCTGAAAGCAGAATATCATGGTGACGAGTCATCACCCCAAAGAGTGCAGACGTGGCTCATGGAAGTCCTGCAGCAGCTGACTCACTTCTTCTCTATGCTTGACGTCGGTGACATGTCAAGAAAATATCCAATAAACCTGTGACTCATGCGGTTATTACGCCAGCGCTCCATACTACTGATGAATACAATTATGAATCAGTGGCTACAGAAACTGAATAACAAAACCCTTCTTCGATGACCAATACTGTAATGTATATACAATAATAATTTACGATGAATCGAAAACTAAACAATTTTTTTTCGATTTAAAGCCTTCGTGACTGCAGGGATTCATATTATTGATTCTTTCGGTAAAATCACGTAGAAGGTCCGTGGTGCTGACGTTAAGAAAAAAAACGCCACTTTTTTTCAAATTTTCTTGCTGTGGTTTTCACACCTGATGATGATTGCTTGTGTTGCAATCGAAACGTCGTGAAAATTGTTATTTTATTTTTTTCCCTTCTACGTGACTTTACCGAAAGAACCAACAATATAAACTATTTTTATTTTACCAGGTTCAGCCCCCTGAGCTATGTAACTTTTTTCAGAAGTCACCTGGCCACAAATGTTCGCTCAGTGAAATGGCTCATCATGTTGAAATGTATAGAAGGCAAATACTCTAAAACGCAGGTATCTAAATGTAAAAAAAATAAACGGAGGACCCAGAGAGAAATCCACGTCACCTGGGGGAGAACGTGCAAACTCCCAATATATACTCTTTGGTTCTTTCGGTAAAGTCACGTAGATAGAAAATTAATAAATCACGACGTTTTGATCGCAACACAAGCAACCGTTATCAGGTAAAACAAACACAGCAGGAGAACTACTGACGTAGGATAGAAAGAGCTACTGCAACAAGTGTATGCAGGTAGTCACCGACTTACAATGGAGATGCGTTATGACGACCCCATCGCAAGTCGAAAATATCGTAAGTCGAAAATGGCCTAGCCTACCCAGGAGTCTTAAAGAATGGTGATAATTTAGCAAAACAGCAATTTACAGTACCATACTGTATACACTATATACTGTTTGTATTTATTAATTACAATACTGTATTGCACAGTAAAATTTTAAGTAAAAAACAAGGTACATTCTTAGCCTACCTATATGAACTGCAATTTCATTGAAAGTTTTTTCAGAAAACACTCCTATCTGCTATCAAAACTTTTAACATGCATTGAACACCGAGACAACCTTACTCCGTCGACCGCTGGTGAGAGTGAGGCATCACCACACAAGGTGGGAGATGTGTACAGTACATCCCGGCAGCGTCCCAACGTACAGTATCGTACCTCGTACGCTGCTGCGTTTGCCTGCCGCGCGAAATATAAAATATTTAACAATTTTGTCGTATCGCTATCGCCATCGTAACATCGAAATATCGTAAGTCGGACCATCGTAAGTCGGGGACTACCTGTATAGGATTTTGGTGGGCCCAACCCAAGGGTAAGTGGGCGGAGCTAGAGAAGGAATTTGAACGTAAATGTGAGAGATTAGCATGTCAATGTGAGACGGCCCAGCAACCAAAGGTGTCCCAATATGTAGGCAGAGTCGGGATCGAACCCACAACCTCCTGCATACCAGGCGAGGTAGTTTCCATCTTGCCACCGTGGCACCCCAATCCCAAATGAAGGCTTTCCCACACCAATCATGGGGGGCTGTTTGATCAAAATTGTCCATGCTGGTCAATGCGGGAACGTGTTTGAAGCTTATTATATTTAACCTGGTGAGAACTCAAGAGACCAGGATAGTCCAAGTCGCAATTGTGACTTGCTTCACCAGAATAATAAAAGAAAACAAACAAAACAAAGGAGAACTGGGCGAGATAGAAACAGTTTGGATATCACTCGCCTCTGTTGTTAGCCGTGGCTGGGAATCGAACTCATGTCGCCAGGTCCCCGGCAGTGTGCTAACCACTGCGCCACTTCTCCACCCCTACTCGGCTATGTACGTTGAACTTCTTTCGCACCGTACATAACCAACCATGCTAATCGGAGGTGTGGGGAAACTAAACGTACGCTACCGCTCCATTCCATCAATGTACTTACTGATGCACATCCCCCCCCCTTCCCTGCACGGTGACCTGCAAGGACACTCGAAACCGCTAATAAGAACCCACCGCACAGCTTTTAAAATGCTTAATGGAAGGTGAATCCAGTGCGATGACCTCAACCCTTCCCGCATCTGAGAAGCCACCTGCCTTTCCTTCTTTCCATTGTAACAGAAAGCATGAAAGGACATCAAGGTTTGTGTGAGATTTTATAGTCTAACCGAAAAATCTTGGCTTTTGGTTCAGTCAAAAGCACAATAATCCACATGATGAAATGCGCCTTACAAATGTACATTATTATTTTATTACTGCTGCTGTGTCTATTTCACATGCCATGGCATCGTAATGGTTACACTGTGCCTTACAATAAGGGTCTTCAGTTCGGTTCCGGGCTCGGCTGCCTTCCTGTGAAGGGGTTTTTGTCCATTCTCTTCCCCCGTTCTCCTATGGGTTTCCTCTGGGTTCACTAGTGTGTCTCAGATGGTTGAAGCAGCATACAATGTAACTGATAATAGGTTTTTACCCTTTCAACTGGTACAAAAACTGACACCTTTATACAAGGCATCATGTTTGCAATAACCACAACACAAGCAGTCAAAATGCAAACAAAAAGAAATAACTCTGATGATAATGATATGCACTGTCCTTGAAGTTGATTGGTCCACACCCGAGACAGCTTTTCTTAGAGCCTAGTCTCCATTGGTGTTGGACCAGAGGACGCCAAAAGGCGTACGAAGGCATCATCTGGTCCAACACCAATTGAGACTAGACAGTGTTGGAAAATGAATCACATTCTCTTGCAAATTATAACATGGATATATAATACACATACTATGAGTGGTCAACACAAATGCACATGAAAAGCAGGACACACACACATACAACAAACCTGTACATACACATGACTAATGTGTACACACAATATTAACAAATACACGTGTACACACAGAAGCACAATACATTTTGAACACACAGACACACACATAACTACCATGTAAACACACAGCTACACCACACAGACACCTGTCACTCACACATACACAGCTACCCTGCCACAATAACAGCCGCCATTCGCCACGAAGTGGCGGTGACGTCACCACGGCGCTTGTGTCTGCACACACAGATACACACACAGCTACCTGTACACACATACTCGGTTACACCACCCGTACACAGCGCTAACCTGAACAGGCTGGAAGTTGGGATGAGTCTGTATCAGCGGGGCTGGATGCCTTATTGGTGGGACGCCTTGTCGGGGCGGCACAGGTTGCCGGGGTCCCGGAGCAGGCTGCCGGATCGGCGCGGCTTGCCGGATCGGCGCAGCCTGCCTTGGCGGGCCCGGTTGCCTCGGCGGCGCCGGTTGACGGGCCACCCCCGGGGCGGGCTGGCGCAGCGGCGCCGGTTGCCTTGGGGGCACCTGCTGCCGTGGCGGCGTGGCCGGCCTCAGCGGCGCGGGCTGCCGAGGAGGGGGCGCGACCTGCCGAGGAGGAGGAGGGGGGGCGAGCGGCGGGGCGATCGCTTGCCGCGGCGTGGCCGGCTGCCGCGGAGGAGCCGGCTGCCGCGGAGGGGCGGGCTGGCGCGGCGGGGTGGCGGCCGGTGGGATGGCGGGGGTGGGGGGAGCGACGGGACGGGCCGGCGTCGAGCGCTGCACCACCTGCGGGAGGGACCGACACGCGACAACCATTACCGCCAACTCGCGACGCGGCAAGCTTGCGTCAAGAAAGTAAGGTACTTCGCGGAAGGGCCTTTGCTAGAGGGCCCCTCAGAAGAGTAATTTTGGCCTATGCTTCCACGCTAGCCAGATGTTTTGGAAGAGATGGGAGTGCCCACACTTTACCCCACTACATGCCAACTGCCGACGAGTGGTAGAGGCGAGAGGATTCAAGACACTCGCCCATTCTTTCAAATGCCGTGTCGGGAGGTCGATCGAACCGGTGACCCCTAGATTGCAAATCCAGTTTTGGCGAAGGCAAATTAGCTCAACGTTACACTGCAACTAGTACGTTGGAGGATGGAAGAGAAGATTTTTTGGGGAAAAAAATATTAATTTTGAAGGCGGGATGCCGCAACCAAGGAAACTGAAACAAAATAATATTCTACACACAAGGAACTTACGAACAAACCTCGACTATTCCATTAATGTGATTTTACACGTTTCACATTCATGTTGGTGAGCCTAGGCCGCTAGTTACAAGTTGAACCCATGAAAATATTTATGTAAATTTTTTTGTCTTGAGCTTCGAGTAATTTAGCGTGTAAAGGCACATTTCATGTCGACTACAACAGCTTTTTTTCGATTTAAAGCTTTCCTGACTGCAGGGATTCATATTCTTGGCTCTTTCGGTAAAGTCACGTAGAACCAAGAATACAACAGCTTTATTAAAAATTTGTAAATGGCATACAGACTTTGTCAGAAGCCTCTTTCGGATAAACTGGGATCACTGGTAATGTAAATTACTCGTATCTTCACCTGCATTTCACTTCGTTTTAGTGAAAAAAATATCCATGGCATTCTCAACCCACAGCAAACCTCAGTGTTAAAGAAATAATCTCCCGCAGTTGGATAGTATGTTTATATGGGGTATTGATTCGTTTTAGATCGGCCATCAATTTTGGTGCTGTCACATGGGATATTAAAACTCATTACACTTCTGGTGAAAGTAAACCATAAATTGATGGCAAAAATTATACAGATTTTATGACTCAAATGTAGACCATTATCCATCTGCCCAAATCAAGTCCAGATTTTTGTTACATCATCCACTCCTTCCATAAAGTACTGAATAATACATTTTGCATCTGATGAGCAGGATTGGTGAAGACCATGGTGCGTGACCAATTGGAGATAACAAGGACAGGACTTGATATAGGCCTGACTCAGGATGTGATACTGCGTACACACAAAAAAATTCGAGTCAAAGATGCACTATAAAGGATTTAACTGCTGTGAAATGTGATGTTAGCGAGCACCTATTAAGGCTGCCAAGGCGCAAGAGGGCGTTGTGTGGCCGGCAACCATGCGTGGCCACCTTTGTCTTCCCAGTACTGATGTTTACACAAAACACCATGCAGTGTTGACCTAGGGGAGGCTGAGGATCGGTTCAGACATCACTCGTCACCAACGCTGGCTATGGCCTAGAACTCAACTGAGGCTACTGGATTAGTAAGTGTGTCAACGACTACGCCGTCGCTCCACCACCCACAAAAACAAAGATCACCTCCCGTGTAGCCTACATTGGTTATTGGGCCAATCGCTATTAGCGAGCACCTATCGAGTTCAACATGGCGCACGAGGGGGGCAGTGTAGCCAGCACCATGCCAGCCGACATACGCACCTCCACACAAATATGCACACGCGCGCGCACACACAATCGACCCCTGGGAGGGACCTACATGAGGGGGAGAGTATCCAGACGGGGGCGAGTCTGCGTTGGAGACTTGCTGAGCGCTGGCTGCCGCTGCCGCCAGTGCGGCTGCCCTGGGAGGCCGCTGGGGCGTTGTCTGGCCCGGCAACCGCGTCCCCGCCACTCCGCCCGCCGGCACCGCCTGCTGCTGGCCTAGCCCGCCCGGCGACATGGCGGCTGGGAGGGCGCGAGGGAAAGGTACGTGTTGTTGACAAGCGCTCACGGCTAGTAGGAGTACAAGACACGGCGCTCCCGCTCGTTAATGAAAGTCCGCACAGGGTGAGTCGTTTTCCAATGCCTCAGTTTTTATTTGCCTTAAGCACAGCGACACACAATAGCGACACGAATACACTTGCGCGTTGCAATACCGAGTAAGCCTACACACTACGGCCGAGTAGGTTTTCGCGGGCTGCGCTGTATAGATCTCCGATGTGTTTCCGGACTACAGAGCGTGTCGTTCGGCAAGACGTCCGGCGTTTCGCACCCACGTCAAGGCATCGTGACGAAAAAGCTCCCAGCACGTGGAGCAAAACGTCAGACATTGTGTCGAAGAACGTGCGTTACAATCCAAACAGACACCGGAGATCTAAGCCTACAGATGGATTTTCTCTTAATAACTGCATATGAGAAAGTTAAGAACGCAATAGAACAAACTAAAAGAGGTACGTTTCCTAAAGATAGAAGCACCCATGTTTACAACACTATAGAATCAGTACCAAGTGACAATTACATGCACCTGACAATTCTGTAAGCTACGTTACGTGCAGGAATATAGCTAAAAAGATTTAAAAGTTAAGCGTAAAAAAAAACATCATCCCAGGTTTGTCTGGGTCTGTCACAAAAGTCCTACACTCGAAATTAGAGCTGGGCTATTCAGCCAAAAAGTAGAAATTTATAGATCTGGACAACAACACTGAGTGGTTTTGACGGAGCTATGTGGTCAGGGTCAAGGTACATTTTGCTGTCAGTGTCAATTTAAACATCGTTTTGTGTGCGATGCTAATACACGGAGTGACAATGTCTCAGTATAACGCAACTGAGAATCAATGCCAAACAGGTAAACTTTCAACAATATCCTAAAGTATTAAATTGTACAATATGAATATACATGTGTTTTGAGCTATGTTAACAATTATACTTTGGGTGTATTTTCAAACACGCTAATGCCGTGCACATGATTGTTTGACAGTTTACATAAAAAAAGGACGGTTAATGCTTTATTTTGTTTTAACTACATATTTCTTGCTTCTATCGACCAAACATGTTTTCATACGTTTGGATTTTGTTTTACCATGCTTTGAATCATTACATGATTATTATTTTCTAAAATTATTACAATTGCTACAATTTATCAATCTAAAGTTTCTACTTATTTAACCCAGATCTCGTTTCAAAAAGTAGATGTTCAATCTCAATGGGCTGCCGGTTACATGTAAAGCCCTTTTTTTTATTAATCCATAAGCATTTGTCCCCCCGAAGCATTTAATTAGTAGTGACAGTAACGTTCCCTCCCGAGCCAGATGGAGATGACGTCACACGTCACATACCGTGCATCGTCCAGAGATGGTGTCACACGTCATGAAGCCGTGGACAAGCGAGGACAGAACAAAGCGTGTGACAACAACGCCTTGGCTGAAAGGGCTTAACCATTCAGCGCCGCGTTTATCTTTTGACCGCCAAATTTTGGGGAAGCCTTTGATCAATAGGGGCGGTCCCTAATAGCAACACAACTTTACACAAACATTTTGAGTTGCGTTGGATCATCTTTATGAGAGGTACCGTGACCCCATGTTAGAGGCAGGCAGACAGACAGCGCTAATGTATTAATGCTGTCAACCTGAATTGTAAAAGCGTTAAAAGGGAAATGTATGCGTGCGTTTGTGTGTATGTGTGTGTTTGTATGCCCAGCGCAGCTCTGACTGGGCAGTAGGGTATCTTGTGTGCCCAGTGTGTGCTGAAAGGGTGGGGAATAGTGGGTGGAGGAGACCATTACGGGGTTTTACCTGTCGACTTGCGACCCCGGCCTCTGGGCCCGCGTGGCACGGGCTGCGCCAGCTCTATCTCCTCCACGGGCATCTCGGCCACCTTCTGCAGGAAGAACTTCTCCAGCGTCTGCGCCATGAGCACGATGTCGTCGTTGGGCTGTGGGGCACACGCGCGCGCAAGAAACGCTGCGTGCGTGAGATGCGCGGATATCGCAGAAGCAACGTGTCGGTTCATTGCTGTTGGTAACAGCTGGAGCGAAGGCGCAGCAAACCCAAAGGAAGCACTGTGACAATGCACTGCTGGTGAAACACGTGACAGTTAATCTGGTCAAGTGGGAATTTTTTTGCAAATATGCTGATAGGAAAGGTGAACCTATAACACATTGGAGGAATAAACAATCTCTTTTAACTGTGTAATCCATTGCTCTTTCCATGCGTTTTTTACAGTATCTTGAGATGCAGTTGCAATCAGATGCTATATACATCGAAATAATATTGTATCACGATTGCAGCGATTAATTACATTACTTGTTTTTTTTACAAAATTCACTTTCAAATAATTGTGAAATATCATACATGGGCAGAAAGTATGTCAGTATATGCAGACATTGCTTTTGCCAGTAGTTAAAAAGTAAATATTGCTATGAGGTGAGGAACACAAAGATGCACCGATTAATCCAGGAAATGTGTTTTTGAGATCAATTATTTGGCCAATGGAGCTAATCCCGCCATATAAGAGTTCTAAATGGTAAATAACAAAAACATAAATGTTCCTTGAATGAAATCCAGACACATAATTGTGACAATGTAACAAATTCTAGATCTGAAGCTTTCGTGACTGCAAGGATTCATACTCTTAGGTAAAGTCACGTAGGTAAAAAAATTAATAAAATAAAATAAGGCAACACAAGCCTCCCTCATGAGGGATGCTTGTGTTGCCTCCGAAACGTTGTGATTTAATCTAGTTGTTTTCATTTATTTTATTTTATTAATTGTTTTACCTACGTGACTTTACCGAAAAAACCAAAGAGAATGTACCAAATATCCGTGAATGAGAAAAGGAGTAACTCATTACATTCTGAATAGCTATTATCGCTTTGAAAAGATGCTAAGGGATCTGCCAGTCTATACGTTTTAATACATTTCAATTAATTGTATCAAATGAAACGTTGTGCTTAAAATACAACCTGGAGCAGCAGTACACTACTAGCATGGCATTTCAGTGATCTGGAGAACATTGCAAGCTGCAGGCACTTGTTCTCACTGCAGTTCAGCAAAACAACTTTCTCGCAGCCAGCAAACGGCACAAAAACAATGTTCTCAGCAGAACGTTATTTTCACGAATAAAAATCTCAAGTGTTTTTGCGGCACACCATTATTTTTTCTCAACAACTGCATTTCACCCCAACACAAACAAATGCCAAATTTAATTCCAGTCAGCGGCAAGCTCCGACGGGAGAAATAATCGTGCCGCACGAGATGTCCCGCACCCACGGCCACAAGCACAAACGCGCCCCAATGTTCTCTCGACTGCTGTCGACAAACACGCGAAGCTAAAATATTTTCAAGAGGGCCGCGAGAAGCTGTCTGGAGCGGCAAAAATGCGGGTTTGCTAAAAAAAAAGATAAAAATCGCCGAGTGATCCACGCAAAACGTTTCCAAGAGCTGTCGAGAAGCACGACTCGCGCTCTCACCGAAACATTTAAAGGCCCAATGCATACCAAGCCTTATCGTGTGTGAAAGGCATCACACAGTCATGCATAACCACTGACTGCAAAGATCGCAAGGTAATAACACAGCCTCCTAGGACACCCAAGCTCTCAAATTTATCTTATATATATGTCCTCACTTGTTTGGCAAATGGTGTGTAATGTTTTCTCTAACTGAACCTTACTGCGAGTGTTTTAAAAGTAATGTTTTACGAACTCAACTTGTGTTCCAGAACATTTTATTTAATTAAAGTTAATACACATTTGTGAAGAATTTTGCATTGCTCCTGCGATTGTTTTTATTTTCCTTGCCCTATTTTGTTTCAGCAATTTGTCGATCTGGAGACACAGGTCACTCGCGAATAAAACTCCTATCATGGAAGAATCCTGCCTCTCTTCCATTCCCACCTGGTTAAACACAGAAATCTAAACCACAGACTGAATGCAATCGACCCATTCTAAACCCATGAAAGGATTGAGCCGATTCAACTTCAAACTGCTAGATCGGCCACTTGATTTTGCTGGAAATGTTCACCATATATCATTTTTACATCTCAGTGACCAACAAATAAAGTATAATCCATAAGAGGTTTTGGGGTTAAATCACGTAAATATATAAATGTGTCGTTAAACCTGGAATTAATGTAATACATGTAACTCAGATATTTTATATTTAATTTGGATGTTTAATGTCAATTATGTGACCAGGAAAGCCTCAATTTCCAGACATGTTCGTTCAGGAGGGTCCTGCATTGATATATTTGGCCAATTCCATTTTAACGAGCATCCAAACACTGAAATCTCCCGGCACGTGGGGAAACTACATCAACCATCGTGACGAACACAGCTTGGTGCAAGATGAAAAAAAAAATCACCGAGTTATTTTACAGCAGAACAATTTGGGAAAATCTACATGGTAGTATTTGTACATTGAGTAAACTAGAACACAGGGAAGGCCCAATCATATGAATAGCAAAAACGCAGATGCTAACACAGGTGATCAAACCCACTTTTTGTACTACGATCTGCCAAGCCATGTCGGGGCGTTTTACCCCCCTCCGTGACCCACCTATCCCTTCAAGGCAGTGGATTACAGGAGTGTACATCAAAGCCTGGCAAAGCAACTTCAAGCGGCCCGTAAGTCAATGAAAGGCGTGAAGCTGCACCATGCCCCACTGACCCGATTGTAGATGTAGCAGTTTGTGAACATGGTGCTGAAGTCCTGGATGCACTCCACAGCTGTGAAGTAAAAGTTTGACTCCAGTCTCTTCTTGATGGTTCCCATGTCCATCGGGTTCTTGATAATGTTGTAGTAATCCTTTAAAAACAGAAGACAGTTGCTTGTTAAACAAGGAACAACAACACTTGTTCTGTGACATGGAAGCTCGCAACCTAGTTTAGCTCAACTAATCGTATCCAATATATGCAGTAAACAGAAGTTTAAGTGAAAAATAGTATTTTTCAATTCGATAAAACGAAACAATAATGTAAGGCCCTTTGTCAATTCCGCTGCTTGATCTATGCCTCCACGTGCTTTTCAGTCACAGGGTTCTGTGACTATATTTTACTATGCTGGTCAGTGCTCATTGTATGTATGTTGAAGTTGTTTCGCACCGTATGTAGCCAATCGTGCGAATCGGAGGTGTGGGAGGAGAACAAACAAAACTAGTGAGGGGTACAAACATCAAATATCATTAACCAACGAACTGGGTTCATGGCAGTGCGCTAATCAATCTGCAACTGCTGCACCATTTTACATGGATTAAATAATCACAACCAACTATGACCATTCAACTGCTAGATTAAAGCCTACAACAAAGCTCATGTCATGAACAAATTATATTTACTATCCTAATAGCCGATACATGTTTTCGTATACATTACATAACATTCAATATTTTCATGATACTAGCGCTTCTGGTTTGATAAGCATTATCTCAAAATACGCATTCTTATCACCTTACAGTGGTACACTGAACATTTCAAGTGTACCGAGAACACAGCTAATCCAAGCCCATTAGACAGAGGTTAGCGTGTAAATTATTTAGGAGCTACAGTATCTCTCAATACCCATCGGACAGGGGCACACGAGCCGAGGGAAGTGACACATGTAATCACGCCTCGAACTTTTAACGCAACATCGGATCACGCGGAGAACATTGCTGCCTAGGAGGGGGGCAGGCGGGTGGGGGTTAGAACCAGACATGGCTGTTTGCACACAATCACTGGCAGATAGCGAAGAATTAGGTAACAGGAGGTCGCGTAAGCTGCCTGCGCACTCTAACGACCCTGGGAAAAGCGTCGGCAGTGGAGGCGGTGTTGTCTGCGCACAGGACAAGGTCACTGGCAGAGCAAACGAGGCTGGCCACATCCCCAAGTTGTTTTTCTCTGCACCGGTTACACTATTTTACAGAGTCGCTGTTAAGCGAACTATAAAACACCCGCTGCAAAACGGGCGTAGGTATGTACGTGCACCTGTTGCCTCCCTGAAAGGTACAGCTCATGACGGGGCGCTCGTCCATGCGCACGAGACACAGCTTGCCGTGAAGCAGCGTTCAAATTATATAACCGGGCTGCATTATATGACATATCCGAGTCGCTTTGTCAAATTGTAAGTAAATATACATGAAGTATGTCGTCCGCTTTATGAAGTAGAGCGTGACACCCTCAAATTGTTTAAAAAGAATAATCGGAAAGTGATGCTGTTGCTGTCGTGAGTGTAACTTTCACCGGGTCCAAAGAGCACTGGCAAATGTTCTGAGGAAAGCCTGTCATTATTTCATGCCGGCTGCACCCAGGGAAATGTTGTTAAGAGTTGAACATGCCAGGTTTTGTAACACTTCGATTTTGGCAGCAAACAAGTAACAATTCTCCACACAAAGTGAGGGAACATTCCTACGCAGAGGGGGTAAAAATTTGGCAAAGCACACTTGGCACATCCGCACGACAAGCTTGGCGAAATATTCTAAGTTGGTGAATGCAAATATTATGGGGCTGGGAGAGGTGAAGCTAAGCGGCACCCCCCTTTCGCGCTGCACGATGTGGAGTGCGTCAAGGAAGCTTAGCAACCTGTCCAGTGTCTCATTTACAGAGGGACACAAACGATCACAATGGAAGCTTGCTATTGTGTGCAATCAATTTTGATTTAGAAAAGGGCGACAACATATTCCCCTGATCATTGCAAAATGACAGAGCTGGGCAAAGCCACACCTCTCACTCGGGAAATCACATTGTCTATCGGATAAACTGTTAGCCCAACTCAAATTGTACGTTTTTAGGGCACCAATGTAAAGTGTGATATTCAACTTTAATTCAGTCAATCTGTGCCCTCTCTCTTCTAAAAGGACACTTGCCTGGAATATCAGTCTATTGTATTAATAATTGTGTATACTCTATTATAAGGCAATGTTATTGGCAGCAGAGAACAGTGGAACAAAACCCTCTGTTGCGCTGTATGCTTCCTTTCATCCATCCGCATTGACCAAGGGAGTAGTACGTGGTCAAACAACCCCCACGACTTACAGGAGTAAATTACAAAAGAGGTACACATATACATAATGCAATGTTAGTGATGGATCTCATGTACATCTGCCAAACCAGTACTTTGATATTTATTTTGATAAATGTTGTCTATTACTGAAGCGGATAAACACATGACAGCAAGGCTGGAGCATGTTTTACGATAAACACACAACACTATGTACCAGTATGCACTACCCCCACTCCGTTCCTTACCTAATTGGTCAGGATAGATATGCAATGGTCAGATGTGTGATATTGTACTGTATACAATGCCAACTTGTCGCACCTCCGATTAGCACGGTTGGTTACGTACGGTGCGAAAGAAGTTCAACATACATACATAGTCAAATACTCATTCCTGGCTGCCCTGCGATATATCTGGAGTGGTGTATCCAGTCCCTATCTCACGGTGCTTGATAGAATGCAACATAAGGCAGTCACAGGGTGATTGATGATCCAGCACTCTGGTCACTCGCTCACTCCAGTTCGTTGTCTCATTTATTCCTCGATCGCTATCATTACTATTTCCGTGAGCTTCACTCTCCCATTCCGCACCCCATGTTGCGGACTTTCTACCAGAATAACAGTTGTGTCTCATCCGCAGTGTGTTCAGCCACCACACTGCGGGTCAAAACAATTATCTTTCTGCTTCACGCCTTGCACCGCTCGCCTTTCTTTGTCAACTCTTATCTATTACAACCATAATTGTGCTGCTTGTTGCTTATTTTACATTTTGGCCCTTTGCTCAGCAAAACAGAGACACTCGGTGAACAGAGTAATATTCAGTTGCTTACCGGCAGGTTGAGCTTGGCAGCATCGACGGGATGATGGAAGGGCCAGGCAAACTGATGCTTCCACAAGGCCTTCATGACCACCTTCTGCAGGTACTGCAGCTGATTGGTGAGCCGGCCTGGCTTGACAGGGCTGGATGTCTCGGGGGGAGACGGGTTGACACTCTGGCTGGCGGTGGTGGCCGCTGCGGTGGCAGGCTGAGCGCCCTGCGGCGCGGCTGGTATCGCAGACATGCTCTCCTGGGTGTCAGTCAGCCTCTCTCTGGCGCCCGTGCCGTTCAGATGAAGAGCCAGCTGAAAGGTTCACTCACGCCTTGTAGAGATCGACACTTGGTATCCTTGTTATTTTTGTAACTCCGCGGCTTGGATTACATTATCACCAACCTCCCCCTGACGGACAAGAAAAAACAACACAAGGTGCGCAGGTTAGAGTTACAGGTGGTGAAGGTGCAGCCCTTTTTCCACTGCCGAATCAAGAACCTCTACTGGAAGGAGCTCTAGAGGACCCCTCTCGAGGGTATTTTGGCCTACTCATATTTAAGGTAGTGGTGGATACCAACACTTTACCCCTCCACACTCGACCTGCCTGTCGACTGATGTACCCAATGATATTCCTGGATGGACAGAGGTGGGGGCGGGGATTTAAGAAATATGCATAATTAAGAAGCATACATCACTACCGCGCCGTTAGATCGAACCGGCGACCTCTAGATTGCAGGTCCAGTGTACTAATCTATTGCAAAGCGGCAGCATTCCTCAGTGACATCACTGCACTATTGTTATTATTACACAAGCTGCGTGTAGCAATGTTGAAATCATGTTGCTAAGGTAGCAAGCCATTCAACAAGGAACCTATTTACTTCACAATATGAACGTAAATAATAATAAAAACAGACCCAGAGACGAATGTGATTTCTTATAATATACGATACGTGGAAAAGCACTCGTGCAACTTAAATAGCTTAAATATAATTCACCACTCTGGAAGGCTATAACCATCGTGTCAAGCATGCTTTCCAAGTCCCCTCTGTAACTGACCGATCTCGTCAATTGTGCAAATGCAATCTATATGTATCACTTCCGTTGTCCGTCTCGACAACAAGATAGCAATAAAGCAATAACGCGTTTTGTGGCAGTAAACACTGGATCGCGCAAAACAACACGACGGCACGGCAATTCTGCCCTGCGAGTCTCTCTCCTCATGTAGTACGTTTATAACACGTGCGCGCTTACAAACACAACCGCTGCTGCACCCCATAACAAACCCTGCCACGGCAGGCGAACACAAAACACTCCACCGGACCACCAACACGTGCACAGCCACCAACCACAAGCGAACACACCAACGATCAGGAAACCTACTTAGGAGAGTGTCTGGCGCGTGTGTGCGGGCGTCAGTGTATGTCTGTGTGTGTTCAAGTATGTGACAACACTTGCCAAAACAAAATATGTAAGCTATACGGGGGAGATCTTTGCCTTTATAGGTGCTCGGTAACAGCTCTCGCTGCAATAGTTTAAGCATATAGGCGACGCGTGTTTGGATGTGCGCGTATGCATGCGCATCCAAACGTTTATGTCTGTCAGAATGTGATTATATTGAAAGTGTATATGCGTGCATGCATATGCGAACATTCCATTTGATTGCTCTGTGGGTTTTCTGCTGTGTTTGAAGGCAAAAGACGTGGCTGGGTATATCCCGTTACCTGCTAGCAAGCCTTCGACTTTTCACGTGGCCTCAAAGGGCACCTAGCCTGGCACACGTGCTGTGGTGCCGTCCCGCGACTTAGTGACGACTGGAGGCTGTTTTGTTGTGTGCTTATTTATGTGATTAGGAACACGTGTTTGTGTCTGTCCTGTGTTTCAGCAAGTGTGATTGTATGTAAACATCTAAGTACGTACAGTATCTGTAGTGTCCATTGGTTTGTGTACATCAGCTTAGACGTGTATAAGTTAATGTGTGTGTTTATATACACGTGTATACCTTTGTTTTTGTTAGTGTTTGTGATTATACAATATTAAGGTGCATGTATTTGTGTATACGTGCATGTTTGTACGTATGTGTATGAATGTTGAACTTATTTCGCACCGTACGTAGCCAACCGTGCTAATCGGAGGTGCAGGAAAAAGACAAACTAAAACAGAAAACGCAGTTTTGTTTATATGTTCGTGTGGATGTTTTTTGTAAGCATGTGAATGCACAGTAAGTGTGCATGTGAGCGCGTGGGTTTGTGTGCATTGGAAGCGTTTGTGTAAGCACAACTCCCGCGCGTGTCGGAAATGTTACGTCTCTGTCGAGACTTGCCGTTTCCTCGCTTGCCATGTTTACGACAACACGTACTAAAGTACCTATAGGCGATTCATGCTCGGAGACGAGCAGTAAAGGCTTAACTGGTCAAGAAATACTGGCACGCTTATATGCACTTTATTTACAACAGTATCATTTTTTAAGTTTATTTTAGAGACACTTGATTTGAATATGGATACGCTTCGGTTTGTTCAATTTTAAAGATAGCGGTGTTATTAAGAGTTCAAGTAAGACCCGAGATGCAATGTCTTAAATGTTGAATATTTGTTACAATTGCAAGCGGTAACACCTTGCGTTACGTGCAATCGAAACAGTGAAAGGCGCTCCCAATGCCTACACTCGAGTCATAAATAATATAAATACAGAACATTACGTTAATGCATATGCACAACAAACAAAATAAAATATCAGCCACGATAAATCCACTGCTGGATGAAGGCCTCACTTAAAATGTGCAATATAGGCATAACACATGTTCAAAGCACATACACCTATACATGAAAATATTACATGCTAGGAAATACTGATGTACGCTGTGCATGCGTGAATGCTTGTGCTCAGCACCAATTTATTTTAGTATAAATGCGGATAGGGCGCTAAGTTTACATCTCGGGCCAGATAACGGGAGTCAGAACGAGGCCGCGGATACCCTTCTCGGCTCAGCCGGGGCTGGGGCGTACCTTAACCGGCAGTAAAACCAGGCAAACAGCAAGGCTTTGGCCTAGATGCGGGCCTGCGCCCAATAGCAGCGAGCGTCGGCTTCGCGGCATCATGCGCTCCCATTTACCACCTCGACTAACAATTAAACCACCCAGTCACCAAACGACGATAAGGGTTACACATCAACATCGGCGCGAAAACGGGACGGACAAAACCCGCCTTTGCGCTGAGCCGTGCCGATTAAAATGGCGGGCGCGCTGTGGCCCCCGCCAAACCGACGGCGGCCTCGACCCCTCTCACCCCGCGCGCGGCAGCCTCCCCGCGCCCCAACAACCGCAACAAACGCGCGCACGCAACGGCGCGAGCGACGCGAAAGAAAAGGCCGCGCGCCGAAGGGAAACGCGGCGCCACTTACGCCGCCTCGGACTCCCGAACAACGGGGCTCAACCAGTGCTCTCCCTCCCGTGCGCAGCGCCCACCTGATTGGCCCTGACGGCATCACGTGGCGGTGCTTCGTCAACGCGTACGGGGGGGGCTGCGTCATCGCGTAGGTGCGTCGTGACGTCATCACGCACGGAATTGTTTCGCCCCTTACGTCAGAGAATCTCGCGCAATTCTGCGGGCGCGAAGTGATTCGACGTCATCACGCATGTAGTCTGACGTCATCGCGCAAGAGGGCACGCTTTAAAAGTGGGGTCGGCACACGCGCGGGTGTCTGCGTCATCACGCACGGCACGTGGTCTCCGCCGTCCGAGAAACGAGGAAGTCTGTGGGAAAATGACGTCACGTCGTAAGCCTGAAGACTTCAACGCGTATGCCCTGACGTCAGTGCGTTAGATGCACACTTAATTACCGTACATCAATACGCACGCTTGGTTCATGTGGAGAGATGTTGCCAATCAGGTCTGGAAATATAAAAGGTCAAAACCGGTACGGAGTTTGCTTTCTTAAAGGAACGTTGTTGCTTAACTTTGGCGTGGAAAGCCGATATAGACCAATAGACTAAATATTTGTTTTTGGAGATAGAACGGAGTAAAAATTTGTTTGCAGATGGCGCTGCACAATAGGACGTTCATGTTCTTTCGAAATAGGTCGTTCCTTTAACTTAAAATTGTACCCCCCCCCCCAAAATCGTCCGTGCTCTCAACTCTCTGGTCCAGCTCAGCTCTAGATGCATCGCTGGAAGCCAGCTGCATCAATCTGGCCTTGGGCGCGGTGAATTGACCACGTGGTGTGCAGACCTGTGCGTCGTGACGTCATCGCGCAAGCTCACCTCCCCCACGCCTTCTCGTCACGTATGACGTCATGCTCTCGCTTTTGCGAACCGACGTCAAAACGGCATTGACCAATCTGAGCGGGGATGGCGTCACCCACGCAACGACTGCGCGCGCATGAAGAAGGGGAGGGGCTAGTGGTGTATGACGTTTTGTGCGTGGTGACGTAAAATTTCCGTGCGTGGTGACGTATGACGTTCTGTGCGTGGTGACGTCACTTCTCGTGGCCGGGGAAGAAGGGGGAGAGAAGTCGAGTCGGGCTGCGCGCGTTCTCCGCCCTCCGTTGTTTGGTTATCGAGGCTGAGAGAACAAAAACAACAACAAAACAACTCTTCGCACACGCGGCGTGGTGGGAGAATGGCGCGCTACGAGAACCTGGATTTCCCTTACTGCGACGAGGTGTCCAAGTATGAGAAGCTGGCGAAGATCGGCCAGGGAACGTTCGGGTAAGCCGAGTGGTGGGTGGTGGGGGAGAAGGCGGCCATTGCGGCGGGTGGGACTGTGAACGCGGCGAATTTTCGTCACGAACTTCGGACGTGTTTTGTTTGTTTCCCCCGTGGTTTATTGTGACTGTGGCGACGGCTACGGTTTAACGCGAGCACGATGAGGGCCAGCAGTGATCGGCGTGGTTGAAGGCGGTGTGCCCCTGGTGCGTTGACAAAATGGCTGGGCAGTTAGGAACAGTGCAGTGTAGATTAATGAATGTACTGTACGTGAACTACCCTTATTCACTCCCGGGGTTGTGTTGTAAAACATATACAGCCACGCGAGTGAACACATGACGATAAGTTAACCATGTGTTGGTTTAACAATTAAATGTGATGTCTCTTGCGATAGGCATTGTTTTCGTATTTGATTGATGTCTTGTGCAGCGTTGTTGAGATGCACTTTTGCATGAACGACGCTATTTAAACAAAAGTACAAATACGTGATTAATGTTATCCGCACAAACCAGGCTGGTGAAGTATAGCTTAAATAAATAAAACCTCCAGCCCACGTGGCGTGCTAAGGCTCTCATCGAGCGGTGGATTGACAAAAAAATCGGCCGTGGGATAATGTCTTAGTTTAACAAACACTTCTAGATTTTAAACTTTCGTGACTGCAAGGATTCATACTCTTAGGTTTTTTCGGTAAAGTCACGTAGGCAAAAATAAAAATAAAATAAATAATAATAGAAATAAAATAATAAATCACGACGTTTCGGAGGCAACACAAGTCTCCGTCATCAGGTGGGACCGTCACAGATAAATTTACTCACTTGATACAGTAAATTTAGCTTTAACAAACACGACGAATCGGGAAGTGCTAACGCCCCCCATTACAATCCACCATCGGTTATATTGCCGGCAAGCTGCCCCGGTACATTACAGTAACAACCTCCCACCACCACCACGTGGCCGGCATCATCGGCCATTGTGAATCCGCTGCATGGGTCAGGACAAAAGGTCCTTTACGAGGCGTCGCCATCTCGCAAGCGAAATCGCGATCCCACGATCTCCGTGTGTGGCTAAGCTCAAGGGGTCGGTGGGTTGAGGAGGTCTGCGGCCTTGCGGCCTCGTTAAGGACCGCTTCGCGACGTTTATCAACGAGCGGTCTCGTATTCGAGAGCAAATTGCGCCTCTTGGAACGTTGAATTGGGGGGGTTTTCTCCCCTTACCGATATCGTAAGGGGGGGGGGGGGGGGCTTCTGATGTTTTTTTACTTACCTGAAATCATGCCCCCCCCCCTGCTCTAGCATCCCGAACACGAGCCGGGTTTAAATCGCTGCATCTCCCTCGTCGACGTCCTCGTGTTTTGGTTTTGATCAGGGCTGTGCCTAATCACACCATCCGATCGTCTCTTGAGCATCCCCCTCCCCCATGTGTTGCTAAATATGCGTTCGCATTTAAAATGCGCACCGTCTGCTGCTGCTGCACAATGGACGTTAAAGATCCCGTAACATAATTTGTAAGAGTATGTCGTTGTGTACTATCGCCTAGTATGCAGAAGGGTTCGGTCCTGACCCTGACGCCTTCATGTATATTTGGAGTTTGAATATTTTCCCCGTGATCGCGTGGATTTTTCTTTTCTCCGGGTCCTCCCAGCGATTTCCTCCATTTAGAAACGTGCGTTGCTATACATGTCCAAATGATAGGCCGCTTTGTTTTTGGGCTATCGTTTGTGGCCAGGTCGCTTATGAAAAAAGTTGCTATATCTCTAGGCTTTGCCTGATAGGATGAGGGTGTTTTAGTATTATTTGTATGTGTTGGGTGATTTGTTTACGTTTCTTGTACCTCGCACTCCTTTAATTTTTGTTTTGTATCTGTTGAAACGTTCTTACCCACTTCTACTAGACATTTGTGAAAAAGAGCTTTAGAGCTCATCGGATTCCGCCAGTTTAAATATTATGATATCCCCCCATCCTGCAAACACATTTCGTGGGGGGGGGGGCCTCATGAAAACGACTAACGAGGCTTGCCTGTGTAAATGGTAACGTCAACCTATATAGATCGCATGGCAAATGCACTGGACGTGCTGATACAGGGCGGGAAATGAAAACGACCTCGTGCGTGATTGTTGCGCTGTGTGTGTGTGCCGCTCTCCAGGGAGGTGTTCAAAGCTCGACACAGAGTAACGGGCAAGAAGGTGGCTCTGAAGAAAGTGCTCATGGAGAACGAGAAAGAAGGGGTGAGCGAGAAAAGAGGCCATTTGCACGCCCCAGCGTTGCGTTGTTCATGTATAGTCCGTGTTAGGTGGGCGGTGTGGAACCTACGACCAATGGGCCAGACGATCTACCAACAACGGCATTTGAGCGGTATCGGCCGCGCACTTAATCGTTCACCAGAGAGGAATTGGGTCCGCCTTTGCAACACCCGTGCTCACTAACTTTGGTGAACTCAAATCTTTTTCAACGGTTTTACTTGACTCCTTTGTTTGTCGTGGTCAAATCTTGTAATCAAAATTTAATCTTACTTCCTGTTGTCCAATCAATTACAAATTCTGCACAGTACTCAGATCCGGTGACAATGCATGCTTGTATCAAAATCGGCATCGATTAATTGGCTCTTTTAAAGCAATTCACATTTTGTATGTACGGCTTATTAATTAAATATTTATTCGGGTAGGTCAAAAACGCCGTGGTCGCCCAAGAAGCAGGCACCACGTGTCTCTTCTGGACAATGGGAAGTGTCGTTCACTTACCGTTGTCCAATCGAGTTATTTACTTTTTAGTGCACTTTAAAATAAAACCGTTGTTTAAAAAACAAATTAGGGACATATTTATTTGTCCTGGAGGAATATTGATGAGCTGCGTTTTCACAGACGGTCCAGTGTCGCTGTGCTAAATGTGACTTGTACATTTGTTTTTGTGAGTATTCGATAATGCCTAAGGTGGGTGTTCACTTGATATTGTCCGACAGTCGTATTGAAAGTTATATTCGGACCTCCAGAAGCAAAGGTTGTGCACAGGATATAATGAAGCCAAACCATTTTATTTCTATAAACTAGTGAATGTGGAAGCACACTTAATGCACACTCCAAATCAAAGTTTCGGCACTAATCCCATCTTTACGCTTGCGTGTTTTTTGTCAAATGTGGACATTGCTGTTTGTCCAATTAAATATTTTTTGACGAATGTGACTGATTGTGGAGGTGTAGGGGCATGGTTACCATTGTGTTTTTTTAAAGCCACCGATCTTGTCCTCTCTCAGTTCCCCATTACAGCGTTAAGGGAGATCAAAATACTCCAGCTTCTCAAGCATGAAAATGTTGTTAACCTCATTGAGATTTGCCGCACTAAAGGTGAGCAAGAAACAGGTCTGTTGTCTTTATTTTTCTGCCACAGTCTATTTTTAAAACCGCACTCGGGATTTTAATTGAATTTATCAGCAAATGCACTTTTTTTCTTACATGGTGTTTGAACTTCCCATATTGCGTCTAAATCAATTGTTTATTTTTTTTCTACGCAGCGACACAATACAACCGCTACAAGGGAAGCATCTACTTGGTCTTTGATTTCTGCGAGCATGACCTCGCCGGGCTCTTGAGCAATGCCAATGTGAAATTTACACTGTCGGAAATCAAGAAAGTCATGCAGCAATTGCTTAATGGCTTGTACTACATCCACAGGAACAAGGTATGTAAATGGACGTTCATATTCGCAACCTGCCCCCCCCTCCACCCCCTTAGCTGATGAGCCCAGAGGGTCATTCACTACAACTTGGGGTGACAAACGCTACTCTTGTCCACCGTGGGCAGAAGGCTTTGCATATACTGTGTGCTTTAGAGACGCATCGTCTTTTCTCGTATTCCATAGATGTCTCGTGTCGCATTTTATTCCAAGGCGATATTCTGTCAAATATACTGTGGTACCTATTTCATAATTTTTTTGTTATTATTAAAGCTACCACGGTAACCCTGGTTGGTGTACTGCTGAGCCAGTTTCGGACTAACGGCTCAAGGGACCCATTGTGAAAAAGGTGCACTCAACTTGTATTAGAATCCTTTAATTTTAGGGCCGTTGGCCACTGCATTGCTTACAAAGTACCACACAGTGGCGCAGGTTAATCAATGGCCATAGTTACATGAGCGAAAGTGTTTTTAAGTGCAAACATTTTACTGAAATGTTGATGAGCATAAAACTACTTTGTGTACGTAGGCTTATTGTGAAAGTAAATTGCACGAATTCAATTTTCTTTCATGGAATAATGGCGAGTGTCAAGCGTGTGACCAATTTGTAATGCATGAGGTGTTAGTATTCGATACATGGTTAACCGTGTTACACTTCAGAGTGGTTGGTATTAGGTGCAGCACCCAGGTAAATGCAATTGCCTCTGGTTAGGCAGATCTTGCAGCGGTACGCAATCTGTATGCATCTTTGTGCGAATAACTCCTCCACCCCCCTACCAATTTGAAATGGACGAGCCGTCATTTGAAAGCGTATATATAAGGTGTGTTAAATGCGCATGAGATCCTAATGAAAAAATCCTTTAATTTGGCTAATCTCATGATCCGAGCTCCAATTCAAATAGCACAATGTGTTGGCGTGCGACTGGAGAGGAAGGGTGTGCGGGGTGGAGTGGGAGCTGTTGAATCTCAGAAGTCTTACCAATATGGTGGTGAGTCGGCTGAGTTGATGAGGATCAAGTGACGATGCGTGGTGAGTGGTTGGTGTTAGGCGAGTGGCGCATGTCAGACGAGGGGGTCAGGTGAGTGGCGCATCACCTCGTCCGTACGGACGGGCCTGCCCGCTATATACGACTATAGAACGGCGTAAGGAAAAAGGTCCTGGCATATTTGCGTGCAGATCCTGCACAGAGACATGAAAGCTGCGAACATCCTGATTACACGCGATGGTGTACTCAAACTGGCCGACTTTGGGCTGGCGCGAGCCTTCAGCATCGCCAAGAACGGCCAGAGCAACCGCTACACCAACCGCGTGGTGACGCTGTGGTACCGCCCGCCGGAGCTGCTGCTGGGTAACGCTGCGCTCACAGCAAAGCCTCCAGCACAGAGGCACATGATGCGTTCAAAACCTCGTCTGTATGCACATCAGCCATCGGCTGTTTGCGAGTCGGCTAGAAAAATTATAAAAGGCTGAAACTGCCCAGCCAGGTCACTCTTGTGAAAACCCATTGTTTGAAGCTTGAGTTAGTCTTCTCAAGCGTATCTCTGCATGCATTCAAATGTATGTTTCAACTCTTAGAACGTACAAATGTGCAAGGGTTATCTTTCGACTAGTTGCAAAGGGGAACCCTCTCGCAGCACGAGTGTGAATAGATGAGGTTTTATTGTATCTACGAAACATCTCCTATCCCTCTAACATGTGCAGTGTGCATCACCCGTGTACATAAAGTAACTGCATAACTGATATGGTGAGTCGCAAAGGTGTTGGTGTTATTCAGCTATGTATTTGAAATCCTTGTCAGATCATCGCCAGCTGGTAAGCGTTGACATTAGTTTTTTTAACGGTGCACGATATAAACTAACCCGACCTGTGAAGAAAACCGAGTTTAAGCCGTCGTCCCGTTTCTTTGTTGCAGGAGAGCGAGACTATGGGCCCCCCATAGACATGTGGGGAGCCGGGTGCATCATGGCGGAGATGTGGACTCGAAGCCCCATCATGCAGGGCAACACCGAGCAGCACCAGCTCACGCTCATCAGCCAACTGTGCGGGTCCATCAATCCCGAGGTGCGTGCCATGCAGCCACACGTGTTTGCGCTTTTGTGTACACACGCGAAGATTCAAAGCGCTCTGAGTGGCTCAGTCACTGAGCCGGCACAGTTTGGATATCGGGGCTGTAATGTTTCACCTGCACGTGATTAAACCGCGAATTATCGTGTCGGGTGAGTTGGTGGACTCAGACCAATCACCAATGACTTGTTGTATGGAGACACCCACAATTGCCTATCTCGCTCTCCTGAGTTGTGATCAAACTGGGACCTGAACTATCATTAGCTGATGGTCTTCAATCCAATCACCAAGGCTGCCTAAATAACTCAATAAAATTTGTATCTGCACTTAATGTGCCAAAATGTTCACCCCTGAGTTACTCTGCCACATCTGGAAACTGAAAGAATGAAAAGCGACGACTTTCATGAGAAATGAATTCAACTCCCCCCCCACTGTCTTGCGATCTGTCCTCCGTCAGGTGTGGGCCGGCGTCGACCGATACGAACTCTTCCAGAAGCTTGAGCTGCCCAAGGGCCAGAAGCGTAAGGTAAAGGAGCGGCTCAAGGCCTACGTGAAGGACCCATACGCCCTGGACCTCATCGACCGCCTGCTGTGCCTCGACCCGGCGCACCGCACGGACAGCGACGACGCCCTCAACCACGACTTTTTCTGGACCGACCCCATGCCCTCTGACCTCAAGTCCATGCTGTCGGCGCACAACACCTCCATGTTCGAGTACCTGGCACCGCCGCGCCGTCGCGGGCAGGTGCCACAGCAGGGCGCCAACGCTGGGCGCAACCCCGCAGCCATCCAGTCCGAGTTCGACAGAGTCTTCTGAAACGTCGTCCTACCAATTGCTGTGGGGGTTTTCTTTCGGGGACTGCGTCTCCTTTGTTTTACCTGGAGATTCAAGAGCTTCTCTTCAAATGCGCCACCGTGGAGTTCGCGATGGACGATTGGCATCCGTTGCAACCCGGATTACGTATGCTGAGCGTATTGGCGGACTGACTGTTCAAGTTTAACATACGTTCCGGCTTGCTTTTGCCTCGATTTATATTTTTGCGCACACCAATGTAAGTATGGTTAGTAATAAATATGGATGTTTGCTCACCTCAATCCTGGGGTTCTCACTAACAAGGATTTGCGGTCTGTTTTGAATGTGCTGCTAGAGCGTAAAAGAGGGCAGCATGAGGCATGTTTAAGTAGGAACCATCTTTATTCAGCCAGCCAGCACAGGATACAACATTGGTAGGGAGCTGCTGCATGGTAGACCAAGGAGCTGTTAACCAGGCTTTTTACTCTTTCCCTGCCCCCCCCCCCCTTTCCCCACCTTGTCAACCTACCTACCAATCCCCTCCACCAAACCTCAACCTGACTCCCTGTTGTGGTTCAACGAGAGTTGTGCCCTCCATGTGGGGGCCACCCTGTCGCAGGCAACACATCTGCTGATGAGACTTGGGAGTTGCAGCCTGTCCAGGGTTTGCTGCCAAGATAGGGGCTCTTATTCTGTTCCATGGCTTTTAGTAATGGGCAATCCAATCCTGAAAGTGATTACAGAAAAAAAACATTGCCACCATAACCCATTGCTGTGAACTGACCTGCTAATTGATTGTGATACTGTCCCTGGTCAGTTACTCGGGGGCCCTTTAATATGGCAGCCCCCACTTGGCCAAGAAAGGATGCACCCTACAACTGGCAGCTGGAGATGCTGATGTGGTTGACATCACGGAGCCACCACATGCAGACGTTTCCCCAACTTTCCATTACAGCCCCATTCCAGATGTGGTTGAGATGCCCTCTGTAGGGGCATAGAGCAGTGGTGAACAACCCCCTGGGGGCTTACGGGCTACTGCTTAATATATCAGGGCATGGGGGGGGCTCCCAGTTCCATGTGCGTGCAAAGACCATCACAGGTAGTCCAGGATCTCCGTCTCCATCTCGTTCTCGCTTGCTTCCGACACCGCCGCCTCTTCCCCAATCACTTCCTCCTCTTCATCTTCCTCTTCATCCTCTTCTTCCTCCCCCTCATCAGGCCAAGCAAAGTCCTTCTTGTGCCTTCGGTGTGGGCTGTCCAGCACCAGACCTGCAGGCACAGGCAGTTTACCACACTTTAATACATCGTTGCTCATCCAGGCTTAAAGCTGCTTATCTTTTGTGGATCCGACGTGATCAGGTGCGTTGCAGCTGAACTGGTAATAGGAAGAGGGGATGAGAAACATTCTTGAACCTGGATTTTAGTAGGGATGGGGAGTTGACAGGTGGGTGGGGGGACTGAACAGACTACCAGGTGATGGGGGGGATAAAGTCCATTTCTAATGCAAAAGCTCACGGTGGGGGCAGCAGAGGAGAAAGCACAACCTCTCATCATCCTTGGCTCACACACAGGCCTCGGACATGCAGGTCTCAAGACACGCATTGCACGCGCACACACACACACACCGGGACTGTGCTGGCGGATGTGGTCGCGCACAATGTTCGACATGATGTTGCGCAGCCGGTCGCATGTCCTGGGCAGGCACCAGCCGTCCTTCTCCGTGCACACCGTCTCCTTGCCATCGTTGCGATGAACTATCTCCTGGAGGCTTCCCAGGAAACACAAGAGGGGGGGTGGTGTACATCGGGGGTTGTTAGGAAGCGGGCTGCACAGCAGGAGGTGAGCAGTGAGTCTGCACGCGGCCCGCCCCATTATTTTATTTACCACTTCTGTCCGCGCCTCTTTCCCCGCACTTGGCTCAGGCACAGTTGTGGTAAGCCCACAAGCTGGTAACCCCTAGCCACAATGAGTAAACAGCAAACGTCACTGGAGAGCTTCTTTGAAAAGGGGGAAAGACCCAATGATGAACCCCCCCCCCCCCCGTAAAAAAAATAGTTTTCCACGAAACCGGTCCCGGGTGCCAAAAAGGTTGGGGCAGCTCGGTGTACATACCCTCACAATAGGTACTCATACAACCTCCTTGGTCTATCCACTGCTGGACGAGGGCCCCCCCCTCTTCCAGGCCATGGATGCATTGTTTAACGGTACCTGACCCTCCCCGGCCAAGTTTAAAGAGCGGTTGAAAAAACGAGCACGGTGGCCTCACCAGTCGACGTGCAGGTCGCACAGCTGGTAGAACATCTGGCGGTACGGCGGCAGCTGGCCCCGCTGGAAGATGAACGCGGTCGCCTGCAACGACAAGCGGCGACACTCAGCCGGGCTGTGAGGACGTGGCCCTCCACCACCACAACCAGCCAGCGCCCGAGCGACTCCCAGCAGAATTTACTTGGCTGGTGACGTCTACTCTTTCCCACACTCACCCCGTTGCTTTTTTTTGTCGTTTTCCAACAAAAAATAAAAGCGCTAAAACATTAACACCGTCTGTTCGTACTGCCGACCAGCCAACAATCCATCTGTCCGGTAGAAAGAACGATTATCTGCATCGGTCCTGGGCCTCCTCTAGGTCGACTCTGCCTCAAATGAGTACCGTTTGTGATGTTGGCCACTCACATCGTGTACCAGCCTTCCTAGGTGCTACTCACAACACTTATCGCCTGTTAAGGCTAAATGGGGGATGTTTGTCTTTGCTGGATGCTGTGGTGGTGGTGGTGGTCACCTCCAGCTTGTGCTTGGCAGTCGCCGCTGGGGTCCGCCCGTCGGAGGACGGCTCCGCGCTGGAGGAGTCTGCGAGCTGCTGCATGTTCGCTGCGTGCGGGTCTGAGCGACGGAGCAGCGTCACGCACACACACACATGCGTGTCAACACACGACACTTCGTGTCAAATGCAATAGCAACAGCTGCCATTCGCCGGCAAGTGGCGGTGACCTCGCCACAACACTTGTGCCAGGCTAGGTGCACTGAGGTCACGTGACGTTAGGAAGGCCCGCTCTGCTGGCAGTTCGTCACGGGACAGACCCAGGTGCCGTGGGTTGACTGAGATGACCGATAAGAGGCACCACCTGTGCTCCTCACTCTGTCACATCTCGGTTGTACGCAGTGGAAGAGAGGTAATTACACAACGCAAGTGGACATCAGAGCTACCTTCAAGATCCCTTCAGGTGACCTCTGATTCACGCATAAGGGTGGCCAGCACTTTCCCAGCTACTCATTTTTTTAATTCTCAGAGCTAGAATTTATACTGGTAGGAACCACCTGGTTACACCAGCCCACGGGATTATTGTGTCCGTCGTGCATCCAAAAATGGGAGGGGTGGGGCTGGGTGGAGAGGGGAGGGGCTGGGTGGGGGGTGGGAGGAGTGGGGCTGGGTGGGGAGGGGCTGGTCACCCCGTGGTGCCCTTATAAAACTCAACGTTTAACCTACTCACGCCGGCTTGTGCCCGCCCTCACAGTCGGGCATATTTGCGGAACACACCACGCCGCCGTTGACCCTGGCCATTGACCGAGCAACCCAACGTTCCTACCAGCTCCCTCCGCAGGACAATGTGTTTTATATTCTGTGCAGTCATTGTACTCTGGGCTGAGACCATCAACTCGCGTCGCTTGAGAAGTCTGTTCATTCAGAGGCTGACAAGGAGATTGAAACTGCCGCCCGCAACCGGATCCCAGCGGTGTCGGCGCAGCGCCTAGAACCACCCGGGGGTAGAAGAGGGCGAGTTACGCACTCGGCTTGCTGATGGTGTTGGGGAGGCTGTAATTGAAGGTGCTTCTCTTGGATTTCACGGGAAGGTTTTTGTTGACGAAGCCTGCAGAGAGAGAGTGGGAGGGAAGGAGAGGGGCAGACGTCACGCACGTCCACACCGTCCTCGCTCAACCATGATCAATCCAGTGCATGTGTGCACGTGTCTATGAATGTGTGCATGCAAATGTGTGCGTACACGTGTGTGTGTGGAGCGGTAGTGTAGCGGTTAGCTCACTGCGCTACAAACCCAACGACCCGAGTTCGATTCCCGCACACGGTCAACACCAGTGACGATTATCTGAACTGGTCCTAGGCCTCCCCTAGGTCGACTCGGCCTCAAATGAGTACCTGGTGCAATGTGTAAACATCACCACTAGGGAGACAAAGGCGGCCGGGTCGTGATGTTAGCCGCCCATCCCCTCGTGTGCTGTACCGGCCTTCATAAGTGCTGCTCGCTAACAGCACTTGCCCCAACAGTCTGTTAAGGCTACACGAGGGGTCTTTGTGTGCGTGTGGTAGCAAAGTGGTTAGCACACTGCTCTACGAACCCGGCGTCCCGAGTTTGACACTATGTAACACAAGTTTTGTTCCTGGGTAGTAAGTGTTATTTCGTAATTGCTTATGCCTAAAAAGTATAGAAAATGGCTGTTATTCCCCACAAACTTTGCTTTTGTGACCAGGACAGTGATATTTTTTTATCAACCTATTTTCCACATTCCAGATAGATTCAGTGCTGAGTAGACTTGGAGTAACTTATAGAGCATTCCAGAACTTACCAGCAATATAAATAGTATAAATACCGGGGCCTTAAGCCCACCAGTTCACTTCAGTTCCAGCTGCCTAAGTGGATACAAATCTGCATTTTTCTGAGATGGCATCAAGAGGCTACAAGCATCCGGCAGACGCATTTTGCTCTGTCTGCGGCCAATTTATCAAGACGGGTGAAAAAGTACTCTGTGGAAGCATCTGCTAAGATGTGCGATATCGGAACCGGTCTTGGGCCTCAAATGAATACCTAGTGTGGTGGGTAAACATCGCCACTGGGGAGACAAAGGTGGGCGGGTGTGGTTCTGGCCACCCACCCTCTCGTGCGCCGGTGCCAGCCTTCATAGCTGCTCGCTAGCAGCACTTGCCCCAACAGTCTGTTAAGGCTACACGGGGGGTGGGGGGCTTTGTCTTTTGTGTGTGCATGTGCCGCCACTCGCCGTATTTGATGCCACAGCGCAGGCGGAAGTCCAGCATCTGGTAAACCTTGGAGGAGGCGTCCTTGCGGGGATCGAATCCGAACAGCACCCACAGGCTCCGCCACGGCCCGGTGAGCTGGTGCCGCGGCACACGGCGAAGCGGGGGACGCACGGGGAGCGAGCGGTTAGACCAAGGCGGGCGCAGAAATCGCAGAAATCTCAGCACAGGGCCAGCTGCCGCTGGGGGTGCCGTTTACTCTGCCCGGAAGCGTTTCCGGTTCGTGCCGAACAACGCTCGGCACGAGGTTCGACGTTTCGCTCCACTCCGTGGCAGCTCCTGGAACCAAAGCGGCTCCCAGGACAAGCCAAAAACACATTGGAGTAGAGGCCGACCGATCGGCCAAAACCGAAACCAGACCGAAAGTAAAAAAAATATTTTCGGCCGAAACCGAAAGTTGAACTACACTTTCGACCGAGACCGAAACAGAAAGGTATATAACCGAAGTTACCGAACACAAGATTTATGAAATATGTTATGATGCAATGCTACTTTAATTAAAAATGAATCTAGAACTAATCATTCAGAGCCTGCAGTAAGAGTCGCTAAAAATCAAATCTTTAGGTGTAATTATATCCAAACAAACGAATGTTTTAGTTAAGGAACAACAGTTTTTCCGCATTCAGCCAGACAGTCTGTTGACCGGTCGTATATACATTAGTAGCCCATGGTTGCGGCTGTAACCTCGCTCCCAAGCTGCTGCTGCTGCTGCTGCTGCTGTGTGTGTGTGTTTGTAGCCTATCGCATAGGATTGCCTAGCGCCGACTGACCGGCCAATATGCAGAGTGATAGACGTAGCACTAGCGTTATATTATAAAAATAGATCTTCGGTTGACGAATGACGACCGAAAGTCAATATCAGTTTCGGCCAAAACCAGACCGAAGGTTAAAAATTGAATTTCGTCCGAAACCGAAAGTATGCCGAAAGAGGCCATTTGCCAACTTTCGGCGTCGAAACCGAAACCGAATTTCGGTCGGCCTCTACATTGGAGAGCTACGCAGACTTGCGTGCGTACGCGAGTCAGAGGCGTCACACCGACCGTGAAGAAAGGTCAAGCGGCCTTGGAGAGGACACCTCACCACAAGGGACGATGGCTCGTGGCCAAAACTAACAGTGGAGCGGCAGCCAATGGAGGAAATGTGCATCGTGGAGACCGAGCGATGAAATCCGCTTGCGTGCAAGGTGCTAAAGAGATCGCCACTGCAGCACGGGAGGACCATCATCCAACAGTGGATAGACGTTAGTTTAAGATGATGATGATGATGATGAGCAGAAGATGTATTCCCACTGGGTAGCGCCGTAAGCCCCCGTGGGAGAACTGCACCCGGCTTGATCGTCGGGACCAGGAGGCTATGGGGCGGGGCCAGGAGGCCGTGGGGCGGGGCCAGGAGGCCGTGGGGCGTGGTCAGGAGACCGTGGGGCGGGGTCAGGAGACCGTGGGGCGGGGCCAAAAGACCATGGGGCGGGGCGGGGCCAGGAGACCATGGGGTGGGGCCAGGAGACCACGGGGCGGGGCCAGGAGGCCGTGAGGCAGGGCCAAGAGACCATGGGGTGGGGCCAGGAGGCCGTGGGGCGGGGCCAGGAGACCACGGGGCGGGGCCAGGAGGCCGTGAGGCGGGGCCAAGAGACCATGGGGTGGGGCCAGGAGACCGTGAAGTGGGGCTAGGAGGCCGAGGGGCAGGGCCAGAAAGACTGTGGGGCGGGGCCAGGAGACTGGGTGGGGTGATGCCTCCTCACCGTGTAGTAGGCGACAGTCGGCAGCAGAACCTTGAGCTTCTCTGGGTGCAGGTTGAGCTTTGCCTTGATCGCGTTCTTAGACCACACTGGCCTCTCCTGGAACAGCTGCACAACAAGCCCCTCGCTCAGAGCCGGCCCCTCATGCCACTTCTCTAACAATTACTCATGCGATAGCTAGCTCTACAGATTACTCAAGGAATCAATTACTGTTAGAATTTCTTGAACAATTGAGAAGAGCGGTGGGCGAGTGGGAGGGGAGAGCGGTGGACGAGCGGGAGGGGAGTGGTGGGTGAGCAAGAGGGGAGTGGGCGAGTTGGAGGGGAGAGCGGTGGGCGAGTGAGCGGTGGACAAGCGGGAGGGGAGTGGTGGGTGAGCA
>CM025656.2:2650835-2661930 GCA_014621495.2 Entosphenus tridentatus
AATCAATACAGACTCGCACACCCACTCACCTGCTCACCTACTCACACACCTACTCGCACGCACCTGCCTGCCGACGGGTTCCTTTCACTTTGCGGCTGTCTCCTCTGGCACCGATGGATAATTACAGACGAGCCACACAGCGCCGCTGCTGCTGCTGTAACCAAACTCAACTGCATCGTCCTCACTTAAGGCTCTGTGGGGTCTCTGTGAGTCTGTGAGGTCTCTGTGAGTCTATAGGGTTCTGTGTGAGTCTGTGGGGTCTCTGTGAGTCTGTGGGGTTCTGTGTGAGTCTGTGGGGTCTCTGTGTGTCTGTGGGGCTCTCTTTGACTCTACGGGGTTCTGTGTGAATCTGTGGGGTGTCTGAGTCTGTGGGGTCTCTGTGAGTCTATAGGGTTCTGTGTGAGTCTGTGGGGTTTTGTGTGAGTCTGTGGGGTTCTGTGTGAGTCTGTGGGGGTCTCTGTGACTCTATATGGTTCTGTGCGACTCTATAGGGTTCTGTGTGACTCTATAGGGTTCTGTGTGAGTCTGTGGGGTCTGTGTGAGTCTGTGAGGTTCCGTGTGCGTCTATGGATCGCCGTGCTAGTCTGCTGATTTCTGTGTGAATCTATTGGCGTATGTGTGAGTATGGGGTTCTGTGCGAGTCTATTTCTGCCTTGGTGCGAGTCTGTGGCTTTCTGTACGAGTCTAAGGGGCTCTGTGCGAGTGTGTGGATGCCTCCGTGTCACTCAATGCAATTCTGTATGAAACTATGAATCTCTGTACACCTTGAGCACAACCCCAGTCCGCGTTGGACACAAATTGTGATGCTCGACGCAGAGTAGCCATGCGTGCTGCCTGGCTGGCCAAAAGCATTTCCATGGTGTAGGTCAGTGGTTCTTAACCTGGGGTGCGAGGCATGGGCAGATTATTATTTTTTTAGAAGGTAAATCGTCGAAACCGCAAATTTTAAGCATGGGCACGTGAAGTACAACTTACTTCGTTTCATTAATCCCTACGTAGTTATTGACATTATACTTTTTTACGATTGAGAACCAAAGGGGGGTGCAAGGCTGCAGTAAAAGTTAAGAACCACTGGTCTAGATGAATACATGAGGTGTGATCTGTTGAAATGGATATACAGTCCTCTGTGGGTTTCCAGTTTATATAATGATCTACTATATTTAATATTTTGGTGGGTTTTCAAATACAAACGTATTTACATACACGGGGTGGGGAGTGGTGGCGCAGCAGTTAGCGCGCTACACGGTGGACCCAGCGAGCTGAGATTGTCTCCCAGCTATGGCCAACATCAGTGGCGAGTGATATCTGAACTGGTCCTGACCCTCCCGTCCCCTTCACCAACGCACGCTGACCAGCGTGGTGAAGCGGCTGGGCGGTTGGTGGCGCAGTGGTGACGTGCGCCTCGCAAGCCAGAAGCCCCTGGGTTCGATTGCCCACTCTGGCTTCTGTCTGTGTCGAGCTTGTATGTTCTCTGGCCCCTGTTCTGCATGGGTTTCCTGCGGGTTCTTCGATTTCCTCCCAAAGCTCAACGCCCACACGAGCTACTTAACCGGTATCGGCCAAAAAACATCGCAATGCTGAAAAAATATGTAACTGCGAATCAATTTAACACGTAGGCTTTCGCGACCAATATTATTCATAATAGAGGTTTTTTGGGTCCGATCGCGTTAACTGCAAATCGTTCGATTGGATTTACAAATGTCAATATTGCACCCAAGTGCAAACCTTTGGCAGGACCGCCCTGAAAAAGAGTCTTGAGACTAAGTGAGGCATTCCTGGGTAAACAAGTTGAATCATTGGAATAATTATATTATCAGAACAACTTTATGTATCATGGGAACATCGCTATGCGGTGGTGGGGTGTGACATTGGGACACACAACGATCCTCTAGCTCGGGGCACGGGCTTCCTAAACGCTTATAGAACGAGCCACGCTTGTGCCAGCGAGTCTCGCACACAAAGACAAAGGCGCACACACACACACACACACCCACGGGTTCACTGACACCACTGCAATCCCTATCCGTGCTGTGCCGCTGGCGGTTGGCACACGTGAGTGGTTCTCACGCTCGGTCGGCACCACCGTTGATGCTGCAGCTGCTGCCATGACTACGGCGACGATTATTGCACAGGTCCTAAAATTAATACCACAAATAATTTTGCGCGTTCCGTGTTCACCGCCAGTCTCACAGGTGCGGGGGGCTAATCGCGAAGGATGGCGCTCTGTTTCACAGACAGGTTTGGTGCGCCAGTAGCGAGTGTGGTGTGGGATACACCGTTCATTGTAGTGCGTTAACGGAGCGGTGTTACTCTGCGTGATCCCAATTGATTAATTTACGGATGATTTTTCGAACTTGGAAGCCAGACGGCACGTAGTTGTACGGTTAATGCTCGCACCGCAGGAATAACCAGGGCGACCTGCCGGATTTGAGTCGAGTTACCACCGGCGCAAGATTCCGAGCATAGAGTAAAGACCCCTTGGCATTTACTTCGAAAGCGTACACCTCTGTGCGTTCCCACAACCAGGCACGGGCTCGGATATTGCTCGCTCCGCCACCGATGTTAGCCGCGGCCGGGGATTCGAACTCGGGTTCACAAAAACGACGGCGGATCGCAGTGCATTGGCGGTGGCGTTGCTGCTGAGAGGAGGGACCGATCAACGCTCCCGAGTCGCCCAGGAAGAGCCACGTGAGCTGCTGTACGACGCAGTGGGCACGTGACGCGTCACAGCGGCTGCTGCCCCTCTGTCGGTAGAGGAGGCCTGGAGGCTGTGGCTGGCAGTTGGTGACCTGTGGAGAGTCAGTTGCTACTACGACTGCCGTACAGCTATTTATTAACCAGGCTGTCTGTACACGGTGTGTGTGGACGTGATTGCCACAACGTAGCTACGAGCCATTACCCATTATTTCACAGGTACGTGAGCTTGCCCGATCAGAGTCTGGTACAGTGGTGGCAGTGGTAACAGCCGTGCTTCACAGCATGAAAGGCCCGGGTTCGAATCCCGATTCGGGCATCTCTGTGTGTGGAGTTTGTATTTTCCCCACCTGCTCTGCATGGGTTTTGTCCGGGTTCCTCCCACAGCTAAAAACAAACAGTCAATGTTACCGGTATTGGCCCAAACATCGCAATTCTATATATGCTGAAAACTTGGCGGGAATCTCCCGAAAACGAGTCTTGAGCATCAATGAAGTTTTCCTGAGTAAACAAGCATCGTAATAACATAAACAACAACAACCTGCTCTCTTTACCCAGCTCATGTTTAAGCATGGCAATACCGAGCAGGCTGTTCCACACAATCGCCACGCTCCTTTTCCCAATCCACCGCCGGATGTACGTACGTTCAACTTCATTCGCACCACGCATAGCCGGCCGTGCCCATGACATACTTCACCACGCTGGTGAGTGCGGCTCGGTGAAGAGGGGGTACACAGGACCGGTTCGGGTACCGCTCTCCACCGATGTTTGCCGCTGACCGGGCATTGCAGCTCGGCGCCCGGCTGAAAGAAAGGAAGCCCCGAGCACCGTCCCGATGCAAGCGCGGGCTCATTGTCCTCTTAACGTCTCCTCCACAGAGAGGAGGAGGAGGAGAAGGAGCCCCACGAGTCGCCTCCTCGCGCCGTGGCTCCTGCTGGCGCTGTGCGCGGTGCTGTGCGGCGCCGCCGCCACCGCCGAAGGTAGGCCCCCGAGTGACGGCGCTCTCACGTTTACGGTACGGCGCAAGTCCATCGTCCGTTTGTTTCGCGCTCCGCCGACACGATTTTGGGTCGTACCGCACGGTGTTCCGCGCGTCGTGTGGCTTCACTAACTTGAGGAAGCCACCCTCCCTCGGTACCTGCAGCGAAACGTCGGACATCATTCCAAAAAACGCACGGTACAACCCCGATAATAACATCGCGCAGAAAGCTGTATGAGCAGCGCGACTGTGAAAAAGCCCTGCGTAGTTGTGTCGATAGTGAAGAAGCTCCCGGCACGTGGAGCGAAACGTCGGACACCGTGCGGAACATCACACGAGCGCTAAATCGTGCGCGGGAGCAGCGTCGTGCCCGCTGCGGGGTTTCACCCCGATGACCCTTGGCGAGTGCGGACAATGGGCGCCTGTTCACGCGCACGTCGGCAAAACATCCCCTCTCGCTGGCCCTCCTGGGGTCTGGCGGCTCGCCCGGCCGTCGCACGCTTGGCGCTCGGTACGGGCCTGGCGAGTTGTCGCCCGTGCGCGCGTGCGCGTGTGTGCCCGTGTGTGCCCGTATGTGTCCGTGTGTGTCCGTGTGTGCCCGTGCGTGCGTGTACTAGGACATTTTGCGCGTCCGTCTAGCCCCCATCGACCTCTTCCACAAACAGCTGGTTCATGCAGACTCGATGCCTTGCGGTGATAATGGGTTTGTGCCTATTTGGTGTGTGAACATCTTAACACCTCCTGTGCTCTTGGCGGAAATGATGATTGCAATAATAAGTGATAACCGTACAGATTTGCTTTGGCCAAAAGCAGAATTGCGATTGAGTAAAAAAAAAAACTCCGATGCTCTTCTGGAAGCGTGGCGCCAGTCAACCGACGGCGGGGGCACGGCGCGTGGGCAGGCGACGGCTGGAAACGCTCGCGCTCAATTTCACGCAACGGTCTGGCGGCAAGGGGACGGCACGCAGGGCTGGGGGGGCGCGGCGCGCAAGGAAACGGCGTGACGTCGCGTGGTGTCCCTTGAACAAAACCGAACGGAGCAGGATCTTCAAAACGCCACTTTGGGTTACGGCGGCAGTTTAAAAACAACAAAAAAGCCCCACGCCACGATGCTGCTTCATCCCAGTCGGGACAGGTGGTGCTGGCAAGTTAGCCTTCTTTTACGAGAGGCCAAATTACGGTGGGAAACGTATTAGTTTTTATAGACCACGCCGGTTAATAATGAAAAACTGGTTACTTGTTTTGAATACACCACACCCCATTCGTGGTGCTAATTAAACTTTCTCTCGGGCACCGATTGTGGCCAAAAATAGTCAGCCTTGCTTCACCCTGTATAGCCTAGGGTTACCACTCCTAGTGTACCCAGAATCATCCTTAAGGCAGCAAGATATTACAAATCACGGCTTTGGTTTGTTGCGTAATAACAATAATAGCAATGTAGGTGGTCAGCACCACGCCCCAGCCGCCTTTCTCTCCTGAGTGGGTATGTTTACACACTGCACAAGGCACTCATTGAAAGCTCAGTCAACCTAGGGGAGGCCCAGGACCGGTTCAGATAATTGTCACCGGTGTTGGCCGTCACACACACACACACACCTTGTGACCTTCGCTGAGCTATAGGCAACAGAATAAATAAACAGACCAATTCGCCTCCTTCCCACCTTTGTTTTTCCTGCTTAAATAAACGTATTTTACAGATCCCATCGGCCACACAACGCCTTTCGGAAATGCGTTTTCAGCAGCACGGCTCGAACACAAGCAGAACTGGGACGCTTAGTGTCTCATTAGCACGGTGAGGCTCGCATCAAACAATGCCAATGAACTGTCGGACGTCACTAGGCCGTTCCATGTCAGTGGCAAGAGGATCGCCAAACTGAACGCACCCGCTGACAGACAATACGTTGCCACAAACCATCGGTGCATTCCTATCGTGGAACCGGATCCCTGGACCGCCATGGGGTGTGGACGCCTTGCCGTGGCACGCGCCAATGATTGCGGAGAATGTTTGGTTGACTGCGCGCTTTGCCTACTGTGTGGCAGGTCGCCGTGCACTTTCAGGGTCGTGCCGCGACCATGTCCGACGTTTCGCCCCGCGTGCCGGCGAGATTCGAATTCGGTTCGTGAAGATACTGCTGTTATTTAGCCACCAAAATATATATATATATTTTTTTAACATGCATTTAATCCGTCTACCATATAAAACATGAGCAGCCTTAGACGTGTACCGTCCGGCCTAAATGAAAGTGAAGTTTGATTTGTCCATCGGTTCCTGAGGAAACCCAATCCACGTCCTGTGCATAAACACACGGCGGGGATGTCACTTTTAAGTTTTTTACAACGCTGTGCACAGAGCAAAGACGCGGTGGTGAGCGCTCTGTGCTATGAACCCCAGCGAACCTGAGTTCAATTCCTGTCCATGGCTGCCGATGAGACCCAAAAGGCTTAAACCGGCCCAGAAGTTGCTTGTTTAAACATATACTGATGGATAACGTTGGTCTGAAAAGCCAACTGCCCTTTGGTCTCAGGCATATTTGTATTTTTATGTGGAGACAGAACAGAGTTGTGCTTATATTTGCTTTCAACCGAACACTTACAGTTCAAATCCCATGTTGGGGTTAGACCCAGCCCATCATGCCCCCAGGAGCCAATGAAATGCATTCCACTCTGTGAGAATGCCAACTGTGGTTGTCCAACATGTAGACCAAATTCCGCACATGGGGCACGTGGAATTTCCACCACCTCCTCTTTCTCACTCGTCTATCGCTACTATCGCGGTTGTCGTTCGCGTGAAACTCGCTCATTCGTTGCTGAAGTGTACGTATGCATGTTGAACTTTTTTCGCACCGTACGTAGCCAACCACGCTAATCAGAGGTGCGGTGTATGGTGGTGCCTGCGTGTGTGCGTGTATGTATGTGCACACGTGTTCCAGAATGGTGTGTGTGGGGAGCGGTGGCACAGACGTTAGCGTGCTGCGTTACAAACCCAGAGACCCGAGTTCAACTCCTGCACACGGCCAACACAAGTGACGAGTATCTGAACTGTTACTAGGCCTCTCCTAGGTCGACTCGGCATTAAACGAGTACGGGTTTCCAGCATGTAAACATCCGCACTGGCGAAACAGAGGCGGCCGGGCGTGGTGCTGGCCACCCACCCCCGATTGCCCTGTTCTAGCATTCATAGGTGCCCCAACACTCTGTTAGTGCCGTGCCGGCCTTCATAGGTGCTACTCGCGAACAACACTTGCCCCAATAGTCCGTCGAGGCTACACGGATCTCTGCATTTTGTTCCAGTAGGAGAGACGGCGAATCCCTGCTGTTCCTTCCCATGCCGGAACAAGGGCGTCTGCACGGAGTACGAGCACGGACGCTACGAGTGCGACTGCACCTACACGGGATACCACGGAAAAAACTGCACCATACGTGAGCAAGCCGCGCCCGTCACACGAGCGCACGACGCTCGTCGCCCCGTCACCACCGCGCCCCGCTTTGTCAGGGGCGTGCCCCGCCACCCCCATTCAATTTCGATTTAAAGCTTTCGTGACTGCAGGGATTCATCTTCTTGGTTCTTTCGGTAAAGTCACGTAGAAGGGAAATAATAAAGTAATAAAAATAAAACATAATAAAATACAATTGTATTGAAATAATAAAAGAATGAAAATAAAACATAATAAAATACAATTGTATTTTGTATTTTATTTTTATTACTTTATTATTTCAATACAATTGTATTTTATTAAGCGCGGTTGACATTAAGTCGTCATGGAGGGGGGGGGGGGGTCCCAATTTAACGTCAAAGTTCTGTGAGGCTCAAACCGGGATGCCGCACGGCTCAGCTGGCAGCTGCCCCCTCCATTAGCTCCGCCCACTTTTACATAAGCACGCCCACTGGGCCACTAGCTCTGTCTGTTCGGTCACTAGCTCCGCCCACTCGGTCAGTAGCTCTGCCCACTCGGCCACTAGCTCCACCCACTCGGCCTAGCTCCACCCACTGATCAGGTAGCCCAGCCCTCTGCCCACATTTAAACTAAAACTGTTTTTTATTGTACCAGGTAAGACCGACTTGAGCTATAATAGCCCTTTTTCAGTAGAGACCTGGTTACAACAAATGATTGCTCAGCGAAATGGCTTATAAATACTCTCAACGCATGTTTCTAAATGTGGAGGGGAAAACCGGAGGACCCAGAGGAAAAATTCACGCAGCTACGGAGAGAAAATACCACCTCCAAATATACAACAGGCATCAGGGTCAGAATCGAACCCACAACCTCCTCCATACCGAGCGAGACAGTTAAAATGTCGCCACTGCCACAAACACGAAGCCAGAAGATATTAAACCGGTAAGAAAACGAAACATGTTTATGAACGTTACAGGGCATCTAGTGAGACTTCCTAAAACCAACTGACACTGTCGCGGCCAAACCAGACCCTGGGTCAAATGTCTCAATCACATCCCCAACATTTGTGTTCCCCTGCTCGTACAGCGGAGCTGCGCACGGCCATCATAAGGATGCTGAAGCCGAGCCCAGACACGGTGCACTGGATCCTCACCAACTTCCCCGCCGTCTGGGACGTCGTCAACAGCATCTCCTTCCTGCGCGACGCCATCATGCGCTACGTCCTTGTGTGTGCGTCTTGCCTCACTTCCGACAACTTCCCACACGGCGGTGGTGGTGGTGGTGGTGATGGTGGAGATGATGGAGGTTGTGGTGGCGATGATGGTGGTTGTGGTGGCGATGTTGGTGGCGTTGGTGGTGGTCGTGATGTGAGCGAGCAAGTTGCAGGGTTGCGCATTTCCCTTACGCATCACCTGAATGCGTCTACAAGCTCGAACGCTTCCTCCCATCGTTAGCGTTCACGCGGCTTTACACGTCTGTCCGCGTGTGTGCCTCTGTCAGCGCGCTCGGACCTGATCGACAGCCCACCGACCTACAACTCGGTGTACGGATACAAGTCGTGGGAGGCGTACTCCAACCTGTCGTACTTCACGCGGATCCTGCCGCCCGTGCCGCGGGACTGCCCCACGCCCATGGGCATCGCAGGTAGCCGACCGAGCATTGCCTTGTGGCGGATTGGTCTCGCTGTAATATTCTGACCCGTGTTTGTGACCCTCACAAACATTTTAGATGTATTTTATGAGGTAATCTGAGGTAAATAGTGGCATTTTATGATATAAACTGAGGTAAATAGTAGTATTTTATTATATAAACTGAGGTAAATAGTGGTATTTTATGATATAAACTGAGGTAAATAGTGGCATTTTACGAGGTAAATCGTGAGGTGGAAATGGAGGGTAGGCTTTTCACGTTATCCAATTAGTTGATTAATGGACCTGATAATCAATACTCATTTTATCGAATACTCAAAATAATGCAATAGTTAAAATATGCGAGGAATTAAATCGGGCAGGCGGAAACCCCAACGTCAGGGCGCCCGGTGTCAGTTGCACCACCTGCACACTCGGGCGATGGCTACCGCTGTCGGCGTTTGCGGTTGAGCCGGCAGAACGATGGCAGAGACCGTGGCTGCACGCGGAAATGTCACGCGCGTGAATTACAGAACGCTGACGGACATTGTTCAATCACCGCCATTGTGTGTGTGGTTCTTGTTGTTATTGCTGCTGTCGCCGTGTGTGTGGGGAGCGGTAGCTCAGCGGTCAGTGCTACGAACCCGGCGACCCGAGTTCGATTCCCGCTCACGGCCAACACCAGCGACGATTATCCTAACCGGTCATGCGCCTACCCTAGGTCAACTCGGCCTCAAATGAGTACCTGGTGCAGTATGTAAATATTGCCACCAGGGAGACAAAGGCTGCTGGGCGTGGTGCCGGCCACCCATCCCCTCGTGTGCCGTGCTGGCCTTCACAGGTGCTTGCTACAGTCTGTTAAGGCTACACGGGGGGATTTTTGTTGTCTTGGTGTGCGGCAGGCAAGCCCCAGCTGCCCGGCGCCAAGCTCGTGGCCGAGCGGCTGCTGCTTCGCCGGCAGTTCAAGGCCAACCCGCACGGCTCCAACCTCCTGTTCGCCTTCTTCGCACAGCACTTCACTCACCAGTTCTTCAACACGGACCCCGTGCGGGGCCCCGCCTTCACGCGCGCGCTGGGCCATGGGGTAAGCGGCACGAAACGCGCACGCACGTACATACGCACACACAAAGAATAAGACAAAGAATCCTCATATCGCCTTCATATACTGTTGTGGCAAGTGCTGTTAGCCAGCATCTATTAATGGCGGGAACGGCACACGAGGGGGTGGGTGGCCAGCACCACGCCCGGCAGCCTTTGTCTCCCCAGTGGCGATTTATTTAACGCACCGCACCAGGTACTCATTTGAGGCTGATTCGACCTAGGGGAGGCCCATGACCGGTTCAGATAATCGTCACCGGTGTTGGCCGTGAGCGGGAATCGAACTCTGGTCGCCAGGTTCGTAGCGCAGCGCGCTAACCGCTACACTACCAGCCACACACATGCGAACGCGCACGCACGCATGCACACATCCAGAGGGTGTGGGGGCATGGGTAGAAGGCATTCCTAAAATGTCAAGCTTTTTTTATTATCTACATAGATACATGGATATTGCTGCTGTTCTCCGCACAAGTCGTTTTCGCTTGCCGTGATCTATTCGCTTGACGATGACGATGTTGTTGAAGTCAACGATTGACGGGGATAACGAGCGACGGGAGCGTGTGACGTGACGATTTCCAGGTCGACCTGAACCACATCTACGGAGGAACGCTGGAGAGACAACACCAGCTGCGGCTCTTCAAAGAAGGGAAATTAAAATTCCAGGTTGGCACCGCCCTCTCCCCCTTGGCAGTTCCTCACCACGCTTGCTGCTCACCCTCACAAAGAGAGAAATATAAGGATTGGTTTTAACCATTCCAGCAATAAAACATTCGTGTAAAAATGTTACAACAACAAACAGAAATCTTTTGCAAGGAATCATGTCTGCATTAACCACATATACTATCAGAGCACGTTTTTTTGCGTGTGCATGTTCGTCACAAATATATGTGGTTAATGCAGACATGATTCCTTGCAAAAGCCTTCTGTTTGGTGTTGTAACAACCAGAAAGGGTAAAACTTCCTCTTATATTTTGATACTGGCAAAGGAGGTCCCAGAGTAAGATAATTGTTGTGACCTGGGGTGCGGTGGTGGTTGAACACAGGCTCGTGGTAGTGGTTGCACACAGGGTGGTGGTGATTCGGACGACGCAGTGATGGATGAGATGACGCAGTGGTGGATGAGACGACGCAGTGGTGGATGAAATGACGCAGTAGTGGATGAGACGATGCAGTGGTGGATGAAATGACGTAGTGGTGGATGAGATGACGCAGTGGTGGATGAAATGACGCAGTGGTGGATGAAATGACGCAGTAGTGGATGAGACGACGCAGTGGTGGATGAAATGACTTAGTGGTGGATG
>CM025656.2:2692120-2703504 GCA_014621495.2 Entosphenus tridentatus
GGTGGGTAGGTGAGTGGGAGGTGAGTGGGAGGTGAGTGGGAGGTGGTGGGTGAGTGGTGGGTGGGTGAGTGGGTGGGTGAATGGGAGGAATGCTGTCCGCCCGGTCTCTGTTGCCCGAAGAGTCGGCCTCATGAGTTATCCCTTGAAGCCCCAGACCTCATTTATCTGGGTCCCCCCCGAGATGGTAATCAGCCTCTCGCTGTCTTAACGAGGTCAATGAAAGTGAATCCTCTCCCGAAGTCCTCTCGGCGTGGCGAGCGGTGCTCGACATTTGGCATTTAGCCCCTGTGACATATTGCCACACGCAAGAGGAGAATGTTGAAGTCTGCGCTAATCGCTTGAAATATGTGGATTGTTCAATAATTTCACTATTATTTCAGAAAACAAATATAGTACATTGCTACTACGAAAGTGTTTATAAATCAGGCGCTGCCAATTTCTGCCCTGCCCCATACATTGAACGGCGGAGATGCAACCATGAGATGCCAGCGCTTTTGGGTAGGGGTCTAATCTCGATCTGGACTCTACCAACTCAGCCGGAGTGGGGAGTTAGGGGGTTGGGCGCGAATTTTGACCAACGCATTAACATGGATTCGTCTGTTTCAGCAGCGCGTTCATTTACAAGAATAATAACACGGCGATGTTGTAGAGATACAGTTCTTATACGTATATCCGCAGGCCTCTGACACAATTCTATCGAGCATATTTATCCGTCCGCGTACCGTTTTGGAGAGATGCAGAGCGTGTCGGACGGGCACTGGCAAATCCGGGATGAACACGAAAACAACGCTCCGGCAAGCCGCCCCTACACTCGGCCGTGGTTCCTTCTGAAAAAAAACTCGCTCCGGTCTTCACTCCCGCCTCGCTCGGTCCCATTTCTAACCCTGGGTGTCTCTTATTCATCATGCCGCGGGGGGGTGGGTAGGGGGTCGGACCCCCAAAACCGCCACAAATGATATAACATGTACGCACAGTGGGATGTCGGTTAGCGCGCTGCGCTACGAACCTGGCGACCCGAGTTCGATTCCCGCTCACGATTTTCTGAACTGGTCCTGAGCCTCCCTTAGGTCGACTTAGCCTCAAATGAGTACCTGGTGCGGTGTGTAAAGTAAAAAAAAACATCGCCGCTGGGGAGACAATGTCGGACGGGCGTGGTGCTGGCCACCCACCACCTCGTGTGCCGTGCCGGCCTTCATAGGTGCTCGCTAACAGCACTTGCCCCAACAGTCTGTTAAGGCTACACGGGGGATATTTATCTTTGGATTGACCGCCATCTCACCCCGGCCTTGTCGGGTTCTCGTGGTTCTTTCCAATTGGATGCAATCGGCAGTGAAACGTCACAATGCAATCAGTGAGACGCACGTGCGCGCGTGTGTGTCACGGGGAGCGGTGGCGCAGTGGTGTGGTGCACTGCGCTACAAATCTAACACCGATGGCGATTATCTGAACCGGTCTGGGGACTCCGCTAGGTCGACTCAACCTCAAATGAGTACCTGGTGCGGTGCGTGAACATCGCCACTGGGGAGATAAAGGTGGTCGGGCGTGGTGCTGGCCACCCACCCCCTCGTGTACCGTGTCGCCCTTCATAGGTGCTCGCTAACAGCACTTGTCCCAAAAGTCTGTTAAGGCTATACGGGTGGTCTTTGTCTTTGGTGTGTTTATTCTTTTCCCCACTCCTACCACCCTATTGCTGAATAATTGCACTCGGATTGCACTGCGTTGCGTTCCGATTGCACGCACCCCACCATTCTTAAATGACACAGTGAGACCCACAATACCACCTCTTTGTGGTTACCCATGCAGGTGAATTCTCTGCACACTGCATGCACCGGATGATTGGTAATCGCAGTATGTATGGTGACATGTTATCCAGTACTATTGATAGTCTCCACAACGGCACCAATGGCGATGTTGTGTTGCGTATGATACAATTTAAAGTCGAACTCGGCCTGTAGGCATTGGCCGGTCACCTGCACATCGGTTCACGCCAACGCTGCCTCGCTGATGAGACCCTGTGCGGTCGAAACCGGCCACACACACACACACAGTTGTGTCTGTACTGGGGCAATGCTGGTGAGGTGAGGCATCCTCCAGAAGGCCGTGGGGGATGATGGGATGTGTCAAATAAATACGTTGACGTTTTAATTTTCGTATTCAACAGTGTGTGCGGGCCCTTTAAAAGGAACAAAAATTAACCCGTAAAAACTAAGTTTTTCACTATAAATCCTTTATATGCGTGGCGGCTAGAGTCCTCTCGTCCTCTGGCTTGAGATGGCGGCCACCTATGGGTCAGATGATTGCAGCGCAAGCATTAAGCAATTGGTAATTAAATATCATTTTTTTGTCCTAAAAACTGTAAAATTTTGGAAAAAATTTTTCACGAACATTCATTGTCACGCACAACGAGTCTGTGTGGAAAATGTCAGCTCGATTGGATCACGGGAAGTGGGTTAAAAAACGACCGAAAGATTTGCACGGTCGTAAGCGCGCAAGCAAGCACGCAAGTGAACTTCATATAAAGGATTTAAAAATATGTATAAATCGGCGACGTTTCGGGTAATGTCATTTTTCCATAGGACGTAAATGTGCACATAAGTGGTGTTTCAGAGAAGGGCTAAGGACCATTGCCCGAAACGTCGTCTGTTTTATTTTTGTGTATCTTGTTAGACGGCGAGTGTGGTGTAGAGGCTACCAACAGTGATAGTGTGTACCCGCGTAGGGTGCGTATTATCCCGATGGTGCTCGTTAAATAAAAGAATTGCCTCCAAGTCTGACTGTCTCCGAGTTAGGCACCGCCCTATGAAGGGCCGCACATGGTGTTGTTGTGACTGGCGAGTTTGTGGAGTCTCCATGTTAACGAGTGCCCCCAGTTCCATGCGATGCAGGGCTGCAATCGGCAGTGGCCGATATCTTAAGAGCCCGCGCCGCGTGGCGATGCTGCAGTGACGCCTGGCGGCCGTTCTGGGCATTTCGCAACACCACGTGGCAAACCACGAGCCACGGACACAGACAAAGATCCCCCGTGTAGCCGTCACAGACTGTTGGGGCAAGTGCCGCTAGCGAGCAGCACCGATGAAGGCCGGCACGGCACACGAGGCGGTGGGTGGCCAGCACCACGCCTTATCACGGTTGGCTACGTACGCTGCGAAAGAAGTTCAGCATACACACATACAAGTCGCGATCTCCTGGCTTGCCAGGGTATGGCAGCACAGCAAGCGGGTTCCTCTCCATTTGGATCGTCCCTGCCTACCCACCCCACTGAATGAGTAAACACTCATTCATGGAGCTGGCCAAACATCCCAATATTGGACCGCAGACCTTGGGCAATTGTTGACGCCGATCCTGGCTGCCCTCCCCGCGTGCGCTTTCCAACGCCTCTGAGTCGTTCTCGAGACAGAGAGAGAGAGCGAGAAGGCGAGAGAGGGGTCTGAACACACACAGAAACAAACTTTAGCCCGTCACAAATTTGTGCTTTATTCTTTTTTTTTCCGGCAGCGGATTGACAAAGGGGCTGAACGTTACGAACACGTGCAGAACGGAGGAGCAACAGCGCGGCCACCTCGTCAGCTGGGTCGGTGCTCGCAGGTCCCCGTGAAGGTGATCACCCGCGGCGAGGAGAGTCACCACTCACAGCGCAGCGGAGACAGCGCAGAGCAGAGGTCGCAAACGGGTCTTGATTCCTTACCCGTTCCCGGCCGCACCAGGGTCGCAAACGGGTACCCGTCCCCGGCCGGGTACGGGTACCCGTACGCTACCAGTACACTACCCGAAATGAGTGACAAACGGTTACTCACCGGTGACTCACGGCCTCCCCGTACCCGTACCCGGCCGCACCAGGGTCGCAAACGGGTACCCGTACCCGGCCGGGTACGGGTACACGTTCCCTACCCGTACCCTACCCGAAATTAGTGACAAACGGTTACTCACCGGTGACTCACGGCCTCCCCGTACCCGTACCCGGCCGCACCAGGGTCGCAAACGGGTACCCGTAACCGGCCGGGTATGGGTACCCGTACGCTACCCGTGCCCTACCCGAAATGAGTGACAAACGGTTACTCACCAGTGACTCACGGTCTACCCGTACCCGTACCCGGCCGCACCGGGGTCGCAAACGGGTACCCGTACCCGGCCGGGTACGGGTACACGTTCCCTACCCGTACCCTACCCGAAATTAGTGACAAACGGTTACTCACCGGTGACTCACGGCCTCCCCGTACCCGTACCCGGCCGCACCAGGGTCGCAAACGGGTACCCGTACCCGGCCGGGTACGGGTAGCCGGGTATCGGGTAGGGTACGGGTATCGGGTACCCGGTTGCGACCTCTGGTGTAGAGGGCTCTCCCGCATACATCGGAAGGACATCTGCGTTGGGAGACGGGCGGCACAGGAAGGACATATGCATTCGAATTGCAGATGGGGCGCCTTTCTGCGTGGAATGTTTTTTTTATTCTCTCTCCCAGTTCTGCGTGGGATTCCTCCGCGTTCTCTGGTTTTCCATGAGAGATATAAAATAAATAAATATGTAACTGCTAGTGCCCAACAAAAAAAAACATTCCAAAGCTGTAAAATTCCCTGCAAATGACTCACACGGGATCTCACTGGATCTCAAGACACACTTGGCAGGACCCTCGTGAAACACGGGTCTTGAGACTCGCAGAGGCTTTTGCCGACTAAACGAGCGCGCGGTCATAACTCATAATAAATAAATACATAAATTGCCGCGGAGGTTCGCGGGGTCGGGGCTCCGACAGGCTGCCCTGGGGTCAGTGACTGCGGGTGTGCGCGCGTGGACGTTAAAGACCCCCACATTTTTTGTGAGCGGCGAGCGAGCGAAACAAAAACAAAACCGCGGGGCCCATTCGGAGGCGGCGGCGGCGGCACCGCGGCCGCTGTTCAGTGGCCCGCGGGGCCCAAATGGAGTCGAGGCCAGGGTCGTCTTGCGCGCTTCGCTGTCACGACGTCACCTCGGGCGGGCAGGGACGAGCAGCGACAATCCGCACCGGGGGGAGTTGTCAAAGCGGCTCGACGTTTAGTGCCGGCGGCGGCGTCGTCGTCGTGATCGCGGTTGAGTCAAGGTCAAAAGGGCGTCAGTTATTAGACCTCCTTTGCCAGTATCAAAATATAATAATAGGGGTGTTCCCCTCTTTTTTCCGTACGCATTTTGGCGTCCTCTGGTCTAGCACGAGGCTCAAAAGAAAGATGTCTCTGGTGTGGACCAATCAGTTTCAAGGACAATGCATATATTACCAGAGTGTGTTTTTTGTTTGCATTCCGACCACAAGTATTGTGGTTAATGCAGACATGATTCCTCGTAAAAAGGTTTCCGTTTTGTTGCCAGAAAAAAGGGGAAAACCCCTATTATTATTATAGGGTGTCGAGTATTAACGCCCGTCCCGTGTCCAACGCAAGCCGAGCCAGAGAGCCGCGTGAGCGTGGTGGAGAACGCCAAAGCGGTACCCAATTTATGAACCTTTGGAACGATGATGGGACGAGTTGAGAGTCGGGCCGAACTTTGAGTCGTAACCTTCCGACGTGTGCGATACCCCTGGCGTATAAACACCAAACAGGTCGCCTACACGCGGAGGTTTTGAACGTCTAAAACTGAACTTAAAATGACAAATGTGTCCACCGACGGTTACACACTCGAAGAACCGTGAGCTTTAGCGACATGCAATGGACTAACTAAAAAGAAAAAAACACAAATTCTACATCCCACGTTTAGAATAAAACAGGACCAGGGTGATGAATTCCTGCAGTCACGAAAGCTTTAAGTTAAGATTTAATCAACAGTGTGTTGAACTTCTTTCGCACCGTACGTAGCCAACCGTGCTAATCGGAGGTGCTGGGGAGGTAGGACACCAAACTAAACACTACACGCCGTTCTAATCCACCCCATCCCTCCACCGATTGTCTGTGCAACGGAGTCGCGTTTTTGTGTGCGTAGATAGTGGGGGGCGATAGTGTACGAATCCGGCGACCCGGGTTCGATTCCCGCTCACGGCCAACACCGGTGACGACTATCTAAACCGGTCCTGGGCCTCCCCCTAGGTCGACTCAGCCTCAAATGAGTACTTGGTGCGATGTGTAAACATCGCCACTGGGGAGGCAAAGGCGGTCGGGCGTGGTTGTTGGCCACCCACCCCCTCGTGTACCTTGCCGGCCTTCGTCGGTGCTGCTCGCTAACATCACTTGCCCCAACAGTCCGTTAAGGCTACACGGGGGATCATTGTCTTTGTAGTCGTCACTGGTATCCCGGGGTGACGCCTGGAGTCGAACTCGGCCTCTCCGACCCTCGCAGGAGACTCCATCCGAACTCGTAAACATTCAGCGAGGGTTCCACTTTGCGAGAGAGAGAGAAAAATAACAAAAAAGTTGGGTCCAGAATGCCATCACGTGGTGGTGGTGTGGGTCCCACGACACACCACGTGAGCTTCCCAGGCGATTGCCTGCTCGGTACAGCTGACGCAGACGCAGAGCTGTCAACCCGGACTCTTTACCCCGTATTCTTGTCGAGTTTTCAGGTCCATACGGGGTGTACAGCCGTTTCAATACGGGCGACAAACATTTTTGTTCGCCTATGTGTTTGTGTTTCTCCCTTGTGATGGGACTTTGTAGGATGAACGTTGAGATTTATAAGGGCACGGGGTGAATTGTTCTCTAACAAGGTAGGGCACTGATAAGGAGTTGACAGGTATGGAGACGGCTCAGCTGAATGAACACGTGAGGCTTCCATACCGTCAGTGAACATCGTCCGGTGTTATTTATTTTTCATTTAAGATGCATTAACCTAAAGCTTAGACACTGCCAAGCAGAACTGTACGACCCACCACGCACGGTTGCATTGACGAACACCGCTATCCAGTGAGCTTCGCTCACAGTCAACATTAACAACGTTAACAACAGCAGCAGCAATAATAATAATAATCATCATCATGTGTATGAACAGCGTCGTTGTGGAAATCGCAGGTCAAATCGCCGCTCTAGATTATGTGAACCCCCCCTCTCCCCCTCCCCCCAGAACCGGCGCCACCAGCAACGATTGCCCGAGCTCTGCTGGTCCTATCATCATTGGGGACGTTTGGTCAACTCCAGTGAGGATTTTGTTGAAATCTGGCGTTGACTCTGCGTCTTTTAGACACACACCGTGAAGTGGATTATTATGGGTCATTTAAAAACAAACGCCGGCCCCCCCCCCTCTGTTCCCGCCCCCCCCACGGTAGAGTTGTTGTCAACTTGCCACGCCACGCCACAGCCATCCATCGGTGGTGGTGTCAGGAGGAAGGTGCAAGTCGACCAAACGTTTGCGAAAAACCGTTGACGGAAAAAAAAACCAAACCACAACAAGCATTGCCCTGTTGGTGTTCGGCAGGCGACGTCTTCTACGTGGACGCACAGACAGAGAGCGACGCCGAGTCCGCGTGCCCCAGTGCAGGACTCGTGCGGGCGCGCGAGAGGTAAAGCGCAGCCCCGCAAGTGCTCGCCCGCATCGCCGCTGACGGATCCCCGCTTACGGAACGGGGGCATTTTTGTTGTTGTTGTTGTTTGCACCCAATCTTCCACACTGGCCGCGCGTCTTTGGGAGACGTGTGAGTAGCCACACTTTACCCCACCCGTCATCTTGGCTGTGGCCTCACCCATTTATACTGCTGGGTGGATGGAGGCGAGGCAGTGGCAGTGGGCACGGAGGGAGGGCGAGGAGGATTTCGGTCACTTGCGCCGTGGTTTCACGACCGGGCTTGCACTCACAACCACACGACGAGGAAACGCTCGGGGGGGGGAGGGGGGACACGGCGTCTCAGGCACCGCGAGACAGACGTCGCAAACGGGTTTTGATTCCTTACCCGTACCCTACCCGAAACGAGTGACAAACGGTTACTCACCAGTGACTCACGGCCTACCCGTACCCGTACCCGGCCGCACCAGGGTCGAAAACGGGTACCCGTACCCTACCCGTACCCGGCCGGGTACGTGTAGGGTACGGGTATCGGGTACCTGATTGCGACCTCTGGGATGAAGCCATGTTGCAGGCGCGGGTGGGTTGATTCTAGGAACTTGAATTGTGAGAAGAGACAAGACGTTAGGAAATGAGTGACAAACGGTGACTCACCGGTGACTCACGGCCTACCCGTACCCGTACCCGGCCGCACCAGGGTCGCAAATGGGTACCCGTACCCGGCCGGGTACGGGTATCCGGGTATCGGGTAGGGTACGGGTATCGGGTACCCGGCTGCGACCTCTGGTGTAGAGGGCTCTGCCTCGAGACGAGACCTGCAAAATCGCCGTTCGACCCACGTCAATTGCGACCGAAGACAAAGATCCCCCCCCCCGCCACCCTGTATAGGCTGTAACAGACTGTTGGGGCAAGTGCCGAGAGAGAGTAGCAGCACCTACGAAGGCCGGCACGGCGCACGAGGGGGTGGGTGGCCAGCACCACGCCCGCCAGGCCGCCTTTGTCTCCCCGGTGGCGATGTTTACGCAACGCACCAGGTATTCCGTTTGAGGCCGAGTCGACCTAGGGGAGGCTCAGGACCGGGGGTCACTGGCGTTGGTGGGCCGTGGGCGGGAATCGAACTCGGCCCGCCGGGTTCGGAGCGCCGCTCAATTGGGATCGCACAGCTGGTGTCATCGCCCCCTACTGGCAGCCGACTGGCGCCCGCTCGCAAGCCACGTGCCGAGTCACCTGGTGCCACGCAGGGACAGCTGCTGCTGCTGATGCTGCCACTGGGGGTGCCCTATGGAACGCGTTGAGATGCTGTCACCTAAATCGCTCGGAGACCCCCTCCGCCTCCCCCCTATGAATGGCTGCGAGGAGGGCAGCGCTGTCAAAATCACATCGCTCACGTGATCACAGCGTCATCGCCTCCTCGCAGCTGAGGATTGACGCTGACGACACGTGTCTGTGACTAAAGAGACGTCTGCTCCTGGAGCAGTGTGAGGGTTGCATCGGCACGGAACTCCAGGAACAACGGTCACCCAGCGCAGCCGCTTGAGTGTAGTACAAACGTCACGTGTCCGCCTGTACCTCAGAGACCCCGTCGAGTCGGACTGGAACCCGCGGAGACCCAGTACGCGCCGTCGAGAGGGATGCACGAGAGGCAGTAAGCACGTCAGCAAGGGGACCTCTAAAAGCAGCGCGGCACGGACACGGCACGCACTTGCCGCAAGGGCCCATTCCACCCGCGCCACCCATTCCATCCATGTCACCCGTTTCACCAACACCACCCACACCACTGACACCACCCGCGACAACCCACGCCACCCGCGACACCCGCGCCGCCGAGGCCAAGCGAGTCCACGGGGTGATTTGGGGATTCTGTTTAACAGCAGAAGGAGAGAGGAACGAGAGCGCTCCCGCCAGCAAACCCCCACGAAGCCCACTCGGCGCTCTGCACCGCGGCAGTTTCCAAGTTCCGTCGATGAGGTTCGCAGCGAAGAGAGAGTGCAAAGGGAAATTATTTCCCCCCGTGAAGCATCATTCTAAATGTGCAAAACTTGCTCCGTGTCGTTCTGTTGATCTCCCGAGTGTGTGCGTGCGCGTGTGCGTGCGTGTTAGTCTTCGGCAGGCAGTGCGAGGCGAGCGCCCGCAGGTTATTTCCGTGCTCCCGTAACATGGAAGGGGTTAAAAACGCCGCACGGTGGAAGGAATGGAGCGCGTCCGTAGACGACGTTCCTCCGAGGAGATGGAGCGATGAAACCGGCTGGTGCGCGGGTGCTCGGTTGGGGGTGTCGCATCGCAGCATCGCGACGGATGGCGCCAGGCCTGGAGAGGCGCCTTCATCCAGCAGTGGACAGAACCTGGCCCGTGACGAATTGGACCCCGACTCATTTTTACTTCGCGACTTCAAGAACAGAGAGGGATGAGATCAGGAGCAAGGTGGGGCCATCGCATCGTGGCATCGAGAGAGACGATTTTCGGGAGGCCTTCACATCCGGCAGTGGACAGACCACGGCCGATGACGACGCCAACGACGACGAGGACGATGAGGACGAGGAGGAGGAGGACGAGGACGAGGAGGACGAGGAGGAGGAGGACGAGGAGGAGGAGACCTTCCGCATGCGGTGGCGGTGACGAGGCTGCCGCTGCGGCCTTCACATCCGGCAGTGGATAGACCACGGCCGATGACGGCGCCGACGACGACGACGAGGAGGAGAACGAGGAGGGCTTCCACGTCCGGACGGCGGCCGCGCCCACGGCCGCGGCGGCCTTCACTCGTCCTGGCGTGGCGTGGCGGCCTTCTTGCCGTTGTGGCTCGAGGCTCCGCCGCCCGCCGCCAGCGCCGCCCTCTTCTTGGTGGGCCCCTGCCTCGGGGGCTGGGGGGGCCCCGGCTTGGCGGCCTTGGAGGGCCTCTGCTTAGCGGGCTGCTTGGGCTGCTTGGCCAAGGTCGCAGCGCTGCGGGGGAGCGGGAGAGGTGACGGCGCGGCGGGGCATGCGGTGCGTCGCAGGGCAACCCCGAGGAATGCCCCTCACACAACGATGTAACGAGTTAAATTTTGATTTAAAGCTTTCGTGACTGCAGGGATTCATAATCTTGGTTCTTTCGGTAAAGTCATCACATAGAAGGGAAATATTCTATGTGACTTTACCGAAAGAACCAATAAAGATGTAACAAGTAGTAGTATAGTAATAATAATAAGCAATAATAATCAATTCCAGCCACTCTCAGTCCACGACTCTATCGCTGCGCGCCGACTTCTGAACTCACCTGGCGGAAGTGGACACGGCCGTGGGGGGCGACTGCTGCCGTCCGCCATCACCGTCCGAGCCCGCGGCCTTCTAAACGGCACGCGGACAAAACAAACATCCCCCGTGTGGCCTTAATTAGACGTTCCGGGCCAAGCGCTGTCAAGCGAGCGCTTTAGAAGAGCGGAGACCGACCGCGACGTCCGTTTTGCCCCCTGGCGACGCCGCAAGGCGACTGGGACTTCTCAAAGCGTGAAGCTGCAACACGGCGACACCGGGTGGGTAACGGTGCGATCGTCGCCGCACCTCGGTGACGGGCGGCCCCCGCTAGTTGTTGCCACGGTGACGACGTGTTGACTACCAGGAGGTCGTGGGTTCGATCCCGACCCTGACGATGCCTGTATATTTGGAGTCTGCGTGTCTCTCTCTCTCTCTGTCTCCCCGTGGTCGCGTGGATTTTTCTCCGGGCCCTCCGTGTTTTCCCTCCACGTTTAGAATCAACGTCACGCGTTTCCATTATTTCCACTACTCGGCCGCCATTTTGACGCGATGGCAAGCCGCCACTTGGTTTTCGAGCTATCATTTGTGGCAGCCCAGGTGGCTTTCTGAAAAAAAAGAGCCAGAGATAGCTCAAGCGGGGCCTTGCACCTGGTAAAATAAAATAAGATGTTTTATGTTTGGTGTCGGTAGCCTTGCACCTGGTA
>CM025656.2:2706794-2750091 GCA_014621495.2 Entosphenus tridentatus
AGAGACAGCCAGAGATGGCCCGAGACAGCCAGAGACAGCCAGAGACAGACAAAGACAGCCAGAGATGGCCCGAGACAGCCAGAGACAGCCAGAGACAGCCCGAGACAGCCCGAGACAAACAGAGACAGCCCGAGACAGCCCGAGACAGACAGAGACAGCCAGAGACGGCCAGAGACAGACAGAGACAGCCAGAGACGGCCCATACAGCCCAAATGTACCGAGGCAGCTCTCACCTGCAGGAGCTTCTCCTGCTGGGCGAGCTGGGCCTTCAGCGCCACGTTCTCAGCCACGAGCTTCGTGTCGATACCGCCTCCATCGCGGCCTCCTTGGTGAGGCCTCTCCTGCTGAATTTACCACGTTGCATCATCGTCAGTGGCAGCTTCGTCATCAGCGTCATCATCATTATCACGGGAAGCCGCTGCGACATCCTCATCGTCGTTAGCAACAGTGAATAGCATCTTCATCATGACGAGTGACATCATTGTCATCGTCAGCATCACGAGCAGCAGCATCATCATTATCATTCGCTTCGCATCATCCTCATCATTGCCATGAGCAGCAGCAGCTGCGGAAGCAGCGGAACCCATTATCATTAGCGCCATCATAATCAGCAGCAGCAGCAGCACCCTTACCATCATCGGCATCATGAGCAGCAATATCAGCATCATCGGTGGAGAGCTCAGGGCTACTGCCGATCACAGTGATGACGAGAAGATGCCAGAGTGGAGCGCACAGCGGCGGCACAGGTAGCACGGGTGGCGTGGGTGGCAGGCGTGGGGCGGGTGACACGGGTGGCAGGCGTGGGGCGGGTGACACGGGTGGCAGGCGTGGGCCGGGTGACACGGGTGGCAGGCGTGGGGTGGGTGACACGGGTGGCAGGCGTGGGGCGGGTGACACGGGTGACACAATTGGTGCGGGTGACACGGGTGACACAGTTGGTGCGGGTGACACGGGTAACAGGTGGGGACTCACTGGGGCCTCTGTGTCTCCGGGCACCACCCGGGCGGCGTCGCCCGCCCCTGCTCCGCGCGGAGATTGGACCGCGCTGCGCTTGAGCCGCTCGATCTCGGCCCTCAGCTCGCCCTCCGCCGTCGAGGAGGCTTCCGTCCTCTCCTGTGGAGAGATCGGCACGGCGACGGCCGGGGGGGGGGGGGGGGTCAACGTCGCGGAACGCGCCGCGGCTCCCGCCGACGGTAGCGGCCGCGCCGCGTCAACGGCGCGGCGGAAGCGGCGCGGTGGTCGCGGCGGCGCCGCACCTTGAGCAGCCGCTCCTTGTCCACGACCAGCCGGAGCGTCCTCTCCACCTCCTCCTGGTGCTCGGAGAGCTCCCGGGTTCTGTCGACGAGGGCCTGCTGCAGCTGCCGCTGCTGCTCCACGCAGCGCTCGGTCGCCTCCGCCAAGGCCGCGTCCCCGCCGCTCGACCTGCTCCTCAGCAGCTCCTGGAGGAACGTGGAATTTGGCGGCGTGACTTTTTTTTTTTTTCCAAATGCGGACCAACCCCGACGCCGGCGGCACGCTGCGGCCTGCTCTTTGCGAACGACGTCACGGGTTCTCTAACGTCCGCGGCGAGCGAAGCGGACGGCGCGCGCGGCGGCGCTCTTACTGCGGTCGTCGCGCGCCGCGGTAAACAATCTAAGAGAGGGAGGGGATGGAGGCCTAGCGCACCTCCGTGTCGCGGAGCTTCCTGCGCAGCGCCTGCTCCATCTCCGCGATGAGGGCGTCCTTCTGCCGGGCGGCGCGCGCGTGGCTGCTCCGCAAGCCGTCGATCATCTCCAGGAACGCGTCGCTCGAGCGCTTCAGCTCCTCGTCCTTCTGCTTGAGCACCGTGTCCAGGCTCTGCATACGACAACGGGGCACCATGACGCGCGTGGCAGAGGTCGCAACCGGGTACCCGATACCCGTACCCTACCCGATACCCGGCTACCCGTACCCGGCTGGGTACGGGTACGGGTAACCGTTTGCGACCCTGGTGCGGCCGGGTACGGGTAGGCCGTGAGTCACTGGTGAGTCACCGTTTGTCACTCATTTCCCAACGTCTTGTCTCTTCTCACAATTCAAGTTCCTAGAATCAACCCACCCGCACCTGCAACATGGCTTCATCCCAGAGGTCGCAATCGGGTACTCGATACCCGTACCCTACCTGTACCCGGCCGGGTACGGGTAGGGTACGGCTTGTAACGGGTACCCGTTTGCGACCCTGGTGCGGGTAGGCCGTGAGTCACTGGTGAGTAACCGTTTGTCACTCGTTTCCCAACGTCTTGTCTCTTCTCACAATTCAAGTTCCTAGAATCAACCCACCCGCGCCTGCAACATGGCTTCATCCCAGAGGTCGCAATCGGGTACCCGATACCCGTACCCTACCCGATACCCGGCCGGGTACGGGTAGCCGGGTATCGGGTAGGGTACGGGTACGGGTACCCGTTTTCGACCCTGGTGCGGCCAGGTACGGGTACGGGTAAGGAATCAAAACCCGTTAGCGACCTCTGGCGCGTGGCGCACCGTGGCACGCGGTGCCGCCCACCGCCGCCGCTCGGTAAACGCAAAGCTGCCGCGGTCGTGCCGCACGGCGCTCCGGTGAGATTCCAGGTCGTGCCGCACCGTCGTTCGGCAGAGCGGAGCGCCACGGTGAGGACGTGCGTGACACACGCGTGACACACGCGTGTCGGTTGAGAAGGGTGCCGTGTCGACAGAAGGCATCACGGCAAGCGCCGACTGATCTGTATCCATCCCGTCAGTGCGTGGCACAGAGTAGTTCCCCGTCGCACGCGTCGGTTTTACTCTGGGTGTTACGGTTTACTCCCCCCCCCCCCCGTGTGTAAACGCTCGTCACTAATTGGCTGAAAGAATCTCAGTCTGCAAACACACCACACCTCAGCGTGTGGGGATTGTGCAGTGCCGTGCGGTGTCTTTGCATGTTGTTATTGTTGTTGTGATGAGACTGATACAAACACTCACTGTTGTTGTTGTTATGATGAGACTGATACAAACACTCACTGTTGTTGTTGTTATGATGAGACTGATACAAACACTCACTGTTGTTATTGTTGTTGTGATGAGACTGATACAAACACTCACTGTTGTTGTTGTGATGAGACTGATACAAACACTCACTGTTGTTGTTGTTGTTGTGATGAGACTGATACAAATACTCACTGTTGTTGTGATGAGACTGATACAAACACTCACTGTTGTTATTGTTGTTATGATGAGACTGATACAAATACTCACTGTTGTTGTTGTTATTATGAGACCGTGATACAATCACTCACTGCTGTCATCGTCGTAACGAGCGCGATTAGGGAGAGCGTCGCTCACCGCGATGGTGGACTCATTGCTGGAGAGGACGCTGCAAAGCCGGCGGATGTCCGAGTCCTTCTCCTCCAGAGCCTCCCTCAGACACAGCAGCTCCTTCTCATCCCTCCCGGCCCTCTCCTCCATCCCGTCCCTCTCCTCCCTCCCGGCCCTCTCATCGCGTCCGTCTGTCCCGCGCGCGCGAGGACGATCCGACGGACCGTCGCGTGCCTCGGAGGTCTGAAACACGGCAACGGTTCAAATGTGGGTCAGGGCCTCCGTCCACCCCGGCAGTGCCGATGGCCACACCACGGCTAGTCTACGATCGGCAGCTCGAGTGCGGCGGTCGTCGTGGCGGTGGGGTAAAGTGTGGGTACTCTTACAGGACACCCGGCCGGCGGGGAAGAGTAGGCCAACGCACCCTCTGGCGGAGACCCGTCGGCCGGCAGTAGCGCGAGCGAGCAATTGCAGGGGCTGCGCCCTTTGCCTTCGACAAGCCGGCACTCGCCCCCGTCTGGCAGTGAGCCAATGGTGGAACTCCACGTTCCCGTGGCGGGGACGAGTCTGTCCTATTCTTGGGAAAACCACCGCTGACTCAGCACAAAGTGGGGAGAAGGATGGGCGGCGCCGACCCACGCCCGTGACGGAAAACTCTCCCACGGCTCTAATTGCCAAACTCATAATCTTCATCGACAGCCATTATCTATCAACTGCTGGATGCAGGCCTCCTCAAGCCCATCGCTGGCGCTCACGATCGCTCGAGGACGGTGTGACATTCGTCCAGAGCGTCGCAAGAAAGAGGAATAAATGTGATATAGGCAGAGACATCATAGGAGGGAGATCACAGCAGGGAACAGTGGCCTTTGCCCAGACTGTTGTCCGCTGAAGGTAACCCCCCTTCCCCCCCCCCCGTCGCACCCCCCGTGTCACCGCTGGGTTTGCGTGCGGTTTGCAAAGGGACGGCGGCTGGCGGCCAGTCACAGGGGTTGAAGACTCACCGCGGGAGCGGAGCGTCCTTCCGACAGCCTGTCCTTGAGTCGCGTGACGAGGTGGCCCGAGTCCTCGTCGCCCGCCGCTCTCTCCTCCGCCATCCTCGCGCAGTCCTGCGGGCACCGCTCACCGTCACCGCCGTGCACGACAACCCGGCCGCCACCGGCGCAGGAAGAACCCCCGGCGGGGGTACCCACACTCTACCCCACCGCGCGCGACCTGCCGACCGACTCACCGCGGTGTAAACATTTCTACTGCCGGGCGGATTTAAAGAACCGGCACCGTTGTTTCAACCGCCGCGCCCGGGAGATGGAATCGAACTGGGGACACTGTGGAATGTGGGTGAAGGGGGGTGGCCGTCGCTGCGTGGCACGGTCACGATCTCCGGGCGCGCCGCAGAGCCGCACGCAAATCAAAACCGTGAACGGGCGCATCGAGCGGCACGGGAGCGGGAGCCGGGGGAGTGGCGGCACCTCCAGGAGGCGCTCGCGGAGGCTCGGCACGGCGGCGGCGCTCGCCGGGCTCCGCTCGAGGTCCCCGGTCCGCGTGGCCGCCCCGATCTCCTCCCGCTGCCGCGTCATCTGCTCCAGCTGCTGGTCAACGTCCTGTGAGGCGCGCGGGAGAGAGGGAGGCGCGTAAGCGGTAGCCGTGTGTGACCGCGGCGAACGGGAGAGGGCGGCCGTTGAAGGCCTCTCCCTGGATGGTGCTCATCCGTGGCGGTGTGCCTGAGACAGGTGGTGGAATTTCCATATTCCTATGGCAAGGACAAGTCACTCCATGAGATAAGACACTCGTGACTTTCTATGCGAGTCTGCGGGTCTCTACCCGAGTCTGCGGGTCTCTACGTGAGCCTGGTGATCGGGCGGTGTAGTGGCACCTTTATTAGAATTGTTCCTCTCTATCATCATCAACATCCTATTGGTTCTTTCGGTAAAGTCACGTAGAAGGGAAATAATAAAATAATAAAAATAAAAGATAATAAAATACAATTCTCACGACGTTTCGGCCACAACGCAAGCAGCCGTCCTTAGGTGAAGAACAGGGCTGTCGGAAAGACGCTGTCTTTCGTCGTGAGAATTGTATTTTATGATGTTTTATTTTTATTATTTATTATTTCCCTTCTACGTGACTTTACGGAAAGAACCAAGAAGATGAATCCCTGCAGTCACGAAAGCTTTAAATCAAAATCATCAACATCATCAACATCATCGACATCATCAACATCATCTACATCATCGTCGTCATCGTCGTCACCCAGTGACCATCATTTTGCAGGCTTGCACATTCGTCCCGAAGCCCCGGTGAAGGTGCCGTTCTATTTGTGAGAATGCGGCAACGCCGTGAAACGGGGTCGCGCCGTGGCTGGGCACGCACCCAGCTTAGGGCAGAATTAAAAGGGCATTGGCCGGGCAACCGGGGCACACGGAGCATCACACACGGCGCCGCGTGGCACTCCGCGGCGGTGACGTGGCAAATACACGGCTGTGAAATATTAATTTCAGCAGCGAAGCATAACTGAGACTGAAACGTGGGGCCTTTCTAAAAATCTGGAGGATAAGAGCGACATCAAAAACTATTGTATATATTCTTTGGCTTTTTTAATTCACTGACAAATATATTCATTAAAATTATCGGCAGCTCTGTGTCAACCGCCTGTCGGATGGATGGCATTCAGAAAAAAATCTTGGCCACTGCTTCAAACAAAATAATGAAAAAGTGTATTTTCAATCACATTTTTTTTTTTTAAACCGCCCATCCCTGCCGAGCCAGATGCGACCCCGCGGCACCGCAGGGCGCCAGTGGCTCCCGAACGTGAGAAAACGCAGCTGGCGCCGTACCTCACGGCAAGCGCCGCGCTCCTCCGCTCCGACGACGCCGCCCTCCGAGAGCTCGGGCGCCTCCTCGCGGCGTGGGCTGCCACGCGGCGTGCTGCGCTCGCTGCGCGTCCGGGCCGAGCCGGCGCCGCCGCCGCCGCCCCCTCCCCGCCGCGACGGCGTGGGGATCCCGCTGCCCTTGGGGGCGCGGAGGCTGCGGACGCCGATGCTGCGCACCAGCTGCAGGGAGCGGGCGAGCGCCGGCGGCGGCGGCGGCGACACGGGCGAGCGGGCCGAGAAGACGCTCACGCTGTCCACCGCGTCCTCGCAGTCGCCATCCTCCTCCTCCTCGGCGATCGACAGCGCGGGCACGGCGCCGAACGACGCCAGGGACCCCAGGGACACGGACGAGCCGATGGAACCGACCGCCCCCCACCCCCGCCTGCCGAGGGAGCCCTGGCCCGCGCCGCGGCTCCGTCTCGTCGCGGAGGAGGTGCCGACGCTGCCGCCCCCGACGCTGACGGAGCGCGACACGGACCAGGGCGACCGGGCGCCCGTGCCGGCCGCCACCTTGCGCGGCACCTTGCACACGGACTCGTAGCGCGCGTCCGGCACGCGCAGCGAGTCCACGCTGACGCACCGGCGCATGGCGTCGGCGCCGCAGCCGCTGGGCGTGGAGCGGCCCGAAGCGGGGCCGTGGCCATGGCGGGACGGCCCGCGGCCTCCCGGCGCGCTCTTGAGCGGCGTCGAGGCGAAGGAGTAGGAGCAGGCGCCGCCGCCGCCGCCGCCACCACCGCGCTCGGACCAGCTCTCGTACTCGGAGAAGGCGGCGTCGTCCTGCAGCAGCTCGTTGTACGCGACGCGGCTCGCGTCCAGCCGTGCCCCGCCGGGCCGGCCCTGGCCCGGGTTCGAGCGGCCGTACTGGAAGAGCACGCACTGCGCCAGCTTGTCGCGCTCCGTCGCCAGCTTCTGCATGCGCTCGATGGACAGCGCCTTCACGCGGTTCATGACGCCGTCGTACCTGCGGCGCGCGCGCACCACGTGCATGACCACGCGTCGTCATTAGCGGCGTCTCCAGTAACGACGCTACGTACACGGTGCAAGCGAAGTCCAACGTACATACAAACGTGCTGCGATCAGGCGAAACATAATCCATCTCCAGCCGCCTCGCGTAATACTTTCCATAATTTTTTTCCCCCTCCGACAGAGTTTTATTTTCGCGCAGATTTCTATTCGCGTTCATTGCCGTACTTTCATTCTTATTCCTTCAACTTCTGTCGTTGGCAGTCCACGTCCCCGCTGCTGCCAACGAGGCTCCCGTCATGCCCTCTCGAGTTCTCGCCGGGGATGAACGAAAACAAACGTGAACCCTCGTTTAGCCCAGAGAGTCTCACCGAGCCTCAACAACTGATGTTCTGGTGGGGGGGGTCCTGCCGAGTTTTCCACAGTGGCGGGTGGGAGGGGAGGGATCATGCTGCTGCTGCTGCTGCTGCTGTTGTTGCCGCTGCCGCTGCGTGCGATCCCGATGGAATAATTTGCACGGAAAATGTTTTCATAGCATTGGAGTATGTGGCCAATGGCAGTAACACTGTCGTCTGTGGGTTTTAGCTATGGGAGGAACCCAGGAGGAAACCCACGCAGAACAGGGGGAGGACAGAACCCCACTTTGCTGTACTGCCTACAGTTGCCATCTGTCCTGGGTGTTTCCCCCAGGGGTGTCCCTCTGGTTGAGGAGGCAGCCGCTACTGTCCTGGTAAACCTACAAATCTTCCCCCGTACATTTAAAGTATTTTTTTTGTCAGTCGCATCATGTTAATAATACACCTGTGGGAGGCCCTCATCCAGCAGTGGACTGATCATGGCTGGTGCTGATAATGATGAACAACGCAACACTCAGGACGACGACGCTCGCTCGTCGGCCTTCCCTCCTCTGGTTTCGGAATTTTTGTTTTTTACCCTTGGAGGTGGCCATCCACGTAGCGGCTACTCAAGCCAAACTCTTGATTAGGTGGATGCCAAACACGAAGATTCCCGGCCCCCGTCTCCCGTGTAACCTTAACAGACTGTTGGGGCAAGTGCCGTTAGCGAGCTGCACCTATGAAGGCCGGCACAAAACACGAGGTGGTGGGTGGGTGGGTGGCGAGCACCACGCCTGGCCATCTTTGTCTCCCCAGTGACGATGTGTGCTGCACACCACACCAGGTACTCATTCGAGGCCGAATTGTCCTTGTGCGCACACGCGCAGATCCCAGCACTACGCGATCCACCGACCCCACGTTGAGAAGCGGCATGCGTCTCAGCCACCGCCACGCCCCGGGACGGGAGATGCGCACGGAGCGACCGGCAGAGCCCCGAGGATTTCGGTGGACGCCGTCGCCGCCACCACGGCAGCCTCAATCCCCGCTCGCCGCTCACAACCTCCGCGCGGCATCCCCTGAGTGCACCGGCGGTCATCAAGCTCAAGGCATGGGCCACATGCAAATGCCCACCGCCCCGCGCAGACCGCTTAAGGCTATGGGTCTCCGGGTGAGTAGATGGGTCTCTATGCAAGTCTATGACATGTCCTCCTTGTGAGTCTATGGTCTCTATGCGAGTCTATGGTATGTCCTTGTGAGTCTATGGGTGTCTATGCAAGTCTGTGACATGTCTTTGTAAGTCTATGGGTCTCTCTGCAAGTCTATCACATGTCTTTGTAAGTCTATGTGTCTCTCTGCAAGTCTATGACATGTCTTTGTAAGTCTATGTGTCTCTATGCAAGTCTATCACATGTCCCTGCGAGTCTATCGGTCTCTATGCTGGTCTATGAAATGTCCTTGTAAGTCTACGGGTCTCTGCGCAAGTCTATGAAATGTCTTAGTAAGTCTATATATCAAACTGCGCACCACGTAGTAACGTCACTGCCCGCTTCAAGCATTCGCGGGCCACGTGTCACATCTCCACCATGAGGCTACTCTTGAAGTCGTCACCGGCTGGCTCGCTCGCTCGCTCACCAAGCCCCACATGAGCAGCGAGCCGTCTGCAGCTCTCCCGTGGGTCACGGGTCGTACCGCGCGGCGTCGGCACGACGTCCGGCGTTTTCGCCGCACACGCGCGCCGGACGCGCCCATTCAATTCCGAGGCAGCTCCCGCCCGGGGGCGTGGTGCGAAACGTCGGTACGACCCAAAAGAGAGCAGTGCAACAGCGGCAGCAGTACGACCACGGAAACCCGCGCGGGAGAATAACGCCGATAAACCCGGCCGGAGGGCGGCGGTGGTGGTGGCAGCAGCAACAGCAGCAGCGCACCTGTAGACGCGTTCGAGGGAGAAGGCGCACTTCCCGCACGCGAACTCCCCGCGGCCATCTCCGCGCGCCAGCTCCTGGCCCAGGAGGTGCGAGAGGATGACGCGGAGGCCTGGGCGGCCCGTCGCGCTCTCCCCGCCGAAAATCCAGCGGCGCTGGCTCCCGCGCAGCTCCAAGCTGCAGATGCGGCAACGGCCGCCCCCGTCCGCCATTGCCGGCGTCGATCCGTCGCTCCTCGCCGAGCACTGCTGGGAGTCCGTGGCCCCAGGAAGGCTTTTTGCGGGCGAGCTAGGCCTGCGTCGGTGCCCGATGCCGCTGCGGGTCCATTTAGGAGGCCCCGATGGGAAGCGGTCGTGCCCGGACGAGAGGTAGGGGTGTGGCGAGTCAAGGGAATGTGAAGGCGAGAAACAGCTGGAGCGAAATGTTGAGAAGAGACTGAGACTGAGATGCCAGGTGAGGTACAGAGAGAGACAGAGACGCAGCGAGATGAGAGACGCGCAACAAGAACAACTAGAGGGGCAGGAGATGAATTGGCGTGTAAATTTAATTATCTCGTGTTGTTTTTTAGGATTTTAATTCCAGCGAAGCCTGGATTGCCCGCTCACCTGCCCTCACCCTCTTGAGCTGCTTGGGGTCCTATGCTTAATCTCGATTTGCTCGTGTCTCTCGCTGCCACGCTTGCTCCCTCTCAGTTCCTGGTCCCTTTGGGGGTTGGCGTTGTAATTCAGCGTCGAGCGCTGGTGCGGAATGTTCGGAGGGGGAATGCAATCCCACCTCGCAATTGGTGGTCAATAAATTGTATTGCTTTGTGTGCGAGCTGAAAGGCCGCGTCGTAAATATAAGCACCACGTTGCCTTGCTGGGATTCAGAGCGAAGGAAGTCTGTAAGAAACACACACACACACAGAGCACACGCACACAATGTATATTACTAAACCGCGCACGACATCCAATACGATTTCAACAAAACCTGTAAGCAAAACAAAACCGTTGAAGAAGTTTTCCCGGCACAAGGGCCACTGCCCGGGGACGTCGCTCGAAGTTTAAGTGACTCTTGTTGAACCAGGGGAGAAACCCAAGAGACCAGAGCAGGCATCTCATACGCACGAGTGACCTGGGCGGGCAAACAACGTGCAAAAGCCACAAAATAAAACATACAAAGCACGGCGGCGATGAAGCAAATAGAAATCGGAGCAACAAAAAAAACAACCGACGTTACGAGAAGGAAAATCGTAATGACTGCGCGGACACAAATCAATAGCGGATCAAAATAATTTACGCGTAATGACCGTTGCCCACCCCCGAACCAACGACTCTGTGCTCTGAACGATTCACGTTGCCGGCACGCCGCTGCCGGCAACTCTCTCGCCAGCCAGACGACTCCGCCGGGTCGCACGGTCGGGCGCACGCGAAATATTTGCCGGTAGCCGGGGGAGAAGACGACGTGGCCGCAGACTCTCTCTCCCCCTCCGAGGCGTCGTCATTCACGCCCCGAGACCTCTGCCAACAACAACCAGGGCGAGAGCGAGCGAGAGCGAGAGACAGAGAGAGAGAGCGAGAGAGCGTGCCGGCAGGCAAACTCACTCGCCAGCAGCCGAGTCAATGGAGCCGTGGCCGTCGGTGGGGCCAGACCCTCCACGGCACAGCGGGCGATGATCAATCGGCTCGCGCGGGTCCAACCCAGCCGCGTGCGGAACGCGTTGCCTACACACACCCCACCCCGGGACTTTGGCGTGCCCGCATGTTGTTCGCGTCTCCGCGTGCACGGTGGGATTACTGTACCCTCGGCAAGGGCACGGCACATCAACCCGCCCTCCCCGTGTGTCCGAAAGCTCGCAGCGCGCAGACGCGCGTGGACGCGTTAATCCGTAAGTCAACCTGCGACGTGGCGGCCACACGGACACACGGAGGGCTGGAGGGTCACGGGGGGGGGGGGCGGATTAACAGTTGTGCACTGTAGGGCGGTGAACGCGAGTGGAGAGGCCGAACCGGCACTTTGTGCTTCACGCGTAAACCGCGCGTTCACGCGTTCACCGAGTTCACCGAGTTCACGCGAAAACCGAGTTCACGCGAAAACCCAGTTCACGCGCTCACCCAGTTCACGCGCTCACCCAGTTCACGCGCTCACGCGTAAATCGCGCGCTCACACGTTCACCGAGTTCACGCGAAAACCGAGCTCACGCGTAAACGGACCTAAACGTATTCCCAACACAGAACGTCGCTTTTGCACCGCACGCACGCAGACGAGGCAGTCCCTCTGCGTGCGTACGGCTGCCGTTGAGGCGAACGGCGACCGCGTGGAGTGCCCGACGCAGCGCGCCTCGGCGCCGAAACGTCGGGACACCATGCGCCACGTGGCGGAGCCGGGCTGAACAGAGGTGTCGCTTTCGCAGGGAAGCGACACGTGCGGTCTGAGTTCACGCGACATGCACAGATCCCCGGTGTAGGCCCCTTTCACACACTGTCGGGGCAAGTGCTGTTAGCGAGCAGCAGAAGCAGCAGCACCTATGAAGGCCGGCATGGCACACGAGGGGGTGGTGGGTGGGTGGCTACATTCGGTGCGAAATGAGTTAAATAAACTTACACCACGCTCGGCTGCCTTTGTCTCCCCGGCGCTGACGTTTTACACACAGCACCGGGTACTAATTTGAGGCCGAGTCGACCTAGGGGGAGGCCCAGGACCGGCTCTCCGGGTTCACGGCGCAGCGCGCTAACCACTACACGACCGCTCCCCACACGGACACGCAGAAAGAATGGCAAGGATACAGTCAGACTAACGCAGATAAAGACAAAGATCCCGCGTACAGCCTGAACAGACTGTTGGGGCAAGTGCTGTGAGCGAGTAGCACCTATGAAGGCCGGCACGGCACACGAGGGAACACACGGACACACACACACGGGAGAACACACACACAGGAGAACACAGACACACACACACGGGAAAACACACAGACACACACACATATTGGTGAGAACACACAGACACACACACACCTGTTGGTGAGAACACACACACAGACACACACACGGGAGAACACACACACACAGACACAGACACACACACGAGAACATACAGACACACACACACGAGAACACAGACACACACACGGGAGAACACACACACACGGGAGAACACACAGACACGAGAACACACAGAAACACACAGACACGAGAGAACACACAGACACACATCTGTCGGTGAGAACACACAGACACACACACACGGGAGAACACAGACACACAGACACGAGAGAACACACAGACACACACACACGGGAGAACACAGACACACAGACACGAGAGAACACACAGACACACACACGGGAAAACACACAGACACACACACACACACAGACACACACACACACGGGAGAACACACAGACACGAGAGAACACACAGACACACACACAGAAACACACACACACGGGAGAACACACAGACACACACACACCTGTTGGTGATGCCCCATCTCCGCAGACGAGGCAAAAGTCCCCAACGATCGGCGAACTCCTCCACAGCGCACGGCGAGAAAACAACCGACCCGCGGCACTCGCCTCTCAACCCCAACACGTACTACCATACCCTGCTGCTCCGCATTGCTCGCGGAGCCTTACAAGAAATCCGCCAAGCGACCCTGTCCGACGGGACGCTGCCACGGGCTGGACCTGTCGCAGTGGACGCAGAACCGAGCTTGCTTTAGTTGTTCGGTATTTGCTCTCACCAAGGTTTCGCTTGAGTGGACGGGCCCCGAGTGGCACTTCGCGACCACTTCCCCACACACACACCGCCGGAGTCAACTCGCAGCCACGCGGAGCATGGACAGCAGCGAGCAGACGCCCCCGCCCCTCGTTGCGACAATGCAGTCTCCACCTGTGGAGGTGGTGGTGGTGGCTCCTCCTCTAGCCAGAAGCCGCCCCCCCCCACACACACCCCCCACCTCCCAAGTGTCACCACGAGTGTGGCCGATGATCACCCTCGCCGGCGGCACGCCTGTCCCTTGAAGGCGGCAAAGCCGCATTCCGTCGTCATTCCTCTTGAAGGACCATCACAACCACCGCCACCAAACCCAACCATCACTAACCACACAGCCACAGTCAAACCCTGCCGCACCCCAAACTGTACCCACCACGCCTGTTCTATGTGGACGCAGCCGGCTGTAGGCTGGCGACTTGGGGGGGGGGGGTTGGCCTCACTGCTCTCACCTTACAGCCGCTGCCAGCGACACCCCACGCAGCCAGCCCACGGCTGTAACCGGGTCCACGGAGCTGGGTTGGGGAGGAGGGCGAGTGCGGTGGAGGAGGAGGAGGAGGAACGTGAATCGCCACGCACTCGGGGCCAGGGCGAGCCAGAGGGCGGACGGGCACAAATGGAATTTCACTGCGATCGATATTTGCAAACCGGGCAGTTGGGGGGGGGGTGTGGCCGCTGTTGATCCAGGACACAGACATCGATCCCGAGTCGTGCGTTGGGGGGGGGAGGGAGTCACGGGGGCCACCTGCGGTTATTGTGCCGATGGTACAACCCGCAGCTCATCGCCCCGTGATGGCCCGAGCGAGCACCGTCGTGACTGCGGCTGCGAGAAACTTGAAATTCCAGTTGTGTGCGCGGTGTGTGTGTGTGTGTGCGGCTGCCACTGGCAGGCTCCTGGAATTAGACAGCAGAGGCAGCAGCATCCCCCCCCACGCTCGCTACTGTTGTGAGCTACAGGGAGGGGGGGTGGTGGAGTCGTGAGTGCGGTGATCGTGATGAACCACGAGGGATGCACGGCCCTCGCTGAGCCAAGCGGTGGTGGGAATTCCACAGGGCGCTGCCGAAACAAAATGTAACACAAATCACTCAAAGAATGCCGTGCAATGTGGCTATTGGGATGTGTAAATCAGACTGACAAAACGCTTGAATTTTGATGTGGAGGGAGAGGCAAGGGCGGGAGGAGATGTATTTGCCCGTTTCATTATTCCATTGCTTATATCCTTCACAGCCACGCGGGTGACCGTGTTGTATCATGAATCAACCCCTTACCTCCCTACAGACAGCCAGCCAGCCAGCCAGTCAAACTTTGTCCACATTAAATGTGTCCCGCATTTGAGTGACTTCCTATAGCACAATAGGGTCTAGCGAACATTTGCGCAGAAATGGGTTTCGCCGCAAATACTCGACATCGCACGAACCGAACGCGCATGAAGCGAGGGAAACACGTCCAGTGTAGTATGACGACGAGCGAGAGTGTGACGGCCCTCGCTCGTCACGTGCCTGCTGCACGTTTATTTGTCCGACAGTCGCTTTCCCTTGGCCCATATTGAACCTGTCCGGGTTAATGAGTAACCTGCCGCGGTTAATGTGTCACCCGGGCTGCTGACACAGAGTGCGTGTCACACACACCCCATACACACACACCCATACACACACACCCCATACACACACACACACCCCATACACACACACATACACACACACACACCACACGCAGCTCGTGCCTCATTCCTGAAACCTCAAACGGAAATAAAAAGGTGAAGGGGCAACCCCACAATTGCTCGCTCACACCACTGCTGGCAGAAGGGGCCATCACGAGTGAGAGCTCTGGAGTGCCCACCCCCCTCCCCCCAGGTGTTTTTGGCCTACTCCTCCAAGCTAGCCAGACGACCTGCAAGGTGTGAGCGTAGCCAACCACACGGCGACCTACCCATCGAGTTCAAGTGAATGTTGTCCAACGGGGTGAGATGTCAATAGGCCAGCCGAGTCTCGCTTGCAAGGCTGACACGGGTCACCCAATGCACACGAATCATTTGTCCACCCATTGACACACTGCGCGTTACACACGCGGAGGTTAGCGGCGTGTGGGGGGAGGTGGATTCAAGAAATGTGCCCCGTGGTTTCAACTGCCGCGCCGGGAGATAAAATTGAGCCCGTCGCCTCTGGATTGCAAGTCCGGCGTGCTGCCTCGTGGGGTGCGTTCATCCAGCGGTGGACTGACCATGGCTGATGATGATGATGAGCACCTGACGAGCAAGTGCACTTGAGTAGACGGAGTGCAATGATTGGCCCGGGCCAACTGAACTCGTAAACATTGACGCGCTCAGAGTGTGCTTGGCACCTGGTCGATACAAGTGAGGAGCGGTCAAAGGTTATTTTTTTTTATATACAAGACAATAATTACAGTTACAGTAGCCCAGCTCCAACGTTTATTCGAAAACAACGATGGGGACATTGCTGAAGTCGAAAAGCCTGAGAGCTGCCGTTTCTGTGGTTCCAACCACCTGTGTGTCGTGAGCCGGTCACCTTTGTGGGGCACGGTGGCGAGGAGATGTTAACTACCTCGTCTGGTATACAGGAGGTCGTGGGTTCGATCCCAACCCTGACGCCTGTATACTTTGAGTTTGCGTGTTCTCCCCGTGGTCGCGTGGATTGTTTTCCGGGTCCACCGGTGTTTCCTTCCAAATATAAATAAAAACGTGCGTTTTAGAGTATGTGGCTGCTATAAATGTCGTTGAGCGATAATTTGCGGCCAGGTCGCTTCTGAAAAAGGGCTAAACAGCTCAGTGGGCCTTACCTGGTCAAATAAAACGTGGTAGTAGGACTCTCCCCAGATGCTCCTGTCCTGGCGTGACCTCTCAACTCCGTGATGTCGTCTCGCTTGCTGCTGCCATCTCTCCCGCGGTCTCTCTCTCTCTCTCTCTGCTTATCTTCCCTTCTCTCTTGGCTCTGCACTCCGGAGTTTTGAGAATCTATATTCATCCTGGAGGAATCCGACGCGCTACTAAGCTCTTTTTTCACAGTGGTCCACTTTTGTCTCAGCTGTTCTCATGACGCGTGCTGCCCATTTGAGCAAATTGGTGACGACATTCAGTCGAGACTCAGAATAATCCGTGCCTGTGATTCCGTTTCTCGGTTCAGATTTCGCTCGCCACTGATGTTAACCGTGGCTGGGAATCGAACTTAGGGTTGGCCGGGTTCGTATCGCAGCGCGCTCACTGTAGCGTTTCGGAATCAGTGGTAATCAACTTTCATAACAGGGTCATGAAAGCGCAGCCTTCAATTGCGAGATGATTGTTTTGCCCCTGTAAAAGCATCTTTTCTGTAAAGTGATACACGGAGGCTCATAAAATGTAACATCACGCAATCGTCGACACCAAGTATGCGCTCGTGGCCATTCCAAATGCAATAACGACTGAGCGCGCGCTGTCAGTCACGCACATTGCTCACCGCCGCCTCGTATCGGCCCCCTCCCACCCCCCTGTTCGTTCGTTCCCTGCCCCCGAGACGACGCTGCGTGTCCCGACTCGGCCGTCATTGCCACTCGGGCGAATTCCGTGGAGCGGAGCGACGGCGCGCGGAGAAGGACATGAAAGACATTCCCCCCCCCAACCACCACCACCACACACCCACCCACCCAGCCCTCTTCTCTTTTACGCACGAAGCAACAACAAAGTAATGAGAAACCCGCGAGCTAGATTAGATTAATTTTTAAATAAATATATATATCTCTCGCGAAGACGTGAGCGGTGTAAACGTGGACGGTGTCTGAGAAGACGCGTCAGTTGGCCAAACATGCCGGTGGCAGGACCCCTCTCGAATGGGGAGTCGTGAAGCCTCACCGAGGCTTCGCTGGATGAGCACGTATTGCTGCGCGCGCGTACAGGCAGGCAAATCCGATCCCGTGATCACAAAACGCTTTGCGGATTGCTCATCTCCGTTGATGGTGCCAGCGGTGGAAACTGCGCATCCCTGCCGTCAAGATTCGGTGTTTTAATTCGACAATCAAAGTTAACTTTCTACGTAAGTGATGTATTTTAATGACCGCAGAGGCACGATGGGGCCGAACGATAACTCCCCAATGGAATCTGACTTGACAACCTTCATGCGACCGTGGCTCTGTGCCAAAGTGCTCCTGGGTAGAGTAACAAACAATAATCATCACCGTCACTAATGTACAAATTGAGAGTGGTGGTGCAATGGTTTCAAATCGGAGACGTGGGATCGATTCCCGGCCACGGCCAACATTAGTGGCGAGTGACATTCGAACTGGTCCTGCTCCCCACCACCCCAACCCGACTTCACTGACCCGCAATGACCAGCGTGGTGAAGTATGGTCAAAACAACTCCCAAGACTGACACAGCATGGGGAGGAGGCCTTCTTACAACAGTGGATTGACAAAGGGCTGTCCAATTTGAATTAGTGTTTGGGGTGCATTTCTAAGAAGGGCTAAGCGTCAAAAACCAAACTGAATTAGCCTTAAACGCCCACCGAGGCTTTACTGGGTAAATTCATCTATTTATTGTTGCTGGTCTATCAGGTGCACAATGTCAATGTCGAGGTCTGCTGGCCACGACGAGAGGGATTCCGCAGTTGAATGAACGCAGACCGCAGTGGTCCACAGCTTGAGTTGCATGACCACAATCGCATCGCTGTGGATTGTCTTTCATGTATCTCTATGGGTCTCTATGGGTATCTGAGTTTCTCTATGAGTCTCGATGAGTCTATATGTGTCATAGAGGCCCCTATGTATCTCCAGTGAGTCTCTGTGTATGCCGAAGTGTATCTATGGGTTTACTATGTGGTCCGTCGTTTGGGAAGCATGTTACTTAAAATTAGTTGATGTGTCATTGTCGCGACGTAAATTAAAAGCAAGCTATGCTAAACTCTCATTAATTGTCCTCAAACTATCCAGGGCACTGATCCGGCGGTGCCCAAACAGGTTGCTTTAAAAACAAAATGTGTCACACGGACGCGCGGCAATAGGGGACCGGCTCACTTTGATTGCCTCGCTGATATTTCGTTGCCAATAAATAAATGCGGGCTCCGTTGCCACGAGTGAGCAGCGAGTCTCACACAAGGGGACGGTCCTCGTCCAACCCCGCATGACCTCGCCTGCCCAGTGGCGCTGGCCGAATCGGCCGCACCTCGCCGATGTGACGCGGCAGAGGCAAGACCAGTCCGCCGTGGTTTTGTGACTTCTCTAAAACAAACGCGGCTGTGGGAGTCACAAATGCTGTATCCAAAACACGCGCGCGCACACACACACACAGTGCTTGGCGCGGATGACATGTCATTCAAGTTTGGTGATTAAACGAGACGACCTAATTGCATTAATTTAACGCATTTGCTCGAAAAAAATTCGGCGGAGCGGCATTGCGCTCTTCGTTGTATTTGATTTTAATGAATGTGTGTGTCCGCGACCGTTTGAAACAGGATGACGGCGAGGCCTCGGCCACATGCAGGACTCTGCCACCCAGGCGTGTGAGGCCAGGCAGGGCCCGGACTCGAGGCGAGGTGCGGAGCGCAGCGGTGAGCCGACGGGCCGACTTCGATGCCCACTCACGGCCACCACCAACGCCAGTGGGGAATATCTGAACTTGTTCTGGGCCTCCTCTAGGTCGATTCAGCCTCAAATGACTAGCTCGTGCCATGTGTGAACATCGCCACTGGGTGGACGAAGGGGGGCAGCCGTGGTGCTGTCCACCCAGCTCCTCGTTCGCCGTGCCGGCCTTCATAGGTGCTACTCCCGACCAGCACCTGTCCAGAAAGTTGTGTTGAGGCTACAAGGAGGTATCTTTGTGTTTGTTGGTGACACTACTGCCCCACAAAGAAAACAAAGCACCTGCCAGTTATTTTATGTCATCAAACAAACTCCACCCCCTCCATTCCCCGTCAGCGACGAGGACGGCTGGCTGCCAACGCTTAACGCATACAAACGTCGCTTTCTTCTTCTTGGTTCTTTCGGTAAAGTCACGTAGAAGGGAAATAATAAAATAATAAAAATCAAACATAATAAGATACAATTCTCACGACGTTTCGGCCACAACGCAAGCAGCCGTCCTCAGGTGAAGAACAGGTCTGTCGGAAAGACAGCGTCTGAATGAACACCACCAAGCTTGGCAGAGTATATTTAAGCTGGGTTAGGGGAGGAAGGGCGCTATGACAAAGGCATTTGCATATCTGGCTGCTTGCGTTGTGGCCGAAACGTCGTGAGAATTGTATTTTATTATGTTATTTATTTTATTATTTCCCTTCTACGTGACTTTACCGAAAGAACCAAGAAGATGAATCCCTGCAATCACGAAAGCTTTAAATCGAAATTTAAACGTCGCTTTTTTTCTTGCGAAAACAAAATGATAAGAAGAAGCAAAGGGGGTCGAGAAGAAGCCGTCATCCAGCAGTGGATTGACACAAAACGGGCGGAACTGCGAACGCCGTGCCCTTGACTTGGTCGATCGGAGCCTAATAGTGTCCGCACCGCATTGGCATGAAAAGAGCTCCCCCAGTGGGCCCCCGGGCTACGTATTGACCGGCGCGGTCGCTGGGATGTGTACCGCGCCCGTGACATCTCTGAGTCCTGACCGCCCGGCTCGGCAGCGGACGGACGTGGGTTGAATGGGGGCGAGGAGTCTGCAACAGGGTGACCCCTCCAGCTCCCGAGCGACGGGTAAAAGGCGCAGCCCTGCAATTGCTTGAACACTGGACCTGCGATCCAGAGGGTCGCCGGTTCGATTCGAGTTTGCTGTCCTTCGCAATGAACCTCCGATTAGTGTGGTTGGCTACGCACGGTGCGAAAGAAGTTCAACATCCATACAAACGCGCCACGCCCGGGCTCCTTTGTCTCCCAAGTGGCGATGTTTGCTCATGGCACAAGGTACTCATTTGAGGCTGAGTCGACCCAGGGGAGGCCCAGAACCGGCTCAGATAATTCGTTACTGGTGTTGGCCGTGAGCCAGAATCTAACTCGGAGCACTGGGGCCGCAGCACAGCGCGATAACGCTGCACTACCGCTCCCCAGATGCACACCCACCGACAGACACCCACGGCGACACTACAAGTAATTAGGCACAGCGAGCCAGAGTGAAATTAAACTTTAAAAATAGACCAAATCTGGTGTGTCTGGTTAAACTACTTAACCCCAAACACCCCAAGCACATCCTATTTAAAAGTGTAACATCGCCAACCAATCTAGAATGAAAAGCCATTAGGAGTCTCGTCTCTTGGTGTGTATTTGGCTCAGAGGTAAGGTTACTGTGAGCCAGCATCGTCGAAAGCGTGAATTCGAAACCAGGTTCCAGCCACCTGAGCGGAGTGAGCTGACGGCCTCAGCTCGGTCACCTTTGGGCGGCACGGTGGTGAGATGTTAACTACCTCGCCTGGGATACATGAGGTCGTGAGTTCGATCCCGAGCCTGACGCCTGCTGTATATTTGGAGTGTGCATGCCTCTCTCCCCGTGGTCACGTGGATTTTTCTCCGGGTCCTCTGGCTTTCCCCTCCACATGTGGAAACATGCGTTTAAAGTATTTAGCTGCTATAAATTTCAAAACGATGAGCCTCTTCGTTGAGCTATCATTTGTGGCCATGTAGATTGTGAAAAATAGATAAATAGCTCAGTGGGCCTGACCTGGTAAAATAAAATAAAAAAAATCTTTAATAGTTTTGCTGTACCTACCAAAATGAATCACGTGACATTATAATTCCGCATTTAGTTTCGCGGGAGAAAACAAAATCCAGCACTGAGAGTGGGGAAGGTGCTGACTCATACGTCACATTAATGGATCTCAGAAGTCGCTCTGTGACATCCACTTCCTCCACGTGTCTGTTCTCTAACACGACGGCTCACATTGCTCTGCGAGAGATCACAACATAATCTTATTCTCATGACACGACAATTGTCATACAATCTGGATAAAACTGGAGAAAACAATATTTATTGAAATGTACAAAAGGTAACAAAAAATACTTCATATCTGAATATGCCCACGCCCCAACGACTTATGATGGCAGAACCCATTTCGGAGAGTCAGTTGGCATTCAATGTGGCCGATGGCTCTTCACCCAAAGTTCAAGGTGTGGCTCTGGCGAAATACCATTACACCCCCACGATGCGATCACTCAATTCAATAATAATAAGCATACGAGCACAATGTACAACCCTTTGTCAATCCACTGCTGGATGAAGTCCTCCCAATGCCCTGATGACCATGTTTGACCATACTTCACCACGCTCGCCAGTGCGGGCTCGTGAATTGAGTTACGGGCAACGAGACCCGCTCAGATATCATTCGCCACTGATGTTAGCCGTGCCCGGGAATGGATTGCCGGGTTCATAACGCCGTTTGCTCGACACTCCACCATCTCTCCACCCCCCACTCAGATGAAACACCACTGGGTGTCTCATGTGATGACCGCACGCTGTCCCCATGCCTCGTTCTACCATTTAACTATTTGAGTTCAGATTCAGGCCACAGACAGTAATATTGTACGTGAACGTTTTTGACCAATTTTGTCAATCCACTGCTGGATGAGGGCCGCACAACCACCATGCGGTGTGATGGTGGTGGAGGCGAGGGGCACAGCAATCGTGCTGTGACGGTTACACCTGAAGACGGAAGCTTGCGTTGCCTCCGAAACGTCGTGATTTTTTATTTAACTTTTATTAATTTTATTTTTATTTTTTACCTACGTGACTTTACCGAAAAAACCTAAGCGTATAAGACGTGGGATCATGGTTACGGCAACAACAACAACAATACACCGGGCTGCAGGGGACATTTACCTTCCGAACCGCTCACCCAGGTCGATGGGGTTCGAGACCTGGGCTGCTTTTAAAATTTCAAACATTTCCCTAGCGGCGTTCAGCAGCTGCTCGTGGTATTTCTTTAAAATACATTTTTTTAAGCAACCTGGTTGGGCACCGCCGGATCAGTGCCCTGTATAGTTTGAGGACAATTAACGAGAGTTTACATTTTGATTTCTAAACAGTTAATATGTTGTTGTGACGCTTAAATTCGTCATTGTTATTTTTTAACGTGAGGTTAGAGACACTCGCTTGTCCAGTTGCCTGGGTGAAAAGTTGCCCAATCCTGGCCAACTGGCTCAACAACTTTTTTAAAAAATCGGATTAACTAATGGATAGTTTTGCGTATAATTCGAATAAAACACCCGCAATTAAAGATTAATGCTCACGGTGCAATGCGCGTAACCGGACCCCGTAAGGAATCAACGCTCATGTTTGTCACGCAAATTAATTGGGTGACCACAGTGACCCAGCAGATGGCAGTGAAGAGGGCTTAGCAGCATCACAGTGACAGAAAGATTCCCCGTGTGGCCTTTAATGTCAGCATTCCTTCCTTCTTGTGTTTGTTTCGCACCTGATGACGGTTGCTTGTGTTGCGATCGAAACGTCGTGATCGATGAACACATTCCTGCGGAGGGAGCTGGTAGGAACGTTGGGTTGCTCGGTCAATGGCCAGGGTCAACGGCGACGTGGTGTATTCCGCAAATATGCCCGACTGTGAGGGCGGGCACAAGCCGGCGTGAGTAGGTTAAACGTTGAGTTTTATAAGGGCACCACGGGGTGACCAGCCCCTCCCCACCCAGCCCCACCCCTCCCACCCCCCACCCAGCCCCTCCCCACCCTCCCCTCCCCACCCTCGTCACCCAGCCCCTCCCCACCCTCGTCACCCAGCCCTACCCCTCCCACCTCTCACCCAGCCCCTCCCCACCCTCCCCTCCCCACCCAGCCCCACCCCTCCCATTTTTGGATTCACAACGGACGGACACAATAATCCCCTGTGGGCTGGTGTAACCAGGAGGTTCCTACCAGTATTATATTTTCTACCTACGTGACTTTACCGAAAGAACCAAAGAGTATGGATTCTTGCAGTCACGAAAGCTTCAAATCAAGATGTAACAGACTGTAGGGGCAAGTGCTGTTAGCGAGCACCTATGAAGGCCGGCACGGTACACGAGGGGGTGGGCGGTCAGCAACCACGCCCGACCGCCTTTGTCTCCCCAGTACTACTCATTTGAGGCTGAGTCGACCTAGGGGAAGCCCAGGACCGGTTCAGATAATCGTCACCGGTGTTGGCCGTGAGCGGGAATCGCCACCGCTCCCCATAACAATGTATCGATAAACTCAACAACATACATCAATTGCGCTGCCTTCAACCTCCACACGTGTAATGTATACACGTGAGATACGTGACGTTTCGGGAAATGGCCCTTCATAGTATCGAGTGCGTTGCTGGTCCGTGGTTGCGCAACACTGCTGACGCGGCAATCGTCATGTCATGTTTTTTTGACTCAGCGACGTCATTGTAACGAAATGTAGTGCCGACACTTATCGTGACGTCACGCATATTAGACCATTTGTGACGTCATACCACCGGGCTAGCCCATAAAACCCTATTTGAAAATGACGTCATACAAAACTGAGTCGGCGCGACAACGTCATCACGGCACCCGACGTGGCGCCTCCCGATTCCCTCGTCCACGTGCCCCTCCCCCCCCCCTCCCCCACCCGCTCACTCACAATGGCCGCGAAGACCGCCGTACAAATTGAGACGAGAACACGGCGGCCATCTTGGTCCGGGTAGACCATCCCTTACCACCAACCCCAAGGGGCAATGCACGCGCGGTGACGTCATCGAACCACGCCCCCTTGCTATGGTTCAGTGTGGGGGCGGTTGCCTCATGTAAGATGGCGGACGCGGCTTCGTTGTTTCGGACAGCGCCTGTTACATTACCTCGCTCCTTGGGCGAAGCGTTGCCGCTTGCTGCCCTCCCTCCCTCCCTACCCCCCCGAGGCTGCTGTGGAGTCGAGGAAAGGGGTCCGGGAGCGGTGCTGAGAGAGACTCCCCGAGCGTGCGGCGCCGTTGTTAGTCGCTCGTAGTCGTCGTCTTCTTCGTCTTCTTCTTCGTCGCCGCCGCTGCTGCTGCTCGAGACGAGTGCAGAGATGCAGGGCAACGCGGACGTGATGTCCCGCGCTGAGGACGTGGCTGACCAGGTAAAAGGAGCTCATCAGCATCTTCCTCATCAACCTCCTCATCAACCTCCTCGTGCCTGCTTCTCCACTCGCAGATTTGGGCTCTCCGGTTCGCATCTTTGCTTGACGAAGTCAACGTTGGGGTTTCAACAGTCGTCGGCCATTGTCTATCCACTGCTGGATCGATAGCGTCCTCCCCACGGCCGCGTCGAGGGCTTGTTTGACCATACTTCACCACGCTAGTCCGTGTTGTGTTGGTGAAGGCGGGGGGAGCATTCAGGTACCGTCCCGTAACGGCGCAATAGTTGATTACGCTGCACTGCCCTCTGCCGCCCACTACTCATTCATTTGCATGAGGACACAAACGCACGCAGCGCTGCACAGATGGATTCACGAATCCATCGCCGTACTGACGTCAAGCCACCTGGCAGCCCAAGCCTCCAACCAACACCCGCGCTCCATTAGGCGACGATCTCACTCCCACGTGCAACTCAGCCTCTGCTTAGCTGTTGAAATCTGACGAAATTGGGGCCCGTTCAGTGATTAATTGACGCCGTTCCATCTGGTGACGTTTTAAACTCAATGCGCGTTCAGCTCAATCTTCTCAACGCCTAAAAGAGCAACAACTTTTGTTGTTGGAAAGTCAACAGTTGGTTGACCTATAGATAAGACCCGCCATAGGCATGTGGAATTACCACCCACCGGTACAGGCCTGTAAACGCTGACTTTAAAACCAGTTAATCTCCCCCCCCCCTCGCAACGTGCATTCATTCTCCTTGAATGTAAAACGGTGCCAACCGATGAGGGGTGAGAAGAAATGTTAAGGCCCTTCCTCTCTCTCGTCTCGAGGTGCGCGCGTGTCTCAGGAGATGGGAGCGCTGGGCCAGAACTCCTTAAGTTCCCTAACCCCGGTTCGAATCCGGGGTTTGAGTCGCCTCGGATGAAACGATCTTCTCGAGAAGTGTGTGAGAATGTGTCCTCAGCCCGGTCACTAATGACTGCGCACAAAACACGACCATCGCATGCATGTCAACCCGTATGGTTTACCCGTATTCTTGTACAGGGGAAGTGAGTTTTTAAAAATGCGTCTGTTTGTGTATCTCCCGTGTGATGGGACTTTGTAGGTTGAACGTTGAGATTTGTAAGGACACGGGGTGACCAATAAAGTCCGAATTGGTGTGTAGTAAAGTAGGGCACTGGTAAGTGTTTGACATGTATGTCATCGCAATTAAGTTTGGGTCTGCACTCCTAATAAATTCCATGTCTGGAAATAATATATGGGTTTGTACATGCGACGAACATTACTCTCAAAGGGTTATGGTGGGGGAGAATGCTTCCCTTTGATGTGTGCGGACCAGAGGTCACTCGCTAGAAAGGATTTCAAAGGTAGCTCCCTTGTGATATCTGCTTCTGCGGGCCGAAATCTTACGGTAAAGGATGCAATGCTGTGTGAGACAAATTAATGGCACCATTGCAATGGCTCAATCGGGATACATTTTGGTTTAAAAGGGCAGTGGTTTAAAAAAAAAATTGGCTTAACAATACAGTGAATACACTATGAGACCTCCTTTACCAGTGGCAAAATATAGTGATAGGTTTTTACCCTTTAAACTGGTACAAAAACTGACACCTTTATACAAGGCATCATGTTTGCAATAACCACAACACAAGCAGTCAAAATGCAAACAAAAAGAAACAACTCTGATGATGATAATGATATGCACTGTCCACAATACAGTGAATGTTCAAAGTCGAAACGGGAATGAATCACTTATTGAGTGAATGAAGTGAACACTTATGGGGACATGGGAGTTTGCTTTTCCTGTTACCATATGGCTGGGTGCGTGGCATTTGCACACGTGTTAAAACGCTTTCCACATCCAGCTTCGTTTCTTGTGGTGGTTTCATTCCTATTAATCAGTCGTATCGTCATTTTAATCCGTAGAAAGACCTAAGGCTGGAGGAGTTATTTCTCCTTACATGTCAGAACATAAAATATAATTGTATTTAAAATCACTTATTGGAATATAGGACTGTAGATTATATGTGTGCGAATATTTATAAGAAGCACATCGCTATCCTTTGGCACTTGTAATGGCTGGTGATTCTCAGTTATGATGGTAAAATAAATACAGTTAACTGGGACTGTTAGCAGTAAAGCCTAAGGCCAAATCACCTGGAATGTGACCAACCTCAAGATACCTTGGGAGAGCTAAGCAGGTGTTGAGTATGAGCAGTGCTTGGATGGGTGTGCACCGTGGGGCTATGTGTCTGTCCAGCAAAATCCATGGCTCTGCTGCATTTCTGTGCTCGCCATTCCTTCAACCGGCACAGGCCAGCGTGGTGAAGCGTGGTCGAATCCCCACACGGCTTGGGGAGCTCATCGTCCAGCAGTGGATAGAAAGAATGGTTGTAAACGTGCTTGTACATTTGCAGTCTGCAAATCTGGTGCATAATCCAGAGATAATGGCATGTTGATGTGTAACAACGTGAGGCATCGTCGGCGCCATGGGGTGTACTTGCTGAAGACCAATTGCCTGGCACTTTGCAAACAGAACTTTCACCTGTCTGGCCAGTGTTGTTGCTATGGACCAGAATATCAGATAACCCATCTGGTGGCCGGACTGCTATTTACTTATGCATCAATAGTTCATCACACTGCCCTTTTTGTTGAGTGTGCTGTGTGCTTTAAGCCATATTGCATGCACACAGGGAACATTTATACGAAAACTCCTGAGGATGACATATAATCTACAGCTGTATAAGCATAGCGTTCACGAATGTTTTTTTTTTAAATTACGATTTAAAACTGCTTTCTGATTCGCCGTCATAGTCCTTGTGTACGTGCAGGCGGTCCATGACTACATTTAAGTGGGATCTTTGGCAAATATCTCAACCATATATCCAGAAAAACGTTACCTCAAGACCCTTTTACAGGAGGGTCTTGCACTTCGGTGTTCAGCCAATTCCATTTGAGAATGGTTTTACATGTGGAAGGAAACTGCAGTACTGTACCTGGAGCAAACGCCTGCATATGAGAGGATAATACTCAAAACGTCCATGGAGATGGCATCACCATCCATTTTTGTCGTCTCCATTTGCTACACTGCAATATCCTGGCAACCTCGCAGCCTCCCCAACATCACGCGGGTTTGTAGGGGCTGTTTAATCGTACTTAACCACGCTAGTCGGTGAGGGTCGGTGAAGTTGGAGAGCTCAGATGTGGGAAAGTGGAAGTACGGTACAATAATGGATATTGCTGCTGTGCTCTGCACGTAGCCCCGTAGCAGCCTATAACACCTGCCGCGCATGGTGGTCGCCCATCCAAGCGAATAAGCGCGCTCAAATCCGCCCGGCTTCCGAGATCTTGAAGAGAGCGGGCGCATTCCGGGCGGTTAGCTCATGCCAGGTAACACGCCACGTACATGGCACAATAATTCTCACTCCCACAGTGTGAGATGAATGTGTCTCTTGAGCTTCCCCCCCCCCACTCACCCACCCCGACGTTGGCCGGCGTCCTTTAATATCAAAGGAAAAAATCTCGCGGTGTCGCGCGGAGAGAAATGGTTTGAAGGAGGAGGGCACCACCTCGTCTCTCTCCTGCCACGCGCGCAGTTCCTGAGGGTAACGAAGCACTACCTCCCGCACCTGGCACGGCTCTGCCTGGTGAGCACCTTCCTGGAGGATGGCGTGCGCATGTGGTTCCAGTGGAGCCTGCAGAGGGACTACATCGACCGCATGTGGGGCGCCGGCTTCGTGCTCGCCTCGCTCTTCGTCTTCATCAACCTCGTCGGGCAGCTCAGTAAGCGGACCGGGCGGCGCCCTGCTGACGACGACGATGATGCGGTAGCGGCTGCGGTGGTGGCTGCAGTGCCGTCTGTGGTGGTGGTGATGGTTGGTGGCGGGGAGAGACGGGACGATAGGAACTGAGATAAAAGGGGGGGGGGGGGGGGGAGGAGAAAAAGTTGAAATGAATTCCAGGGAAGAATTTCGGTTTCTTCTCCGTGCAGGGGAATGTCACCACCACTGGTCTGTGTGGTTAATAAGGTGAGCGTAGACGGGGGAGCATACGAATAGGTTTTGCGGCACTTTACTCTGCCGTCTACCACGTAGTCCTGCAACTTACAGAACCTGTTTGCGTCATGGTCAGAACCTTTATTTACACTGGAGGAATCCGATGAGCTAAAAAGCTCTTTTTCACAGATGTCCAGTAAATCGCACATCCAAGCGCGGTTCTGGTTCAACCTCGCTTACGTTCCAACATCTGACGAGATCGTACACGGTCCGGACAAGTTTGTGCGCGAGCTTTGCGCGTGATAGGCTGCTTGCCCCGTGTCATCACTCGCCAGAATTCTCAGCTAAACCGGACGTTTGTTTCAGTGATAGGTCCTTCAGCTCTCAACCAGGGACGAGCCTTCCATGTGAAACGGAAATAGCGCGTCCTCTGCTAAATATTGCTCGCGCTTACATAAGAGAATGGCCGGCGGGTCCGCGGCGTTGGGGATTAGTCGCAAGCGCCGTGGCTGGAGGCGGTGTGAACTGACACCGCCGATGCCGTGTTTCTTTTTTTAAAGGTGGCTGCGTCCTCGTGCTCAGCAGAAACTTCGTGTCGTACGCCTGCTACGGCCTCTTTGTGATCATCGCCCTGCAGACGCTCGCCTACAACATACTGTGGGATGCACATTTCCTGATGAGGTACGCGATGTCAACGCTTGTTGAGTTAACGCTTGTTGAGCATTTATTCACCCCACCACGTACACCACGACGCACACCCCCTTCTGTACCTTCTCTCTCCCTGAACTTGCTGAAATATTTTAGAAGTTCCCGGCAAATATTTCCCCTTCAAGACTCCAATCCTCTGCCTCCTTTTTCGCATCTTCGTTCCTGGCGCCTTTATTTATTTTTCTTGAGTGTGGTCCCGTGTCCCCCACCTAACCTCAGCATGTCCTCGCGCTGCCCTTTAAAATCTAACGCCACGTTCCCATATTTATATCTGTACGTGAATTTTTTTTGTTTTTTTCACAACCCATTTGCCAAACATCTTTTCAGCAGCATTGGTTCTACGCAAGCAAAAACTCCGGTTTCCACATTCAGTGTTTCGTCGGCATAGTCAGGTTCGCTTGAACCAACGCCGGACTGCCCTATGTTGAAAGGCAACGGGGACCCTCCCTCTCTCTGTTAGGCTCGCCACACGCACAGTTTTGCACCCTATCCGTTGCTTTTTCGAATGCCGTACCAAAGAGACTCCTCTCTCTCTCTCTCGCCTTTGCCGCCGTGTGACCAGGAACCTGGCGCTGGGCGGGGGGCTGCTGCTGCTGCTGGCGGAGAACCGCTCGGACGGACGCAGCATGTTCGCGGGGGTGCCCACCATGGGAGAGAACTCGCCCAAGCAGTACATGCAGCTGGGAGGTCGCGTGCTGCTCACACTCATGTTCATGACCCTGCTCAACTTCGAAGCCAGCTTCTTCTCCGTACGTCCATTCCCTCGCGTTCCCTGTTTGTGTCCCAAGGGTTCTTCCGGCTGCGCCAAGCTGCGAGCACGTAGATGTGAGAGCTTTTGGTTGTTCGGCGCGGTGTAATTGTCAAGCGGGAGTTCAGTGACTTATTTTGACCGTGGCCAAGAATCAAAGTTGGGTCTACTGAATTGATAACGAACCACACGAACTGCACTGCCTCTGCACTTCTACCCCACCCCACCCTTCTTATATTTTGTCAATTCTTCCACACTTTGCACTAACATGTTTAAATGCATTTGCTCTTTGGCAAAATGGAAAGGCTGCACTGAGTGGCGTTGCATGGTTGACATGGGCCCTGGTGCAAGGAATCAAAATGGGCCATCCCACCCTGTCCAGTTCCCTGCTCTTTACAGCCCCGCGACCAGACCCCTCTGGCCAGTGGGCGCCAGTGCAGTTGCACCGCACACTCGTTGGCTACGCCATTGGCAAATGACGCGATGTGTGCATTGCGAGAAGATAGATTTTAACCGATGCATCGTCGCACGCCTCGCCTGACCTTCGCCTGTCGACCGATCCCACGCCCCCCCCCCCCCCCCCCCCCAGATCGTGCAGGATCTGGTGGGCACGGCCCTCATGCTGCTGGTGGCCGTGGGCTTCAAGACCAAGCTGGCGGCGCTCACGCTGGTGCTGTGGCTGCTCGCCATGAACGTCTACATGCACCCCTTCTGGACCGTGTCCAGCAACAAGGCCATGCACGACTACATGAAGTACGACTTCTTCCAGACGCAGTCGGTCATCGGCGGCCTGCTGCTGCTGGTCGCGCTGGGGCCCGGCGGCGTGTCCATGGACGCGCACAAGAAGAAGTGGTGAGCGGCGGCGGCGGCGGCGGCGAAAGATGGGCGCGCGACCGCTCTTGCGGTTCGCTTGCCCGCCCGCTCGCTCGTCCTCCCGCTCATTCACTCGTGCGTGTGGCCACACGCCGCCGCACGTTCTCTCGGTGGACACGTTCAGAAGCGGTGCCCGCTGCCGCCGCCGCCGCCACTGCGGCACGATGAGCTCGCTCACGTTTTCCGCAGCGCCCGAAGAGAAACGCCCGCGATGGGCGCACGTCCTGGCGGTAAACGCGACGCTTCTAGACGACGGCAGCGCTCTGCCGTAGTCGGGTGTTTTATCCGTTATTGGCCGCAAAATATCAAAATAAGTTTGAGGGCGTCTGGGGAAAACCTGGCCCGGCTCACGTTTGTTTGTCTACACGTGCGGCGTAATTTCTCCGTGCTTGCGTCTATTCTCCCCCCGCCCCCCCCCCGAGATGCCTTAACGAGTCAGTAAGTCGGCAGCCCAACCGCTCCGTTAGCTGCCCCTTTGTGACGTTGCGATGATTGTTCGATGTTTTAGCTGTCCGCGTTGAAAGCGTTGGGCGAGTTCGGAGAACGTCGCCTCCTTTGGGTGGGCATCGCGCGCCGCCGACGTTTCTGTTTGAAGGCGAGCGAGAGAGACGCACCGAATCCACGTCGGGCGATGTACTCGATGTTTATTTCCACACGAGCCACGCTGGGACAGTGTTGCGTTGAATCCGGGTAGTGGGTTTGGTTTGGAGGATTGGGCATGGGCCGGATATTTTGGGGTAAGACGTTTTATTCCTCTGTAAAGCACTGGCTTGCAAATGTGAAGGGCCCCCAGTATTTTAAATGCTTCATATAATCAAATTCCATTTCCGTTTATAAGAAGATTACATGGTCGTAACTTGCGTCAATGCGATGTCTGTGTGATCGTTTACCAAATTCACACCTCGGTACTTAAATACTGTCATGCGTTCTGGAACAATAAAGAATTTGTTTCCGAAGTAAACGAAGCTCCAATCCTCTTAGCCCATCCCACTTCAGCTTGCAAGGAATGCCAATCTGACGTGAAGTGCAAGAGCCACCTTGTTTACGCAAGATGCAGAATTACCCCAGAACCACAATGTTGTCATGCCGCCTGGCCCTCTGGATCGCAGCAGGGTGCTCTCTGTTGATCGCTCCGATGTGTCCTCTCGGCTCGTGCCACGTGTTGAAACGTCTGACGTTGGGAGCTTCTCCGGGGGTGGGGGGGGGGGGACTCTGAGCTGGAGGAATAGAGAAGAGCTGAGTAGCGGGCACGCGGTACCGACCGACCAGCGGAGCGCTACGGGTGCAGCATGGCCGCGAAATCTCACCGCAGTTTGGTGTTCTCAAATCTCCACCTCCTGCCGGGAGCTGTGCGACATGTTTACGCGCCGGCCCGAATATCGCAGCTATCCTTCTGAAATCAAAGTTTGAAAAAAGTGTTGCGTCTTAGGCACAAAGTAAGCCTTAATAGAAAAAAAGTTTTTCAAGTTCACAAAGTCCTGCATTTATCCCGGTGGTGTCCTGCGCTATTATTTCAAGTGAATGAAATAGTATTTATGCTTTCAGAGCTTCGTATTTTTCTTGATTAACCTTTGTCTTGAGAAGCTTCACCTGGTGCCATGCGTTTCATACCAATGACTTTAGAGCAACCGTACGGACCACGGCACAGAACTCGTGCACGGTTTAACAGTGCTGAAAAATACTAAGCAACTAAATATGAACACGACTTAAATAAATCGGGGGGGTGGGGGGGGCCTGCTGCCAGTGGTGCTCGCCGTGACGGGAACTCACTTTTACCACTGCTGTGAATTGAGGGCAATTTCCCCAACCGTTGGATTATATATTTTTACGTGACAAGAAGGTGGTAATGACCAAAGCGGTGTTATTTTTGAATGGGTACTAATACATGTTTGCAACTTCCGCTTGTTTACAGTAATTTGGAAACCGCCTCGATTACCAATCGTATTAACGTATCAGGAGCCTCGCAGTGATGTGCAGTTGTCATGCTCGCACGCCCTTGCCTGGCATGTCAATCCACACAGGAACCAAGCCCTCATCCAGTAATCTAAAGTCATCGATTATTTTGCTGGTTTTCGGTCCGATAACGCGGCTTAATTGAACACCAATATAGTTGAGAAATAGGGGACCGCGGCCTGTGACGTTATTGGCCTCGTTAGCTGTGTCACGCTGGGCATGGAATCTAGGAGTTTCCCACCTTCAAAAATCATGTCCGCTGTAGCAAGGCTCCCCACGGTCCTTCCGCAAAATGATGAGAGAGGCCGATGCCCAGTTTTGGTTTCTTTGCGAGCGTCCGTGATGCGTGACGTTCCGTTTTTCTGAAAGTTCAACAGGAGACCGGGAAGTTGACGGCCATGCTGCAATATGGCCCGTCTGGTTCGTGGTGAAATCTTTCAAATAAAATCCCTCTTGGAAGCGACGGTGTCTTGAAGAGCACGACGTCCCACCGCCAACTTGCGCAGCGTGGCGTTTAGACGCTGGACTAATTCAAACCGGTATTTATTACATTGCAGCGGCGGTGGTGGCTTGGGGAGGTCTTGACCATGGCTGATGATCATGGTGATGATTGGGGAAGATAATCTTGGGCTGGTGATTTTGCAATTCCACTCAAAAATGTTCACAGCAGTAGACAGCGTTGATCCCATAGTCTTCTGCGGGCTCTTGTCGATTTGCAGTAAATAAATGGATTGAAATTGCGAATCGTTGCCCGTAACGAAATGGAGCGGCGATTGTGTCACGTCATTGATGACTTGCCAGGAGGACATTGTTTCCCTTTTTGTTCCTAGACCTGTGCGCACACGTGACCACAAACCTGCCGCATGTGCGCACTGCTCGCACACGGCTCCAGAGGATGATTGTGATCAGTATTGAACAACAAACCTATGGGAGACAGAGGGGATAGGTCACCTAACCAGCGGGTCTCATACAAAGGGGATGGGTCATGCTAAAATCTAACAACTAACGTTTGTTTACTTCCAAAACCTCGTAACATAACTGATTTTCAGCCAAAAATAGCCAAACATTAACTTTTAGCCTCGCTGTGAATAAAACCGACGTGACGATCAAAAAATATCCACAATTTAAACGTCTGCAATCGAGTCCAAGGAAAACGTTCCGTGTTTTGCGCTCAGCTGTGGGATTGTTGATACGAAGCAGAAATCAAAATTTTGCCGCGGTGAAATATGGACGATCGGCGCCACCGCAGCTGTGGTTCATCTAGACGATAACTGGATGTGAAAGCGAATCAATTTCGAGTCGATGTAGTGCCACGGCTTATTATCTTTTTGTGCCCTGAGGACCGTCTGTAAAACGAACTGCAGGGCGCTGTTAACTCGCTGCGACGTTAAACGGGTTCAAATGAACCTCCATCCCACGCGGGGATGTTTCCACGTTCAATGTGCTCGGATAGCGCAGCGTGTGCTGTAGCTGCTGCTACTGCTCGTGTGTTCATTCTTTGCTTCAGATCTCCGATGTGGTTTTTGGGTGGCACTGTGTGGCATCCGACGTTTCGCCACGCGCGTGCCGGGGGGAGCTTTCTTCGTGAGCTGAAAACGGGCGGCCCGAGCCAAAAACGCATCAGAAGAGCCGTACGGCTCTGCCCCCGCGAAAGCCTCGGCAGTAGCAACGTTTTCATACGGTTAAAACAAGCGGCCGCCTGTTCGTGCCGCCAACGCAGCGAGACTCGCCACACGAATACATCAACAACCTTTAAATCTAACTGCAATCTAACACTCCGCATGCACCACGGGAAAGATAATTGCAGTTCAACGCGTGCGCTTCGCAACGCCGACGGTTTGTCAAAGACGGCGTTGACTTGCGGACGGGAGATGTTGGTTTTAATAAAGTTTCACTTCGTTTGGATTTAACATTTTCTTATTTTGCTGCAATAAATCCTGTGTTTGGAGAGTGGAGGGTAAACACGTGCCCTGCTGCCAGGTTGTAGAACAGCCGTCGCCACACGTCAGCTGACTTGACTGAGCTACGGTTTGGCAAACACGAGCCGGCTTGTGCCCTCCAGTGCAACAATACGGTGTTTACATTGGGATACCGTGGCGCGTGTCACTTAAAACGGAGTTTGCGTAATGCACAACGTGACCCTCGCTCAGTGTCACTGGAGTTGGCCACGCTCGTTGTGGATTGCTGGCTGGCTAACGTCGCGGCAACGTGAAATGCAAAGAACGTAACCCATTGCTTTGTTCGCGACAAGCTTGTGTGTAGAACTTCTTTCGTGCCGTACATAGCCAGCCATGCTACTCAGAGGTGCGGGGGGGGAAGGTCAAGCTATAAACAAAAAGCAGTTCTAAAGAAATGAGCTTTTATTGTAGGTGATTTAAAAGTGGATAACTCCAGTGGCTTCCTCATATCGAAAGTGTTCCAGACAGCCGCAGAAGGGCATCTGAACACGTGCGATGCAGTGACGAGCCTGGGAAGAAGTCTCTTGCAGTTTCAGTCCATTGGCCCAGACTACAGAGCATTTCACTTGTTGGAAACCACCTGGAGATGATGGCAAAATTATGGTTATTTTATAATAATTTAGCGGCGGTGGCTTTGTGATTGGCGTGGAGGCACTCGGGGGCGTAACCACGTGTTTTCTTGCGCACTGAGAAACAGGATGGATTGAGTTTCTGCTGTTTGTGGGTGCGCACGCTGTGAACACGAGATGCGAACTAACGCTTGTGCCGATGAGGACACTAAATGGTTGCAATTACAAGGTCTTTGACATGTTTTGTCTATTGTTTATTCTCCCAGTTTTATTACTAATGTGTTATCCGAGTCAGGGCATGATACAAAGTGCTTATTTTAATCTCTCGCAGAGCCGTGCAACCCCCTTCGTGCTATCGAAAGTCCTGCGGAAGTGGATATCACAGAGCTCCCTCTGAGATACCTCCAAGTGGGACCACTAATCCATGCAGCTGTTGGCAGCATTTTCCCACCCGCCGTCACAGTATTATCCGTCGCGTGTACTTTAAATTCCCAGCGCTGGAAGTTTCCCAAATTAAGTGCAGGACTATATTTAATGCGGATTTATTTTTGTGCAGTAATTGGTGATCTCGGCTGAGTCCACCAACTCGCTACATTTGAGACTTTAGGCTTCATCACAGGGGGCTGGAACTCGGATTCGAACTCAAGCGGTTCCAGCTCAATGGTCTCTGACCTCTAGGCCATCCGGTCGCCTGATTGTCATGGCCGGTCGGAGCGCTGTTGGTAACGAGGTTCGCTATTCCTAGCCACCCTCCCCCACCTATGGCATGCTGTGCTGTAGCGGCTGTGACCTCCTGCACATACCCAACAAGAACTTGACCTTAACACCAATGATTCGTGTTAAGTAAAATGTGTGTCGTACACCCTCCACCACCCGACGCACAGCTTTATAGCTCACCGGATTCTTACAGTAAAATAAACATTCAGATTGAGGTCATACTCGAACTTTAGTTTGTTTGAGAAATTGTGCATGTTATACGTTTTATTATTGACAAAAGAACAGGACGAAGCTGCAAACAATGTTGGTGTTTCTTTCCTTTTAATGTTGATTTTTCTCCACATGCCGCACAAAACAGCTTTGTGTGCATGTACATCACACACATCGTGCTGGCAACAACACAAACTGAACGCACAAACGGGCAGTGACGCTTCATGAAATTGTAACTGACAGACATTGCAATTAAAGAGTCGCCACATCGCACTCTTCCTTCCGATTTTAGGAAGCCATTGGAACTATGGACTTTTAAATTATCTCGATTGACAAACGAATTTCTTTAGAACTTCTTTCTGTGTTTAGTTTGTTGTCCTTCCCCCGCACCTCCGATTAGTGCGGTTGACTACATACGGTGCGACAACTCAATTACCAACGGTTTCAAACATCATCCTTTAAAAGTATCCGTTCCCAAACATGTTTGACCACGAGATCACATGTCGGGCCCATCGCGAGCAGGAGCCCTGCTCGAGAGCATTTGGCCTACTCTTCCACGCTGTGTACTCGCATGTTTATACACACGTACTGCTTGGTAAAGTGGGGTGACTGAGCTCTGTAGTCTGGGCTCTGGATTCAATGGATTAAATGGGTCCCCCCCCCCACCCTCCTGTCCAATCTACCCCCCTCCCCTTCATAGCCCTATGGGTCTCTGGACTGCCACCGCCTGCATACGCACGCCATAGCTACGCCGCTGGCCCAAGAGCTGGTGCCGATAACCACGCCGATTTGAAGTTCGCGAGCGGCTGAGCTCCGGTGATGACGCGGCAACAGCTTCAAAAACACGATGTCTGGCCCACGTTTTTTTGTACTCGTTTCGGCACCAATGTCAGACTGCAAATACGGCTTCCTGCGTGTAACCGTCTCCTTTGTATTCCAGTAAAAGAACGTTTTAAAAACAAAACACTAGCGTAAGCCAAGGGCGGGTACAAAATAAGGTCACGAGCTACAACGTTAATATCCCGACATCGAATCAAACGTTCTTGCAGCCTTAAAACTAAACCCTAACGCAACGGAAACGTGACGCACAAACACTGTTTTCACATTTACAGCTGCCACACCACGTCGGCCTGCACGCTTAACACATTAACAACCGTGCGACCGTACCAACGCATCGCGTTCCGAACACTTCCTTTCTTTGCAGCAACAAACGAGCAAACTCGCCCACGCAGAGTATGGGAATTGTTTGTTACAACAAAACGTGAAATTTATTCTTCATTGCTTTTTTTGCCTTAGGCCACGTAATCACCTGACCAAATCTGTGTCGTAATACCCTTCCCCCCCCATCACCTGACGGAGCCAAAAAAAAATGTTTGTCACGTGGTGTACAAGCATTGTAAGGATGCTCCGATTCTTATCGTTTCAGCAGCGACTTAAGAGGATGTGACGTTTTTTGCTTGCGACTGCATCAAGCATCATCAGGACAAGATGCAGAAATTCGGAGTCGGGTGGGGTAGTGGTGGTGGGTTCCTAATGACACAGATTTTGCCGAATCGTGAAGGGGGCTTAATGCGAAAGTCAACGGCGACTCGTACCATTGGCTGTGAAAGCCTCTGTGCTGAATGAACGCGCTGCGTTGTTATTTTGTCACTTCCAGTCCCACGACACAACTGCAGAGCAACCGCGGTGGCTCCAGCAGTACCACGCAAAGCAATAAGAACAGGAAAATTATATTTTAAAAGAAAAATTAAATTCACCAACATTATTGACCCAAACTTAATAAGCTAATCATTTAACATTACAATAGAATCCCGGTTCCAGCCGCCAGTGATGAAACCTGATTCCCAAGTCGAACGGACTTGATAGTTGCAGGCCTGGTCACCGGTGACTGCCCAGCAAAAATAAATCATTTATTTTTTTACTTGATTTAAGGTGGTCCTGCTCTGAAAATTGAGGCATTTTTTGTTCCATGCTAAACTCACTGCAGGGCATGTGATTGGGCACCCCTTGTGCCGAGGGGTAGAGAAGTAGTTCTGCAAAGGCAACTTCTGACCAAGAGTTCTGAACGTGAATCCCGTAAAATCCATGACGCGATGTCCGACAGCACAAGTGGACTACGTTTGGGAGAAAAACGACATAGAAGCGCGATGAGGGAAACACGAGGCGGAGGCCCAGGTGCCGCCCGAAAGCCTTCACGACAAGCCGAGCCTTTGTGGGCCGAAAGTCGACGATTTTAATCGCGTGGGAACCCAAACCAGGTCCGGGAGCCAAATGCCTCCCAGTCCTGCTGTGCGCTCAGCAAAATCACATCTGTGCGTGTACAGTTAAAAATGGGCTCGCTCACCAGCTGATTTCACACGCTCGTGTACGCAGCTTCGGCATTCGATCGCCGTGTAAAACCAAGTTGCCCCGTACACGCCGCTCTTCACCGCGCCCATAGTACGCACGCGAGGGCACGCATCCCTTGGTGATTCCCGCGTGCATTCTCACTCCGCGCGTCCTGCAGGTGGCAGTGCTTCAACCCTTTCACTCCGCGGCACGCTCTGGAGCTCGCTCGGTCTTGCACTTTAAGCTCGACAGCCGATGGCACGGGGCACTAAACAATCGTGAACCTGTAAACGCACGCACGGTAACACAATGCGTCGTGGCTCGCTACGCACACCGCTTATAGCGGTTGCTTGCGCAACGTTTCGCAGCAGGGGGTGACGATTGCTGCGGTCTACGATCCCAAGTGAGTCATCTGTGTCCAGCCCAGGTGCCGCCCGTTTCCCCACCCCCGTTCCCGTCGCCGCCCGTAACAACAAACGTCTTTCGCTCACCGGCGAGCGAGCCGTTGTGCGCGCCACCGTGACAGCGGCACTTCCCCCGCCCCCCACCGGTCCATGCGGGGCACGAGCAGCACCGGCGGGGTCGGGCCGCGGAGCCCCCTCTCTCCGCCACTACCGGAAGAGGCGGAACGAGTAGGGCAGGCGGCCATCCTTGGAGGCGAGCGCCTGCTGGATATGCTCGTAGGGGGGCAGCTCGGACAGGTCGCCCAGCGCCGCCACGGCCGGCTTTCCGGAGAGCATGCGGCGCGCCACGCGCTGCACGTCGTGCGCCGTCACAGCCTCTGTACGACAAAGCACAGCGGCGCGTACACGTGAATGAGCGCACACGTGAATGAGCGCACACGTGAACGAGCGCACACGTGAACGAGCGCACACGTGAACGAGCGCACACGTGAACAAGCGCACACGTGAATGAGCGCACACGTCAACGAGCGCACGCATCGATGCGCGTGCGTAGCGAAGCCCAAAGCGACGCGCGTGTAACCGCGGGCACAGACGCACACAAAAACACACGTGCGCTACAAATACTTACACACACGTGCCTGCACGTAGCTTGATGGGCTGCACCTCACCGCGTTCGCATACGTTCACTAAATTGCCATTAGGCATAGCAGCAACAACAACATTGCCTGCGACTGCGAAGACTTGCTAGGACCATCATGAAAAAGACGACTGAGCGAGGCTTTCCCGAAGGAGCGTGACCCTACAACCTGGGGGCTTGGGGTTGGTGGCTCGCACAGGGACTCCACCGCGAGCTCAAACAGCCCCCCCTCCCCCCACCATTAACGCACCGTGACCGTCAAACCACTGCCCCGTTTTATCTTTCCGTCGCGGGCGGGGCACCGCTAACCCCCTCTGCGCCACTCACCGATCATCGTGCAGAGCTCGTGCGGCAGCTTTCGCTGCCCCGTCGACAGCACCTGGCGGCCCACGTCCTCGAAAATGACGGGGCGAGACTCCAGGTTCATCATGAGCATCGAGCGCAGCTGCGTCTTGGCCCTGTCCAGCTCCGCCTGCACCAGCACGCAAAGGGTCGTTTTATCCATCGGCGTCTTCATCGTCGTCACCATCACTTTCATCAGCAATCATCTCGAACTACTCAATTGGAATATCCATTGCAATCATCTCCACCCGACTGTGCAAACTTGACAGGACCCTCCAAGAACAGTCATGAGACTCGAGGCTTTTCTGGGTAAACATGCTAAATCACAATAATGTTAATAATCATTATCTTCAGCCTCATCATTGTTATCATCGACATCAATGGGAAGAACACAGTAACAGAGCGGGATGTCAGGCGTGGGAGAAGCGAGCGAACCGCAGAGGTCGCAACCGGGTACCCGATACCCGTACCCTACCCTGGTGCGGCCGGGTACGGGTAGACCGTGAGTCACTGGTGAGTCACCGTTTGTCACTCATTTCCCAACGTCTTGTCTCTTCTCACAATTCAAGTTCCTAGAATCAACCCAGCCGCGCCTGCAACATGGCTTCATCCCAGAGGTCGTAATCGGGTACCCGTACCCTACCCGATACCCGGCCGAGTACGGGTAGCCGGGTATCGGGTAGGGTACGGGTACCCGTTTGCGACCCTGGTGCGGCCGGGTACGGGTAAGGAATCAAAACCCGTTTGCGACCTCTGGCGAACCGGCCACGCAGAGCCAAACGGCCGTAGCAGCAGCATCTTGTGTGACCAGGGCGTGGACTCGTCAATAGTCCGACAGCATCTTCTCAACAACGCCTCAGCGCTGCCCCAAGGGTGCAGAGCTACGGCGCTACGTGAGGGGTCGAGGGACACTCCGAACTCACCTCTCCGACGTTTCCTGCCATGAGCACAAACTCCCGAGTGATGATCTCAACCATCTCCTTCACCTGCAGGGACCACACACGCACATCGTCACATTCATTCCCAGCGACTACACCACCCGGATATCTTCAGCATGAACAGTCACTGCAGGATAAGGGCCACCCCACGGCTTGCGGGTCACAGGCGTTATCTGACCATACTTCACGCTGGTCAGCGCGGGCTGGCAAAGGTGGGGGGAGCACAGAACAGATGTTGCCGCACTGCCCTCTGCTGCCCACAGCTGCCCACGGCGTAGCTCTGCGTTCGCCTACAACGGACCCGGCTTGCAGGGCGGTCACTCATCCCAGCACTACCCTGCTGATCTCCCGTGACCTAACAAACGATCGGGCACACGTCCGCCCAGTTTGGTCACGGACGCATGCGCGCGCGCCGATAGTTGTGACAAAACTCCCGGCCACGCTCCACCCTTGTTTGGACTCCTCGAAGCTGACGGAGAGGCAGGCCGCGTGGGACCGGCGGTGAAGCGGGACGGGAGCGACGGGCGAGCGTGCGGCACGCGGTGGCGGCAGTGGAGGAGATGGTGGTGGTGGCGGTGGTCACCTGACGCGGGTCGGCGCTGGCGTGGATGCAGAAGAGGCCGGTGTCCTCGTAGCTGAAGTGGTAGGACGTGGCCGAGTACATCCAGTGAAACCTGCAACACAGTGCCATGCCACGCTCGCTGCAGCTCGCGATTCCAACCCACTGCGTGGTCACCGTAGTAGTAGTAATGGTAATAACACTGCGACGTGCCGTCTGCGTCACGGTGGACCGTTTAAGACCTCCCGACGTCCTTCGCAAGTCGGCCGTCGTGTGCCAGTAATCCCTGTCCAAATTGATCAAGTTAGAAAATGTCACCGCAAGTTACGACCCAATTTGGGCTCGCGCAGCAACAGCAGCAATCGCCCTCTACCCTTAAGACTGATGCCACAGGTCGCTCTTGCAAATGAGGCTCAAATATGAAAACTGCCCACCAGCCGCATAAGCTCAATGCTCGCCACAGCCAGGCGCAAGCGGCGTGGGCCCGTCCAACCGTGGAACTCCGGCGGGCTATGCCCGTCTGCGAAGCACAGCGCCTCCGCGAGAGGCGTACGCGACGGCGCCAAAAACAAAACGAGCCGATCGTTTGGCGAGACAAACTCGTGGCCGCCACTCATTCAGTTGCTGCCATCGCAGGCGAAGCACGCCGGCGCGCGCGCACTCGCACCTGTTGAGCACGTTGAGGTAGAGGCGCGTGAACATGCCCTTGCCGGGCCCCCCGGCTGAGAAGGAGCCACCGCCCCCCATCATCATGTTCAGCACCGCAAACGGCACGAAGTCGTCCTCCTGCACCCGGCACACGCGCGAGGGAGGGGGGGGCGGCGGCGGCGGCGGCGGGTGGAGAACGGTGGGGGGGGGGGTGGTTAAGTCAACGGTGGTGGTCCTGTGGGTGGCCTCGGCCCCCCGTGATAAAAACGTGGAATTGCCACCAACGGCCGAGGGCTGTAAATAGGAAATGAGCGCCAATGCCTCCACGGCTCAAGCGAGCAGGACGGCGCTCACCAGGAAGGAGCAGCTCTCCAGGCCGATGACGACGTAGGTGAGCTCGGGGATGGGCGTGGGGCCCATGCTCACGTTGGACATGTCCTTCACCTCCTGCGAGACACAACGACAAAGGTCCCCCCCGTGTAGCCTTCACAGACGGTCGGGGCAAGTGCCGTTAAAGCGTGCGGCCTACGCAGGCCGGCGCGGCGTGCGCACGTGGGGTGCTAGTTTTAAGGCTGAGTCGACCTAGGGGAGTGCCCGGGACCGGTTTGGATATCACTTGCCGCTGATGTTAGCCGCAGCCGGGCATGACACTGGGGATGTCGAGCTTATTACAGCTCAATGTGCCAATCACTGCACCACCAAGCAGATGTACAGAGTGCAGGTGTCACGTTGATTCTGTTTAGCAGGTCGTGAGAACTCAAGGGACCAGGATAGCGTCTCATTGGCAAGAGCGACCTGGGTCACGAAAAATACAAAATCTAAAATAAAATATAGTACACCATTGAAGCAAATATAAATCAGAGCAACTGTGTCATGGTTACACAGTGCACCAGGTGCACGCCCAAGGTTGCGCTCATTGCTCCGTGTCACATTGGTCGCAACGCTGCATTCTTCTTGGAAGAATCTTAAAGAAAAGAATGCTGAACATGTAGCTCGAGGGTGCTACGAGGTATCTGTGGATCTGCGTGTGTCCGTGCGTGTTTATGCCCCAGGTTTAGAAATGCTATTCATACATTTAAAAAAACACACAGTGGTTTGAGGCGTGGGTTAGGAATGCCTCCAAGGTTAGCGATGCGTACGACGCAGCCTATTCAATGGCGGAGCACACAAAGCCGCTAAAAGACTAAAGAAATGCAAGTCGTTGTCACGAACCGCGTCTCCGCGATGATCAGGAACTCGGCTCCAGAAATGACACCGGGTGGCTCACAGTTCAGAGCTGACGATGATAAACTCCTGGGTTCGGATCCGGGTTTTCAGCCACCCGTCATTAAACCGGCTTCTCAAAGCTTTTGTTGGCAAAATGGGGAACAGCTGAAACCGGCATGAAGAAGCGTGGAGAGGTGCGTGGAATTGCATTGAGGGTTGACCGTATGGACCAGGGAACGAACGCAAAGCAGACATCCTGTTAAGTGGGCTTGTGCAGAAGGTGTCGCTAGAAGGGGTCGAGAATCTTCTTGGTTCTTTCGGTAAAGTCACGTAGAATGGAAATAATAAATTAATAAAATAAAACA
>CM025656.2:2765091-2823540 GCA_014621495.2 Entosphenus tridentatus
ACAATCACCGGCTCACCCATCAACACACAGCTCACACTCACCGGCTCGCCGGTCGGCCAGTGGTGGTGTGGAGGGCCCACGAGCCCCGGCCCCCTCGCCGCCGTTGTAGTCGGGCCCCAGCGAGCAGCGCTGGTCATCCATGCGGTTTCCCTGGAAGCGGCTGAGCAGGTCGAAGAACCCGTCGTCGTCCACGAGGTCAGGGTCCACCTGGGGGAGGGCGAGCAGGCGCGGTCGCTCCCTCACTCGCTCGCGAGCTCCAGTCCCCGCGCACTACTCTCTCGTTCGATCGCTCGCGCACTCTCTCGTTCGATCGCTCACACGCACTACTCTCGTTCGATCGCTCACGCACTCTCTCGTTCGCTGACTCGCTTGCTTGCTCACGTGCTCACCCACTCACTTCACCCCTCACTCACTCAAGATTCTTTCCCACTCACACACTCGCTCCTTCGCTCGAGTACTCACGTGTTCTCTCGTCCGATCGCTCACTCGCTTGCTCACGTGCGCACCCACTCACTCAGATTTTTGCACACTCACACGCTCGCTCACTCACACACTCTCATGCTCGCTTGACACGCTCATGTGTTCCTGCCTTTCGCACGCACGCACACGCCCAAAATGCCCTCCCCAACCCCCGGTGGACGCGTGCTTACCCGCGGAATAAATCCACCGTGTCCTCGCCGAGTTCGTGCCTGCATGGCCGAATTAGCCACGGCCGCACGTTAACAACCCAAGAAGATCGTTATAAAAATCACATTCCTTTGTCAATCCACTGCTGGGTGAAGGAGGCTTCCCCGTGCTGTGTCGGTCATGGCGACTGTCTGACCAACCTTCATCGCGCCGGGCGGAACGGCTTGGTGAAGACAGGACCCAGGATTGGTTCAGATGCCATTCATCACCGATGTTAACGGTGGCAGAAAATCTAACTCGGGTTGTTTGGTTCAGAGCGCAGTGTGCTAACCACTGCGCCAATGCTCAGCCCCAAACACTCTAATGCATGAGCACATATCGAGTTGCAAACATTTTAAATCCTTAAAAACCACTTACCTTTCAAGCTGGCGGGACAGCAATAAGATCGCCCCTGACGAACTATTTATAATTAAAATCTTGCGATGCTCGTTATCGCGTTGACGCAATTAACACTGAACAATCTGAATTCGAGGCAGCAGCAGCAAGCGGTTGGCTATTAAACCATTAGCAGCGCGGAACGTGTCGTTACAAGAATGCAAGCGTCCTCACGAACAAATTAACAAAGAGGTCGACCGCTGCTTCGCCGAGCGATCGGGATCTCTCGCAGACGAGCGCATGCAAGTTTCATCCCGACCGTCGCACCCCACGGGACACGACGCACACGTTCGTCCGACGCTTCTCGACGCCGCTGCCACTGCCGTCGCTTTCAACCGCTTCCCTCCCTCGTCCGCGATCGCCCTCCGCCGCGCTTTACGTGACAACCCCCCGCCGACCCCCCCACCCCCGCTCCCACCCGGCACCGCTCCGCTCTCCGCGCCGCTACAAAGGGATCCCCGCGCACGTTCGAGGACGTCAAGCGAGCGTCTTCCTGCGGTACGGGTCGTGCGCTGCCGCCAATCGGCAACGGTCCGATTCGAGGGCGGATAAAAGAATGTCTAAAAAAAAAAATCGAGCTCTTTCAAGTAGCACCTGAAAGCGAACCGCGCCTCGGCACACGAGAAGTGCCCTTTCCTCAAGGCAACGGCTCCGCTCTAAACCCGCGACATCACTCGCCGGACAGCCCCTGTATCTCTTTGCGCACGGCGGCTTTGGCGCAGCACGGTATAAACGGGCGGCGATGTATTTTTACATATTTGTTTTTAACTAGGGAAATATGCTACGTGATAATTAGTCCCCCGAAATCTGAGTGTTGTTATGATAATGCGTCAAAGTCTTTTTCACCTCCAGTGTTATCGTAGAGGTTGTACCATTTTAGCGCTCCCGCTTAGGAGTGGGGGGGGGGCAAGTGCATAAATAGATGCAGAATTTCATTCACCAGTTGGTTTATACCGAACCGCTCCCTGCTGGCGCGATAACCGTAACTTATCATTTGCTCACAATGCATAATTAAAATTAGACAAGCGCCGATTCTAAGCGGCGCGCGGAATTGCACGGTTAAAACTAAAACTGTGGATTGGTGGTCATTGAACCGGGTATAAGGAATTGGCATAATCCAATTAGCATATCATTAAAAAACCAGTCAACACCAAGTCAGACGTGTGGCTCGCAAGCCCCCAGGCCTCCTTACACAGATTGCGATTGCTGTTAATTTTATGTGAGCTCCAATTAGAGGTGATTTAAATGTGGCAGGGGGGCCAGGCCCGCAGTACGGCAGGGCGTGAGAAGGCTCCAACAGTGACACCATGCCTGGTACAGCTAGCTCCCCCTAACTCTAATATCAAGGCATTACCCCCCCCTCCCCACAACCTGGAACTCATTCCCTTCCCGCAGCCATCCGTGAGCCAACTCATTACGTGCGGCGCTTTGCGATGCGGTCGCGTTTAGACGTCATACATATCCACATTGCAACATGCATTGACTCACACACAGCAACCTATAGACTCACTAAGAGACCCGTATAGACCCATAGATGCTCTGAGTGCATGCACCTTAACAACTATATGCGTGCATTGTGAATGTCATAATGAATATGATTCGTGTGACTCTGTACATCATTAAAGCATTTAAAACAGAGTAGTCAGTAAGTGGCAAACATCTTTGTTGTTTTTGTCTTTCTGGTGAACCAGGTGACTCTTGCAAGTGAGACTCCATCCCGGTCTTTGGAGCTCTCACCCGTTCACGCGAAATATGGCGACAAAATAAATCAACGTGAATTTACGCAGCGATACTCGCCCACACGAGCGAGCACTTTTGAGAAGCAGCAGAGCAACGATCAGTTGCAAGAGTCCCACCTGTCTACGGGACATCTGTGAAAATCGTATTTTTAAGTTAATCGAATTCCTTCAGGAAATGTTCTTATAGTACAGCAAGTAGGCTGCCGACCCATCAGAATGGCCTTTCATCTGCAAATCGAATGTATTCACTTGTAAGCAGCTTTATTGCTTTTATTATGTATGGCTACTTGCTGAGTTTAATTATACTTTATATATATTAAAAACGCAAATTGTTGGCAGGTAGCCTTCAACATACCCTGCGGCCAGAATTGCATTTGCACCCTGGTGAGGTCGCACATTTATCTTTGGCATCCCGGCGCAATCAATATGCGGTGCAAATTTGGCTAATCAGAGCACGGACTCAACCGCCCGAACGCCCGATACGACGCAGGGAAATTATCGCTGGTGACACCCGAGCCAAAGTAAGGATCGCCTGCGGGTCACACGGCCCCGCCTGACTTGCAAACACGCCGCGCGCACTACGCGGGCGGCAGGGTGGCGGTGGTGCAGTCGTGACGCGCACGCCTCAACGCGAGAGGAGGCCTGGGTTTGGAGTCCTGGCTCGGGTGCCTGTTCTGTGTGGAGTCTTGAGGTGAATAATAAAATAATAAAAATAAAACATAATAAAATACAATTCTCACGACGTTTCGGCCACAACGCAAGCAGCTGAGGACATCGTGAGAATTGTATTTTATTATGTTTAATTTTTATTATTTGCCTTCTACGTGACTTTACCGAAAGAACCAAGAAGATGGATCCCTGCAGTCACAGAAGCTTTAAATCGAAATTTAGTCTTGAGGTGGTTATCTCCCCCTGTTCTGCGTGGCTTTCTACCGGCTCCTCCGGTTTTCACCCACAGCTAAAGTTAACGTACTTTGTAAATCGGTGTTGGCCAAAAAATATCAACATCCCGATGCTTAAAATTACCTGCAAATCACCCAATTGAGATCATACACGGCAAGATTGCTCCCTTCTGCGAAACATTGGTGTGACCCCTCCTGAAAAATATCTGCGAGACTCGGTGAGGCCTTCCTGGGTAAACAAGCGTAATAATACTCTTTGGTTCTTTCGCTAAAAATAATAAAATAAAATATAAATTGAAAAAAATTCACCTACGAGACTTTAACGAAAGAACCAAAGAGCATGGATCCTTGCCAACTTATTTTTTTGATTTGCGTGTGGCGCCGCAGAAAGGATTATTTCAGCGAGTCATCTGTTGAACGCCAAGTCTTTAGGGAAGCGTCATGCGCAACACATTCCATCATTCTTAATGGCAATTAATTATGCCAGCAGCACGATTGGAATAAAAAAAATGTTTTGTGAAAATACAACAACAAAAATTACCTGCTTCTGCGCTATTGATGTGTGTGCGATCCCAAATGAGCAATTTGTGGTGTAATTTTACACATTTGGCAAATTTGGACTGTGTCGCCGGCAGACAATGGTCCTGCTGTTTTCGAAATGGCATCACGGGGATCTTTAACGCCCACTGTGAAGCTGACGGATGTGTATTATTTTATAGTTAACACACCCGTAGTATTAACCAGGGTGGCCTGCCAGGACCGAACTGCGAACCTCTGCAAAGAATGGCAAATGTGCTGCTGCTGGGCCACGTCGCCGACCCACAGCAACTCCACGGTTCTGCGGTGAGCCCTCCTGTCGTGAGCCCTCCGTGTTAACCCCTCTGCGGGAGCCCTCCGTAGTGACCCCTTTGCGGTGAGCCCTCTGCGGCGAGCCCTCCGTGGTGAGCCCTTTGCGGTGAATCCTCTGCGGTGAGCCCTCTGTGCGGAGCCCTATGCGGCGAGCCGTCTGCCGGCCGGGCACCACTCACCCTGGTGGACACCTGCAGCGCGACGTCACGCGAATCCACCGACGCCGTTCGCTGCTCCATCTCCGCGCCATCGCGCTGCTTCTTGCCGCGCAGTCGCGACGGCAAAAGGGACTTCCCAGAGGGCCTGGACGTCGCCAGCACCGCCGGCGTGGAGACGGAATTCTGCTGCGCCGACACCACCGCCCCACCCAGGGAGCCCACGTCGCCGTTCAGAGGCTGCGGTCGCGAGAGAGGAGTTGCGTTATTGCATTCATTCTCCGGGGCACGCGCCCGCAATCCGGCAGGCAAATTCGCGAAGCTCCCTCCCCTCCCCACCCGTGGGCCTCGAAGTCGCCATCTCCTGGCTGGCCAGGGTATGGTGGCAGTACAGCAAGTGGGTTAATTTCCATCTTGTATGGAAGATTGAGTGTTATCCCCCCCTCCCGCCTCCCCTTACACCCGTGTGTTTTCTCCGGACACTCCAGTTTTCTCCCACGTGTATAAACAACTCGGCAATGGAGTTGGGCAAACATCCAGACATAGGACCACAGAGCTTGGGCAATATTTGGCGCAAGTTTCTTGCTTCCTTCCCGCTTCTCGGTGATTGCCCGCGCCTGAAATTTTCTATTTCTCCCTGTCAGTGAATGAACACTGTGTAAGTTACAAATTCTAAATGATTATTAATTCCCCAAACACCTGGAATTCCATGGCTTCAAAAATGTTCCTGGTTAATCTTCCATCCAAATCACACATTGACAGTTAGCTGTCGATTCTGCTGTACGGTAACTTCGCTTGCAATTGTATTTGATATATGCCCATGTCTGTAACATATTAGTACCAGAGCCACCCTAAATCTGCTCCATGTTTTCGTAATTTAGTGCCAAGACATTTCAAGCTTGAATCGGAAATGGAGTAGAGCAAGACTTGGGCTCCAAACAACATTCCCAGCAGACTCCTAATCGGTGACCCCGTTTCGCTCCACGTTCCGGGAGCTCCTCTAAGAGCTGCGTTTAACTCAAATGCCCTGGAAGAGCAAAGAACTGCTCGGTTAATTTCCTGCAGAAGCTCCCGGCACGTGGATTGAAACGTCAGACATCGCGCCGAACACGCGGTGAAAGCCGAACACACGTCGGAGAGAATAACATTTGCTTGATATCGTTTCGGGGACAATTGGTGACTCTCAAAATGACACCGCTCGCGTCGCCGCCCCGTACCTTGCCGACCTTTCCCGGGGTCAAGTGCATGAGCTCCATGTTCTCCATACTCAATCGCCTCCTCGGCCTCGTCTTTTCGCCTGCCAAAACAAGCGTCGTGACGTTCACCTCTCATTCGCCCGGAGCGTCGCTCGTACGATCCTCGGGCGCGCGTGTTCGTGGTCATGGCTCGAAATCTGGCTCGGCCTCTTAACGCTCAGGCTCAGCTCAGGCTTGAGCGGCTCGGCCGCCTCCAAAGACGTGCGAGTGAGCGGCTCGGCCGTGGCCTGGCTCAGGCTCAGCTCCCCGGAAATCCTCAGCGTGGCTGGGACCGTGTTTATGGAGTTGGCTTAAGTGATGTGTAGCTTTGAACCAAGGCTCACTTGAGCCAGGGCCAAGCCTGAACCGAGCTGTGACTAAGAATACGGACGGGGCTTCATCTCCCTCGCATGGACGCGCATCTGCCAATCCACTGCGAGGTGATGGCCTCCCCACGCCCATGCGGGATGTCAGGGTACCAACGGTCAGTGCCGGTCGGGGAGGCCTGGGAGCATCGCCGTTGGCGTGCATCAGAAGTGCAGTACAGCAATGGATGTTGCTGCTCTGCCCTCTGCTGCCCACCACGTGGCCCCGCAAGCCCTATAGCAACCTGTTTGTGCACGGTGGTCGCCCCCATCCAAGCAATACGAATGCTCAACCCCTGCTTAGCTTCTGAGACGGTACGAGCCCGAGCTCGCGACAGGTAAAAAATTAGTCATTCAGTCTCGTTTATATCAGAAACTCCCCACGGCAGCAGTGTCAGGGTTTGATCGACGTCAAGAATAATTTCTTAAAAATGCGCGTCCCCGTGCTTGGGAAAAAAAAATTGGAAGGAATTCCCAAGTGGAGCAATGCGAGGGAAGAAGCAGAAAGACAAGTGAGGTGACCTGTAGTGTGGTGAGTGGGTGGGTAAGTTTACGAGTGAGTGAGTGGGTGAGTCGTTGGTGAGTGGGTTAGTAGGCAAGTGAGTGAGTGTGTTGTTGTGACCTTCAGTGTGTTGAACACAGTGTGGTGGTGGTGGTGGTGGTTGAACAAAGTGTGGATGAGAGACCGAGCCCTCAACACGGCCGGAGAAATCAGCGAGTGAGATTCACGGGTACAAGAAGCTGAGGTTGTAGTAGCGATATACGAGTGGCACAAGGAGGCCGCGTGTATACACACACACAAGGCAAACGACGCCGCTCACCTTCAGAGTCCGACTCGGAGTCGTGGTCGTCATCGGGCGACGCTCGCTCCGCCTGCTCGGACGCCTGCGCCATGCCGAGCGTCGACTGCAGGTCAGCGAGGTTGAGTCGCGCCGTCAGCTCGCCGTTACAGTCGCCCACCTGCCCGTCACACGCAGCGCCGCCGCCAGGGACGCTCATCACTCCGCGTGGCGGGGCGGGCAAAGAGCGGCTCGCCACCTCACCGGCCGGCGCCGTCGTGATCTCGGCAGCGACGTTGACAAGTTTAAAGACGCCCAGAGGTCACGTCGTTCGCCGGCCGTCCGCTAGCACGAAGGGTTGAGCCACGCTGCCAGAGTTCCGAACGGATGATTTCTAGTCTCGTAGTCAGGATCGAGACGTCATCGCGGCCACAGCCGGTGATGCCATCGCCCCTTATCGTCAGCGCTTTCTACCTTCAGCCAGAACCGGCAGCTGCTGCACAGGTGACACGCAGCGACCTCCAAGATCTGATCCGACCTAACCGTATCCCACCATCTGGCCTGAGGTCTTCCCCTCGATTGCCGGATAACTTAGGTGAAAACTAATGACAACAAATGTTATTTCAACGAAAATCAATAGAACCCAGCTTCACCAGATTGCGGGCCCGTCCGCCCAGCATTGGTGTGGCACCGCGACATGGCGAGTCACGGTTCACGTTCGCCGGCGCTCATCGCCGAACAATGCGAGCGGCAGCAGACAGACTCGCCACTTTCCGTTCTAGAGTAAATCCGGCGTCCGTCCAGCGCCACGGCTGTGGCTGGTGTGACTTTGTGCATTTGTGCGTGTCCGTTTTGTATGCTTGCGTCTGTGCATTCGTGCATTGTGCGTGCGTCTGTGCGTGCGCGTGGGTGCGTATGTGCGTGTGTTTGAAATCACGAGCCGGTTCGCAGCCCGGGGCACTTTGTCCGTTCCAATTAAGAGCAGAACATTATTGAATTTGTGCAGCTCTGCATGAGCAAGTTGTGAGCAAAGCCATGTCTGGATCGCTGGAGGCACTGTCATCTGCACTGCTGCTTCACCATCACCACCGTCAGCTATTTTCTATTCACTGCTGGATGCGAGGCCTTCCCACGCCGCACTGGTCATGGTTGGTTATTTGAGCATACTCTACCGCGCAGCGGCAGTGCCGCTTAGTGAATGCAGCAAGCATCGGACACGGTACAACAATGTATTGCTCTGCACTGCCCACCTACGTGGCCCCGCAGCCTATAACAACCAAGACAGAGGTTCTTTGCAAGCCATCTGGCTACCATGAGAGGTTCGTTCATGAGGCTATTCGCATATACAAACACAGAGACAATTTCAACCGAGAAGATGGATTCTGGCTTAGCAATCATTGGAAGGATTTGATAAACCATTTCAGGTCTTAATTGATTGTGTTCACGCTTACGGTGACTTTCAGACCGCATTCCATTTTCTGCTCCCCCCTCCATCTGGCCAACTGCCAAATCGCTGTCCTTAATGCCGACGTTAGGAAAAACCGCCACTTTTTTCAAATTTTCTCGCTGTGGATTTCACACCTGATGATGATGATTGCTTGTGTTGCAGTCGAAACGTCGTGAGAATTTTTATTGTTTTATATTATGTTATTATTTACCTTCTACGTGACTTTACCGAAAGAACCAAGAATATGAATCCCTGCAGTCACGAAAGCTTTAAATCAAAATATAACAACCTGTCGTACATATTCATCGCCCTTCCAACCATTATCCAGACTCAAAGCCTGCTTAGCTTTCGAGATCGGACGCAATCGGGTACATTCTGGACCATTTGGTCATAGCCTCATAAACTTACTACATCGCCTTAAATTCCAAAACTGTGAGTATCACTCCGGCTCCTATGTGCAATGCTCCCGCATACTCGCTGCACAGGCTACACAACACTTCCAACGTACAGGACAAGCAGGTGCTTCTGAAACTCGTGAAACAGAATCCAGCCATGCTGCGCTAGCTGCTGAGAAGCACGACGATCGTGAGGACTACACAGGCTAACGCCGAGCCTTGTAGCCACAGGGGCAACACTTTCCCCATTCGGCAACAAAATGACAACAATCATCATCGTGTGCAGCACGCGAGCTTGTTAACCATGAGCGTTATCGACCGACGCCATGCAGCGCACACACACACGCACACACACCGTACATTCTGAGAATGCAAGGCTCTTTGATGCATCAAGAACACGGCAACAACGGCGCAATTAGCCATGGTTTGAATGTTTCAGAGTGATGCTTGTGGTTTGTTTTTCCCGTCCGTGGCAGGGTTGGGGGAACACACCGTCCCCTCTTCATGTGTCACCACGCCGCCCCCGAAACACGGCGCGTGCGGACGTTCCCAATCTCCCTCCCCTCCCCCACCCCCCCTTCCAGCTGCTGCCTCCAACCGCTCTGCCACTCTGGGGGGGGTGTGGGGGGTGATATTCTCCCCGTGCAGTCCCGACGACCGATACGCGCGTCGCCCCCCGCAGTGCACGGGGCCAGCCGTCGCAGGTGACCGCTGAGCGGCTTGACAGATTGTCACTTGTTCCCACTACGCCCGGCCTCAACTTCGGTGTCAATAAGTGATTAGCCCGGCCGGGTGTAAGTAATGAGAGTTTACTCTGCTTGTTCGCGTGCGTATTTCTAGTCCAGCGGAGGTGTCGCGGTTAGCACGCTGGGCTACGAACCCGGCGACCCAAGTTCGATTCCTGCTCACGGTCACCAACACCAGAGATGACTATTTGAAGTGGTCCTGGGCCTCCCCTAGGTCGACTCAGCCTGTAATGAGTACCTGGTGCGGTGTGTAAACATCACCACTCAAGCAAGTCAGGTGCGATGTTGCTATGTGCAATCCCAAATTAGTAAATGGCTGTGTAATTGTTTTGCAATGGGATGTGGTTTTGGCTGATAAGTTAGTTTTTTTTCAAGCTATGGAAGGAACCCAGAAAACCCAGAGGAAGCTCACGCAGGTCAGGGGGGAGAACATACACACTCCGCGCAGAAGCGCGTCTGAGTCGGGAATCAAACCCAGGAACTTGTTGCCGAAATAATATAACAATTATTTTTAAGGCTCAATATGATCCCAATGCCGTGAGGTGTGCTACCCAACCGTCGCAATAATTTATTTCTTCATGACATCCCGCCATTTGACACGTTGTAAACAAGCCGTGGGCCGGGAGGCACCGCCGTATGTCCACACGCCGCGGGTGGCAGGGAGGGCGGCGGGTGCCACTGCACGCTCGGCCGAGTGGCTCCCCCACGTCCTGGGACGGACGGACGGACGGTCGGACGAACGGAGAGACAGACGAAGAGACGGAGGGACGGAGGGGTCGGACGGAGAGACGGAACGTGCACACGCGCACGAACCTCGCGTGTCACGGCAACGTGACGCTGCAACGTCACAATTACTTTGCGGAGAGCTAAACGGGCCGGACCGTGCCTCCGCGGCTCTGCGCAAATCGCGTAAATTGAGACAAACGCGTCGTCCTTTGCTTCACTCCACTCACCCGTGAGTTTAACTCCTCGCCAAACTCTGCTTGCCCCTATTCTCTATTTTTCCATCTGCGTTCGCGGGCCGTGTCCCGACTTGCCATCGTCAAACACGCTCAATCCACCGCTGGATAAAAGCGTCCCAAAGTCACCACCATCTTTCCAATTGTGTAGATATAAAATATCATGTAATGATTATACTTTCCTGGAATGTAAAGTTGCAATCATTAGAAGATTTGTGGCAGGCTTATGTAGTGAGAAGTGCAGGTGAATAATTTAGAAGTACACCACAGCGTGCACACACGCACAAAACAATAAAAACGCGAAATATAAAGGCACTACTGACATTGCGATAATCTTCAAGTATCTTGATAACCGATATCGTATCATGACAACCGGCGCAGTGTTAACTCCGTACGCACGGAACCCACAAGGGGCCATGAGTGGCCGCGAGGGGGTCACGTGGGGTCACGAGGGGTCACGAGGGGTACACCGGCGCTGCGTACCTCCTTGGATATGGCCAGGTGCTTTGTGACGAAGGACAGCGCTTGCTGGTGGTTTCCCAGGGACGCGTACGCATTGCCCAGGCTCCAGCACGCACGTCCCTCGCCCACCCTGACGGCAAACGCAACGCACAAAAGGCGGCAGGACATCAGCGGGCCCTCTCGATCGCGCCCTCGCTCGCTCGCTCGCTTCCTTCCTCGAGGAGGCCACTTGTGTCCTCACGCGACGACGCGACAAGGGGGTGAAGTCATCGCAGGAAACAAACACCGGGGGGAGGAGGTGGAAGCGGCAACAGCCGAGCCGCCGCCGCCAAAACGACTCGCGCCAAACGCAGCGGCCGCGGCGAGCGAACGCGCAGGCACGGCATGAGTCCTGTACGCGTTTGTAACAGGCAGAGGCGCAACCCTGCAAAGTCCTCGCTTAGGCCACCGCTGACGGAAGAGTCTCAAATATAGACGGAGCGCCATGGGGCCCCTCTTCAGGGTATTTGGTCAAATGTGGGCGCACCCATACTTTACCCCACCACATTTGCGACCTGCCGATCAACTTAGTTGTACCTTGTTTAAACTGCTGGGTGGACGACATTGGTTCGAGCGAGCCCGACTGCTGATGCGACGCCACGCGTCAAAACCGGTCCAGTTTGCTTGTACCGAACCAATGCTGGTGAAAGTATGCACTGCCAGAAGGTCGTGCAGCTGATGGGACGTGTTAAAGAACACCCTTATCAATACGTTAACGTGGAGGGACAGACACGTGACCGACTTGCTGGGGATACAAAGGCGGGCGGGCGGACGTGGTAACCGGCCACACCGCTCCCTCACGCGCCGTTCCAGCCTGAATAAGTGCCACTTCGCCAAGTGCACTAGCCCTGACAACCTGCGTGGGTTACACGGGGCATCTGGGTCTATGCTAGCGAAGATGCTGCTTGCGTCAGCTTCTTCAGGTGCGGGACAGGATTGGAATGAAGCGGTGGCCGGGATTTCCGCTGAGACAGCGCCGCCCCCACTCTCCCAGCTCTTTGCAGGGGCTCTCGACCGGCGGTGCTCAGAATCCGTGGGGTTCACAGATTTAGCGATGCCCTCTGCTCAAGGACTCGGGGACGCACCCCTCCCCTCGCAATTGCAAACGACCGACTGGCACGACCTCACGTTTCCCACGGAAGGGCAAACGACATGGCTTCACAATTCACAACGGTTCTAACGAGACCGGGGCCCATTCTCCACGATTCCACGCCGAGAATCCCGTACCCCCATGGGGTCGGCTGCTCGCATTTTCTCCCTCGGTGATCTTCTCTTTCTGCGCCTCTTCTCTCGTCACACCCGGCTGTCCTCGCCTCTCGCTCCACCGCATCCTCCCATCTCAGCCTCGGTCTCCCCCTAATCCTCCTGCCCTGCACCAGAGGCATCTCTCTGTAGCCCTTCTGATATGCGAGTATTTCTTAGACAAACCATCAGCCGCTTGGCCTTCAGGCTTGCCTGTATCAATGTTGGTGAACTGCCCATCTTACGGGCAGTGACCCTCTCTTTACGATGTGCGTCCTAGTTCGACACAAAATGTAACAACACACAAAAATCTTATCGTCGTTGTGCAGCATATAAATAACTACGTAAATAACCAAAGTCTCCTTCACACATCCGTGACAGTATGCGCACTCCCGGAAGGCTGTCCGGCTGATGGGATGTGTACAAAAATAGCTTTGTTTTTGAATCTGGAGAGACGGAAATGGGAAGATGTATTGTCTGCATGATTTATTTTATTCTTTGTATTCTCCACAACGATGCTAATAATTATTGGAATATATGTGAATATATGCGTCTGTCAGTCCATGGGTCTCGAATCTCAAGAGTCCTTCAAATTACATTTTCTAAGACCGTTAGCCTTGGCACTGTACTCATGTGAAACGGCTCCTCAAGACCTGTGCAAAAAAATGACCTAAATACGCCGCGGACGGACGATAGGAGATTAATCTTGATGCTGACACAGGCTGCTGTGACACCGCCCACCGACTATGCAGCGGCAGTTAATGAAATTGCCTAATGGCAATGCCGAGCAGCACAAGGATTTAATGTAACGGAACATGGCAACAGAATGAATCGGTCATCAAGTAGCGAGTGGCAAAGTCGTGGATCAACACGTTAAAACCAGCACAAAGAACACAAGGCTAACAGATTACACCCCATACAAAATCAAACAAACATTTATAACTTGAAGGCCTGTGAAGCAGAGCGATCAAGTGCACGTGCACGCGCGATGAAATCTGATGTAGAGTGGGACAAGGATGGTGAGGTTTTGATCCCAGACGTTCTCGCTCGGTTGTCCCAGAGATTATCAGCCGCCACACAGAAGGAATGTAAACCACTTTTGGGTCCCACATGGGAGAGACTGTGAGCAGCAACTGGGAAGAGGAGCTTCTGGCAGATGAAATGATCTCGAAGATATTTAGCAGCAGATTTAATTTTGTAAACGCTTTGAGGATGAAAATGAACAAACGCCGCACCCCCCACGTAGACCCTCATCCAGCAGTGGATTGCACATGTGCATCTTACGCATATGTTTCACTATCTGCCACTTATCTGCACAGCCGCTCTAGCTGGCGAGTAAGACACTTTCCACGCGGCGCAACTGACCCGGCAACTAATGGTATTAAATGAAAAAAAGCAATTTCCTGGAAATCCGATTTGCCTTTTCCAGCAAACAAGCGCAGAGAAGATCAAATTATTACAGTGGCGTCGAGTTCCAGACACTCGCCCAATTTGATTTGCCGCGGGGCCTCGACGGAGCTATCTTTACCGACATCAAAGGCGGCCAGGGGCCGGTTTGCTTTTGACTCGTCGGCCTTTCGAGGCGAGAAGAAGAAACGGCAGTGTCGATGATTTCAAGGGGCCCGGCGTCTTTTTACTCGGCAACGTTGACATTTCCAAGCAAAATTACCGCGCCTCGTTTTTGTAGACCACGAGCATGGTTGGTTATGTATGGCGTGAAAGAAGTTCCACATGCGTACGACGCACATACATACGATATTAACCGTTAATGATTTACGTAGGAAGGGTCCTGCTCCATTGGGATGTTCTGTCACACCCGTTACAGGGTGTGTTTCGATTTAAAGCTTTCGTGACTGCAGGGATTCATCTTCTTGGCCCTTTCGGTAAAGTTACGTAGAAGGAAAAAAAAAACATAATAAAATAATTCTCACGACGTTTCGGCCACAACGCAAGCAGCCGTCTTCAGGTGAAGAACAGGTTTGTCAAGGAGACAGAGTCTGAATTCAGACTCTGTCGCCGAAACGTCGTGAGAATTATTTTATTATTATTATTTTCCCTTCTACGTGACTTTACCGAAAGGACCAAGAAGAAAAAAAGCGTGTGTTTGTTTAGCTGTGGGAGGAGGAAACCAGAAAACCCGAAGGAAACCCATGCAGGACAGGTGGAGAACGTGCCAAACGGCACACTAAAAGGCACCCAAGTCTGGAATCAAACTCAGGGCCCTTCTCGCTGTGAGACGCGGGTGCTACCACTGCGCCAACCTGCCGCCCTACAATGCTGGACGTCGTGTTGCGATGGACCAAACAGAGAAGAAAAAAATGTACCCGTAAAAACAACGTTTTTCACTATAAATCCTTTATATGCGTGGCGGCTAGAGTCCTCTCGTCCTCTGGCTTGAGATGGCTGCCACCTATGGGTCAGATGATTGCATGGCAGCATTAAGCAATTGGTAATTAAATATAATATTTTTGTCCTAAAAAGTGTAAAATTTTGGAAAAAAAAATTCACTAACATTAATTGTCACGCACAACGAGTCTGTGTGGAAAATGTCAGCTCGATTGGATCACGGGAAGTTAGTTAAAAAACGACCGAAAGATTTGCACGGTCGTAAGCAAGCAAGCAAGTGAACTTAATATAAAGGATTTTTAAAAAAATGCAAACGCATCAATTCTGTATTGCTGTCCAACATGCTCGGAATGTAGTTTTTGTTTATGAGAGTTATCGTGGCTCATGGTGTCTGATAATGCTGACCCCCTTTAGTGCCAGATTTTTACCGACAAGTTCTGACCCAACCCTTTTATCAATTTGGCCGATTATCTACAGGGTAATTCCCTTATAGCAACACAACTTTAGACAAATAAGTTATTTACATTGGGGCATCTTTACGCAAGTCACCATGGCCATCCCAAGTTACGGGCGGCGCAGAGCTAATGCATTCAAGCTTAAACAAATTTGGGACGGCCACTAATTTGCACTGAGCGCTACGCGCAACGTAAACGCTGACGTTGAATAGCGGAGAGTCAAACGATCCGACCCTTATTTTTTAAAAGAGCCCCCTCTGGTTTAGTGGAGTCCACGCGCCACGCACATAATAACTATCAGACATTCACCCTAATGGCCATGCTCAGTGAGCCAAGCTGCGACACTGGCTCCCTCAAAGACATCTTTAATCAACCTCAGTGATTCACTTCGAACTGGGAGGAGGCAGCGTTTTAGTTGTGGTTATCAGTGAAATATCGTAACCCTAACCCTCCTCCATTCTCCTCCTCCTCCTGCCGTTTTGCTGGACGTCTCATAAGAAGTGCTTTTGCAAGAGGTTGACGGGGTGGTACGGAGGTCACAGTGCCTGATGTGGGCACCTCTGATACTCTGGGTTTTAATCCGAGGCTTCAACTGCCCGTATTGAAACCGGGTGCTCACGTGCGAGTTGATGGTTACAGCGCCATCGCCGTTGAATGCACAAAAAACACATCACATAAAATTTGGCTCTGCACTTAATTTGTCTGCATTCCAACTCTGAGAATCTGCACGTTGGCTTGGCCGTCACGCAATGGTCGTTATTCTCAGTGGCGGATCAAGTGGCAAAGTGCTGCCCCCTACTGTCTGGACCACGGGAAGCCTGAAGCTTATCTCAGAGGTAGCTCTGTCGTATCCGACTCCGTGGGCCGTTCTCTAGCACCAAGGGTTGCACTACTCTGCGAGAGATGCAGGTGGATACTACATCTCATAAGATGCCGACAGCACAATTGGAATACAAACATCGGCATGAGAAGGGCGGCGTGCACTAGCATATCGTAAAAACACTCGTTAATTGGCCGATAACACCTTTATATAAAAAGGATCGCAGAGCTGCGGCAATTGTTGGTAGTGCCTCTTCACATGTTGCTGCCTTTCCTGCTCATCTGTAGCTCCTCCTCGCACCTCTGAGTTGTTCTCTCTCTACTGTACAATGGTAGCGTGTTACAAGTTGAAATAACAATTATTATCATTGCACTGGTATTGTGAATCCTTTTCGCGTTGGTTTTCATCTCCACGGTTTGGACAATGCTGTGATCAATGTGGCCGGTTTTGTCTCGGGCAAGTCGCTAACAGCAACACAACTGCACAGTGGAGTTCTGTTAAAACAAGGAGCCTCACAAGTTATCGCTCACGAGTTATCATGAGCCCCCCCCCCCTCCCTCCGTTACAAATACACAAGTCAACCTTAGTTGAAAGGAGTTAATGAATGCCTGCCCCTCCGTCGCACGTGTGCGCACCTGTCGCTGAGGTCCTGCGCGATGGCCAGGTGCTTGAGGAAGAACTGGATGGCGAGCGGGAAGTCCCTGAGCAGCGTGTAGGTGTTGCCCAGGCTGTAGCACGCCTGTGCCTCGGCCGCTCGCTCCCGCAGCTGTCGTGCCAGCTGCAGCGCTTTCCTGCCACCGCCATCCGTCACCACCGCGAGCAATCGTCAGAGACCCGAGCACAGAGGTCGCAATCGGGTACCTGTACCCTACCCGATACCCGGCCGGGTATGGGTATGCGTAGCCGTTTGTGACCCTGGTGCGGCCGGGTACGGGTAGCCGCACGTAACTCACCCCAATCAATGAGTGAGAAGGCCGTGAGTCACTGGTGAATAACCGACCCAGCCGGGTACGGGTAGCTGTTTGCGACCCTGGTGCGGCCGGGTACGGGTACGGGTAGCCGTTTGCGACCCTGGTGCGGCCGGGTACGGGTACGGGTAGCCGTTTGCGACCCTGGTGCGGCCGGGTACGGGTACGGAATCAAAACCCGTTTGCGACCTCCGCCCGAGCGGCAAGGCGAACAGCAATAGAGCAATGTGAATGAGCAACGACGTCCGTTTGCGCCGCCATCGTCATCATCGTCGTCAGCCATCATCAATCCATGTCTGGATGAAGGCCTCGGCAAACCGCTCTGCCATCGCTCCGGGTCTCGAGATGCAACGATTGATCTAGAACCTTAACGGGGGAGTTCTTTTTGGGTTAGATCACGACGTTTTGCCGGTGATTACAACCAGCATCATCAGGCGACAGCCAGAATATAAACTAAAATAAACCTCTATTATGGATATTGGTCCCGAAAGCCTACGCATTAAACTGATCGAGCATCTGCATGCAAGCTGATGTTATCGCTCCATCTCTGGATGTCCTCCTGGGTGTGTGTGTACCCTCCCCCCTTCCCCGGCTGGCATGCTGTCATGAGTCTGAACAATCGGCTGTCATTCCTTCCAGCGACGTGTCCTGCCCAAGCCCACTTACTTTTCTCAACAGGCAACAGGATGAGATATGGGGGGGAGCTTCGGGGGGCTTTCATCCAGCACGGCTGATGATGATGATGACGAGAAATAAACTATTATTGGAATGTTTTCTTTGGTCGGTCAATGTAGACCACAAAATACATCAATATCAAAAACTTAATCAAACCACCTGATTTAACCCCAGGATTTAAGCAAAGTTGGGTCATTGCTCAGGCATAGGTACTAGCATTGTGCACATTACATTGTAATCAATTACCAATTATTAGGAAAGAAACGTTTTATTGGTTCATAATTTGATCATGGCACTTTCCTCCTCTGCATCTCTAGTACGATATATACATTATCATTCTAATGCCCTGCCTGACACAATCACACAATATCACTCTGAACAATATCAATAAAATTCTAGTGCCCTGATGCTATCACACAACATCTATCTGACAATGGGAACATATCATTCCAGTGCCCTTACAACCCCGTCACACATTACACTGGTCAACACACTTTTTCTGGCATAAGGTATTCCAACGGTTTTAAGGTAATTTTGGGGTGCTGATTCCAAATCTGGCATCAGGTTTTAAGATATCAAATATTGCATTTTCAATCAAAACTGCAGAAGAAAAATATTAAATAAATGTGGATATCTACATAAAATGATATTATAAACACACCATCCTAAAAATACAGCACCATATTTTAACACTAAAGCAGTAACTGACTCGCAACAACTTGCAATCATAAGTGACAGAGTTAATTTCGGGTAAAATCAATGAAAATGGAGTATGCCGATAGCATAAAATGAGATGTGATAGAGCAAATCTGAGATCAGATTTAGAATCAGCACCCTGAAATTAGTCTAAAACAGCTGCAAAAGTCCAGGCCAGAATTTTTTTTTTTGTTGACCAGTGTTATCAGTCTGCAACGGTCATCGCAAATCCGCGACGCTGTACGCGTCGTCGGGAGGGAAGACCGCTCACTTGTAGTACTCGACGGCTTGCGGAAAGTCTTCCAGGCGCACGTACGTGTTCCCCAGGTTGGTGTAGGCCCTCTTCTCCGCCGCTTTGTCCCCAAACTCCTTGGCGATTTTCAGCCTCTGTTGCGGAGGGAAAAAGGGAGACCCCCGTGTTCGTTTTCCACGCGCCACACGACAGCGGCGGCGGCGTGCGTGGGTAATGCGCCCGTAAGGTAACAAGCGTCTCAGAGCGCGGAACCGCACGCGAAGAGCGGGAGGGAACGGGAGGGAGCGAGCAGCAAGGCAAGGAGAGAAAGGAAGTCGCTCACTCACCCACTCACACGCTCACTCACCCACCTACTTCATCACCCACCCACACAATCACTCATCTACTCACTCACCCAATCACCCACTCAATCGCCCACTCACCTGCTCGTTTACTCATTCACTCACTCACCAATTCACCCGCTCCCTCACAGAAAGGAAGCAATGGTGGAATCGGTGAGTGAAGTTCACAGGAAAAGTGCAAGAAGCAACATGGCAGTAGTCATAAAAGGGGGAAAAGGAGGCGATACATTTATGGTGAACACAGAAGCAGCTTTTTTTTGCAGACGTAAGCAATTAATAATGATTGCAAGTGCTGCACTTGACCGTCAATAAAGAACTCTCCCAGCCAGGGCAGACGGACACAGACGAACACAGACGGACGATTGTGAAGGGCTCGCAGTCTCACCTCCTGGTGAAATTCCACAGCCTCGTCGTAGTTGCCGAGGAGGTACTGGGTGTTGCCGAGGTTGCCGAAAGCCCTGCCCAGCGCCGCGCGGTCGTTCAGCACGCGCACGATCTCCAGGTTCGCGCTGCAACCGCAGGGAAACACTTGTCAAGAGCAAAGGGCAGTGGCGATGGGCAGTGGCGACGATGGGCAGCTACGGCAATGGCCAGCGGCGATTGGCAACGACCATGGGCAGCAGTGGCGATGGGTAGCGGTGAAGGACAGTGAAGGGCTGCGACCATGGGCAGCAGCGGCGATGGTTAGCGGCAAAGGGCAGTGGCGTAGGGCACCGATGGCGATGGGCGGCGTGTCAATAAACAAGTTGGTGACCTCAATTTAGGGCTTTCATGACTGCATGAATTACTCTTTTGTTCTTTCGGTAAAGTCACGTAGAAAGAGAAAAAAATAAAAAAAATAATAGCATAAATAATAGCAATCGAAACGTCGTATTCTATTATTTAATTTATCATTTTCTCTTTCTACGTGACTTTACCGAAAAAACCAAAGAGTAAGTTGGTGACCTCCTGCATTGGTGCTTGTCTGCTGTTTCCAGCCCTGCAAAGTCAGTGGTGGAAATTCCACATTCCTATGGCAGAAGCGAGTATCTATGCAGCCTTGACATCGGACAACCGCTTTTGACTTCCCCACAATGTGAGACTTATTTTATAGACCCCGGAGAGATGATGGGCTGAGTCAATGAGGATTGGAAGTGGCAAACCTTGCGATCGCGAGCCGCTTGCTCCACCGCTGAGCCACCGGTCCGGACGGCCAGCAACTATATTAAGTGAGACTTAAATAGTGTACGTAATTTCATTGCATGTGGTATCTAACTTACACACCTCGGGGTGAATGGTAGCCTGTATCTAATTTACATGATTCCAGTAATGCATAATGTGAATGTATGGAGCCCCCCATCTATGTAACTAGTCGGCATCAAACACGTCAAGGAATACAATGAAAGCAATTAACAATCCACGTCACTGTGACTGTGAATACGTATGGCACCATTACATCTCACGAATCAGGGTTCGACCGCAGTGGGGTTCAACTGCAGCGGGGTTCAACCGCAGTGGAGTTTAACGGCAGCGGGGTTCAATGGCAGTGGGGTTCGTACTGCAGTGAACAACAACAACGAGATGCGTGCCGCTGCTGCGTTGGCAGCGGTGCACATGCACAGACAACCGGAGAGCCGGCACGCTCCGTGTCAACAACACCGCCGCCCATTGCGCTTTCTCTCGAGGAAAGAGCTAAAGACCGGCGTGGTGGGTTTCTTTGTACAACCGCGCTGAAGTTTCACACGATGATTTTAAGCAAAGATTGCCAGAGCTTGAGATCGTTACGTGCTATTAACCGTTGTAGTTTCCGTCAATGCAGCATAATACATTTTACATTCAGCCCCCTCCCAATCCATTACATTAGCTGACCCGTCTGTGCATGGTGGTAACCCATCCATGCACTAACCAGGCTCAAGCCCGTTAATTTTGCTTGAGTATTGTCAATTTCATCACTGCAGTATATTCTGGCAAATGGTTGTACTCTACTTCTACACTCCAACATCAAGGCTGCCCACCTTCACCGGCCCACACTGACCAGCGTGGTGAAGTATGGTCAAAATAAACCCCGACGAGCGACGCGGTGTGGGGGAGGGCCTTCATCCAGCAGTGGATTGACAAAAGGGCCGCACGTGACGACTCAGGGCTAGGTTACACAAATCGTATCCGGGCACGCGATTGAAAAAAATAACAAGCGTGGAATGACAGATTCCACTCTCAGAACGACCTTCCCGCCGCTTGCAAGCAAGCACGCATAGCAGCAGACAGGCATGTCGAGTATGTGCATGTGTAAACAATTCATAATCACTCACCCATCCACTTTCTCCCACTTGAAATTACGCTACGGTACAATCCATTAACGTTCCCGTCCGCCGTGCTCTGGTTATCATTAGGCAAATCGTTACTCGTAATTTAGTGGCAACGTTATTCGACTTTCTTCGCGTTTGCTCGATTTGCTTTTTGTTTCAATCGCACGCCGCCCTTGCAGGATCCTCCGCTACGCACGGCACACGCACGAACACTCTCCCTCTGCGCCTCTACTGGGGCGCCTTCATCGGCTAAGAGCACTCGCGCTGACCGCCAGTGTCATAAATCTGGCACTGCAGCGCAAAACCCCAGACGCCAGCAGTTTAGCCACGATCCAAAAACGTTTCAGCGGTAAAATCAATAACCGGGCCGATGCTGCGTACTCGCACGGACGTGAAAAATAGCCTCCTTTTATGAGCGGCCATCGCGAGATTGTTCGCTAAATGACAATGGGTTTAGCTACAAAGCACACGCTGTGGCACATTCGCGACGGCAGAGTTTATGCGGCGAGCGCCGTGTTCGCGCGAGGCAAGCCCGTCACTCACGCTGCAAGCGGGGGAGGGGTTGTGGTGTCATTGTCGATCGCCGCCATACGGGGGGCAGCTACGTTAAGCTCTGCGTGACCGCAGAGAGAGCTGGGAAACCCCACGAGCTGACAAGGCGCTTGTTTACCTGCAGGCTGTCCCGCTTATTATACACAGCAAATGGTGAACGGAGTTGAGCGATGGTGCAAAACCTGGCTTGCTCAGTTCGATTCCCGGCCGCGGCTAACATCGGTGGCGAGTAATAACCACACAGGTCCTGGGCCAGCAGTGGTGCAGTGGTAATCACACTGCACTACGAACCCAGCAAGCAGAGTTCGATACCCAGCCACGGGTGACGTCAGCGGTGAGCGACATCACAAAACCTGTCCCGGACGCCGTCTGCCCCCTTCACGGCCCACGCAGACGCTGACCGGGCGGGGCGGGGGGGGGGGAGCATGGTAAAAAGTACGGTGAAACACGCCGCCCGTCTCCGCCCCCGCACTCACTCGTAGCACTGTGCGGCGGCGAGGAGGGCGTTCCTGGCCTCGTCGCAGAGCTCCCCGGGCTCGTGCGCCCCCACGGCGTCCGCCTGCTTGCCCCGCGTGTGGTACACGTTCCCCAAGTTATACAGCGCCTTGGCTTCCCCGACCTGTGCAGACAAACGCGTGGACGACCTCCCGCATCAGCTGTGCGAGACCGTCGCTCGTGCCCGTGGTGGTCATTCTGATCTGTTCATGATTACAGGCTACTCAGGATCCCCTCTTCTTGACTACATCCGTGCCTTTACTATGACCTTGCAATGACAGTAATGCAACAGTACATATATGTTCCTTTTTTCATCCATATATAATATGGGCATCGTCAGGAATACTGGAAAACGAAGAACTCCACCATTGTCCAGCGAGTTGACCAACGGCGACACCCAAAATCACAATATTTATTTGACACTGGAGGAATCCGATGAGCCATGAAGCTCTTTCTCACAGATTCACCCCGAGCCTGCCGTATTGACCATTATAATTGTTCCACTCCGTCGAGTACGCGGTACTCACGGAAAGGGCTTCGCCTCTAACCTCCCGGTGGCGGCTTCTGTTTATCCAGCGAACGGATAAAAACCCACGAGGCGAGACCTTGAAAATAACCAACTTGACTTTGGAGTCGTGGCACTCCCGAGGTAGCAGCAGCAGCAGCATCGCGGGCCTCTCACCTTGTCGCCGGACTCGCGCGAGATGTCGAGCTGTCGCTGGCAGCAGGCGGCCGCCTCGTCGTACCGCCCCAGCGCCTTGAGTGTGTTCCCCAGGTTCCCGCTCGCCTTCGCCTCGCCGACCTGGTCCGCCACCGTCCTGCACGCCGCACCATCCGCCTGTGGTCACCGCGTGTGGCGCTTTCGCTGCAAGGCTGCGAGCTTCCCCATTATTCGCGTAAATATATAAATGTGCCGTTAAACCCGCCACCAACTCACACAGCCAATTAGTAAGGTTTGTCACGTGAACAAAACATGCCAATTCGTCACTAGTACAGCACACCGGTGCATTGGGGAACCCAGGTGGCTTGGCTCTCCAACACACCGGTGTGCTAGCGTTAAGTACAGAGTTGACCCACCCCAACCACGATTCGAACTTCTCATCTTTTAACCGCAAGTCAATCTTGCCGCCAGGATGCCACCCAGCCAGATAATCGAGTTAAATGCTTTATCGCCCACTCACAACTGAATCTTATCCGCAGTCTCACGGCCATAATATAGGTGAGCCCACGTGCTGCGAAGCAGTTGGAACGCCGGTCGCAGAAAGCAGAGCATTTTTGGAGTTGGTCCCATTGGGATTACGCGCACGAGTGGACGAGTCTTGTGCCGTGAACAGGTGGCCCGCCCGGGGAATGTAATGAATCGAGCAGTAAACACTGCATTCAACAAGGAATACATTCAAACGCACAGTCCTTTATAGGGTAAGTCAACATAGCGAGTGTGTCATGGATACGTTTTTCACCGTAGCCTCCAGGAAAGCCCCACTGAGCCTCAAGAAAGTGAGGTTTTTTTCCAAGAGGGCCCTGCCAAGTTTTTGCAGTTAGGGTGCGAGATCTTGCGGTGTCTCATCCCAATTGATTCATTGGAAGGTCATATTTCAGTTTGGGGATGTTTGGCGAATACCGGTTACAATGGATGTTTTTAGCTTACGGCAGAGAGAAGAAAAACGCGAGACATTTCCCATTCCAAGACAAACGCACGACGGAATACATTTTACGCCACAAACCCACTCCGCAGACCGAGCTGCAACCCCCGAGCAGCGGCCAACCGGCACGGACAACAAACTCCGCAGTCACTGGCAAGCCGTCTGCTGCTGCTCGCTGCGCCCCACAGCGACGTTACTGTGCGCGCGCTCGGGCACGTGTTTCGCAAGGCCCTAATTGGATTAATTAACACCGCCACCCGCGGAGGACAACGGGGGGAGGAGGTCTGCATGTAGCCCCAGGGGCTGGCGGTCGCAAATCGGCGCACGTCTCGACGCGCCGGCTCCGCGGCACGCACCCGGCACTTCGGTGAAATATCTAATAATAATAGTCATCAGTGGATGTCATTAATGCAAATTGAGATTAATTTACGCCTCTGCAGTGTCGCGGAATAACTGCCCCGGGGGGGGAGGGGCGATGCTATTGACAGCGGCATTCGTTATCGGGGGCCTTCTCGTTACGACAACAAGCAACGGAATTGACGGCGCTCACGCGCATTTCCTCGACGCCGTCCGCAGAATCTATCCGGCGCTGACAAAACCGTCTCTGTTCGCCAGGGCGCGAATGAATTGAGCCGTCGTGAACTTAATCGCTGGGGTCAGACAGAAGCATCGACTGTGGGGATTTGCAAATTGCTAGTTCGCAGCTGTCGGGGCAGAGTTGCGCGCTTATAATGAACGCAATTATCACAAACGCACGTTGGTAGCGCGAAAACCTGTTTAGAAAAGCCTGAAGAGCGACAAGCGCAATATCCGGATGCTCCCCCGGCATAATTAACCGCGTACTGTTAATTTCGCTTCCTCTGGTTGTGTTTTTGTACGGAGATTTGTGCGTCGCTGTGCTTCACTGCATTCCGTCCCGCGTTTGTAACCTGCGCATCGCATCAAGTGCGGTGGGCGACTTCGAGCGCTGCAGCGCTGGAGCATTTTGTGGAAAAGGAAAAAAGAACGGCCGCTAAAGATGCGGATTTAAAACACGGCCGCCGTGGATGAACCTCACCACACGGCGGAAACAATCCACTGAATACTTTTCGTCAGAAAATCAACAGGATGGTTTTAGAAGGCGGAAGAGCAAGAAGGTTAACTGGAGTAGGATTTTGAGAGTTGTGCATTTTCAAGTACATTCGAACGTGCAACTGTTCATCGGGCACTCCAGTTTCCTCCCCGTATGCAAAGAGTCAATACAGCAGGCGCACAAACACTCTCAAGACTATATTCTTGGTTCTTTCGGTAAAGTCACGTAGAAGGGAAACAATAAAATTATAAAAATATAAAACAATTAAATTCTCACGACGTTCCGACTGCAACACAAGCAATCATCATCAGGTGTGAAAAACAGTGTTTTTTCACACCTGATGCAGTCGAAACGTCGTGAGAATTTTATTGTTTTATATTTTTATTATTTTATTGTTTCCCTTCTACGTGACTTTACCGAAAGAACCAAGAATATGAATCCCTGCAGTCACGAAAGCTTTAAATCAAAATGTAACTCTCAAGACTCTTTATGAGGAGCGAGTTATAACGTGATGTTTGGCCCAGTCCACTTTAAGGGGCGGTTTGAACTGTGCGCGAGGGGGCAGGATACCGGTGAGTACGGCACGGCCCAGCTGGAGGGTCTTCACCGCTTGTTGTACAAGTTGCCGGTTCGAATCCGGCAGGCCACCCTGGTTATTACTGCAGTCGTGCGTACTAACCCGGAAAAACACGCATCGTCTGCTCCACTCACAAAAGATTCCGTGACGTTATTTGTAACGGGTAGGCCATTGTATGTCGGCGTCATGGTCCGAAATTTTCCAACTTTTAAACATTACGCTGCAAACTACTCGATTGAGATCACACACAGCAGCAACATCGCACCCTACTGTGAAACGACTGCAGCCTGTGAAACACAGCGGCGCCTTCCTTGCCGATGATCGCCTTGCCAATTACAAGAATGATGGCGCCAATACCAAATGTACTTCTTCGTATGACTGATGCTGATGTATAGCCACAAATATAATTTTACATTGAGGTGGTTAATGAGCCGTATTATTGCGTGGAGTGGAAGATGGCAGCCTTCACGACTAATGCCATCATCAACCCAGTGATCAAACATTGATCAAAAGCACGAGCTCAAGCCAAATGCACGGAATCATTATTATCGGTCGCAGAGCATTGCTCCAGGCGCTCGTACACAAAAAACGCTTGACGCACAATTGGATAACGCGATGCGCATCACAACCAGAACACTTGAGACCGCCACCAATCCCCTGGCTCCCCTTAATGGCGAACGTTTCTTCCGCCAAATATACAGAGACATCACACAAACTGCAAGGGAGTTGACACGTTTTCTTGCCAAGAACAACAACCAATCCATTGACCAACGCCGCTACAATGTCACCACACCCCCGACCCCTTTCCACGGTCACACTGACATCATCCTAGAATCTCACCCAGACCCAGAAAAAATGCTGGTGAACGGAGTGGAAAATCACATACGTCCAAAATAAACACCTCATTCGAGACCCAGACATCGCACCTCCTGTCTTCGGCATTCCTCGAAGACACGAGCGGCGTAACCAGCAATCGCGTCAAAACGTCAACAGGTCGATGCGCATGTCTCCTTCATAAATGGAAAACTGAAGACCCAGCCACAGTCGTGCGATTGTAGCCTTGCAACGCACAAAGTAAACCACTGTTGTCTGCGCTCCTTGAACGGAGGAGCAGTGCAAACTACACAAACTCTCTGCCGAAGCCCTCTCGTCGTGGCAAGCAGCAGACCTTGGCATTGGCATCAGAGGTCGCAAACGGGTTTTGATTCCTTACCCGTACCCGGCCGCACCAGGGTCGCAAATGGGTACCCGTACCCGGCCGGGTACAGGTTCCCGTTCCCTACCCGTACCCTACCCGAAATGAGTGACAAACGGTTACTCACCAGTGACTCACGGCCTACCCGTACCCGTACCCGGTCGCACCAGGGTCGCAAACGGCCGGGTACGGGTAGCCGGGTATCGGGTAGGGTACGGGTATCGGGTACCCGGTTGCGACCTCCGATTGGCATCGAGCCCCTGGGCACACATCGCTGCCATCACGGGGCAAGCAATGATTATGGTGACTGTCGGCAGACGTACCGTGCGAGCGTGAGGTCGTGCCGGTGGTACTCGAGCGCCTTCCCCAGCTCTCCCAGGTAGAAGTAGGCATTGCCCAGCTGGCTGTAGATGGCGCTGAGCGTGCGCAGGTCCTCCGTGCCCACCTGCACGGCCGCCTCGAAGAACGAGACGCCCGCCCAGAAGTCGCCCGCCTTGCACAGGCGCTCGCCCTCCAGCGCCAACTCCAGGCAGGACGCCTCCATCCTGCGGAGAACAGCGGAGGAGAGGGGGGGAGGGGGGGGGAGGAGGAATAAGGGGGGTCAGCAGGTGGTGATTAAAGAGTACCAGCGGGGTACGTTAAGAAGTCTCGCAAAACAAGATGGTAATTTTAAGACGTGCGTTTTGGCTGACAATGTTATCAATTAATTGATGTTTGGGTTGGGCCACGTAATAAACTGGCCAAATATATGTAATAAAACCCTCCACCATCTGACAACTGTCCCGTGTAGAACTGTTGAAAGTGCCAATTGAAGATTTTTCGGCTCACCAGTAAGTAAAAAAAACTATTCTAACAACCAAATGTAGTAATTAGACAGCTCAAACTAAATGGATCAAAAACTTTTACATTGGGAAATGTGCCACATTTTTCGTCGCAGATGCACTTTTCACCTTTTTAATTACACATTATAAGCATACGGCGTTCTTGTGTGTGTGTGACGCGTGTCCACTGAAGTATTCATGACCTGCTGACAGAGATGTCCTGCCGCACGCATCCAGAATGTGCTTCGTTCACAGATCTTATCAACCACCACGGTGCGGTAACCATCATCAATTCTCACAATCATCATCAGCCAAGCTGCCGATCAGTACCCGGGGACCGCCCCCACCCTGCAATCAGCTAGAATGTAGTCCCGGTCTCAATAATCCCACTCCCACTGCTGGATGCAGGCCAGGCAAAGCTGTCATATCCTGCAACATCATCATCCACCTAGCCCATGCACATACACCAACTTCCAAGGTATGTCTCCTGTCGGATGTGATCAACTCCTCGGCTGCAGGCAGTGGCGTAGCTAGGATATTTTGTGCCCGGGGACGAACTATAAAATTGGCGCCCCCCCCCACCCCCCGTTTAATCACATACCAAAATGTAATTACATGACATGTAGGCTGTGTGTGGCGGGATATATAAACTTTTAGGTTGAGGTGTAGATTTGTGCAGTAGTTTCAGGCTGCCGCGCCCGCCGAAATAAGTTATAATGTAACGTTGTAAGCCTCATTTTGGCGCCCCTTTACCTTGGCGCCCAGGGACATATGTACCCCCCTGCCCCCCCCCCTAGCTACGCCTCTGGCTGCAGGTCTGTCGCTATTCTTGACCGTTGCCCATCACCCCCTTCTTAGCTGCCAGGTCCTGCCCAGGCCCTCCGTCAAATGCAGGGATTATTCATCTTATTTTCACATTCCCGTATCCATACCGTGAACCAACGGTTACCAACGCCATCACCATCGCTAAGAATCAATGACATTTAAAACATCAACGCAGGGAAAAACCAAGGGCAGGTGAGCAGATTTGTAACCATCCACTCGCACCCCCTGTCATCGTGACAGCCATCGGCTCTGTGAATTTGGCTGTACGGGAGGAAGTGGTATTTAGAATTGATGGGACGGAGCTATTTCTGGTTAAGTGATGTAAACGAATGTCATGGCAACAGAAATTTGTAAAAAGAGGGCGACTTTTTGTTGTTGTTGCTGCTTTCAAAGTATTGAGTTGAGAGCAAGACCCGAAAGCAAATCCCCACTTCGTTACGGAAATGTAACCGAGGCCTCTGGAAAATGAACGAGCAATAGATTATTTTTATGTGTCGTGGCCTTTAAGCACAATCACATCTGACAATTGATTTTAGAAAAATAACCTCATAATTACAAAAGCAGTCTGATGCGTGTTCAGGTTGTACCGCGTGTTGTTCGGCACGATGTCCGACGTTTCGCTCCGCATGCCGGGAACTCCAACTCAGCGCCACGAGGAGCTGCCACCCCATGGGGGGAGCGGAACGCCGGACGCCGGCGGCCCAACACGAAAACGCGACGGAGAGCTACTCGGCACCACGAACCGCAGTAAACCCACGCGGTGAATGTAATAGAATTAATTCCATATTCTTGGGGTTTTTCGGTAAAGTCACGTACGTCAAAAATTAAAATTAATAAAAATAAAATAAAAATACCAGCGTGACACAAACGCTTCCAATGAAATGGCAACCTCACCGTGAAGATGAAAGAAAACGCAAAATCAAAGTGCGCAGGTGCCACTGTCTCGCAGATGGATGCGAGGTTTCCACTCCGGTTTCATGTTGGCATGTTCCAGTGCGTATTAAGATGCCACAGCTTCTGGCTTCAGCAAGCCCGGTCATGTGCAGAGACCTACAACAGTGGCTCTCCCCTAAGGGTGTCCTCGCGCGTCTCACGAGACATCAAGTAACGCCATCGTCCCCGAGTGCGTTCTTCAAGAAAACTAGCAGCCTGCACGTGACCATCCGTCCGTCTGTCCGTCCCTCCAGCCAGCAAAACTTTCTTCTATTAAAGTATGATAGTGTATGCTGTACATTTGCATGGGATCCACATCCAGGGTGGATGACGGGAGGCGTGATGACATCAGCGCAATGCACCGTTTCTCAGTGCTGCGGGTGATGTCATCACATACGCAGATGTGCGCAGTGACGTCATCACCACCGCGCACGTTCACCTGCATGCCAGCCAGCCAGGAATCCAGGCAGGAAGCGAGCCAGACTATGTTTTTTCTCATTTTGTACCCAGTAGAATATATTTTAATATTATTGTTTAAACTAGGGCACCAAAACAAAATTCAGTTCATTTTTAACAAGCAGCAGGTGAAACGCCCCGTGGGCATGAGTTAGGAAAAGGCCGAGGTGCAGCTCTGCTAACACGGGATGCGTCTCCACTAAGAGGGAGATCTAGGAGTATGCGTTGGCCTACTCTTCCAGCCTAACCAGTACGTCTCGGAGGAAACAGGCGGTAGTACCCACATTTTAGCCCATCACATGCGACCTGCCGATCGTAGCCCAACTGTGGAGCTCTGATTTTATACTGCCGGGCGGACAGAGGCGACAGGGCGAATTAAAGCAACGTGCAACATTGTTCCAACAGCCACCGAGCCGATACAGAGATGATCGAACCTTCAAACTCTGGATTGCGCGTCGAGTGTGCTTCACCATTACACCGCCTGAGCAGCGTCCCCACGAGTTCCTAATGTACTGCGTTTTTACGAAGTTAATGTTTCAAGAAGACTGGCAGGCAATGTGTTGACTATATTACACGAGGAAAGAGCGGCGTTGCATGTTTATTATATATTTAAGGAATGGTTTCAGACGCTGCAACAGGAGACGCTCATAGCAATGGAAACCATAGAGGCTGTAAGAATAGCTGCACCATGTAATATTTATGAAACACTTATGTCAATTATTAATATTCATCATCATCATCATCAGCAGTCACGATCAATCCACTGCTAGCATGATGAAATCAGTTCCTGTGCAGGTGCTGGGTGGATTTATATATCGCAGGACTGTCAGAGATAGTGATGGCTTGAAGAGGGCCTTCATCCAGCATTCATTATGGCTGTATTGAAAGATCATGATACATATTGAACCACTGAGGTATCATATATTTCAATCTCTCTGTACTAATGTCAAGGATGTGGATCTGTGGTTTGTACGAGCTAGAATGAGTCACATCTGGCAAGCTCGGGCATTTGTACGAAGGTAAACGGATTGCACACACTTGAAAACAGCACTGGAAAACACTGCATCACGGCACATTAAGGTAAACCCTTGCCCTATAAGACGCACAGGACACACCACAGGAACCAGCACATATGATGATCGAATATCCACTACAAAGACAAAGATCTCCCTATAACGGATTGTTGGAGCAAGTGCTGTTAACAAACACAATGCCCGACCACCTTTGTCTTTGTAGTGGATATTCGATCATCATATGTGCTGGTTCCTGTGGTGTGTCCTGGTGAGATGTTTACATCTCAATGTTTCTTTGGTGTCATTCACTCTGTGCTGGTGAGATGTTTCTTTGGTGTCATTCACTCTGTGCTGGTGAGATGTTTACATCTCACCAGGACAGAGTGAATGACACCAAAGAAACATTGCTTCGCTCGTTAGTTTGCAGCCCTTTGTCAATCCACTGCTGGATGAAGGCCTCCTTGTGCCGTGTTCGAGACATGGGAGTTGTTTGACCATACTTCACCACGATGGTCAGTGCGGGTTCGTAAAAGGCGAGCCCAGGATCGATCCAAATATTGCTCACCTATGATGTTCGCTACGGCTGTAAATTGAAGTCGGACCGCCGGGTTCAAAGCGCGACGCACTAACCACTACGCCACCACTCCACCATTCGTATGGTCAAGCTCTTGAAATTTGAGACCAATTGAGGAACACCAACAAGGTTGGGCAACGGCCAACATTTGAAATTAAAATAAAGAGAACATCGCCGCTTCTTCTATGATTAAACAGGATAAACGCCTGCGGTGAGGTCAAAGTTACATTTTATTTATCCTGCTTGTGCACAGTTTACAATTGCGAAATCCGGTTCCCCCACTTTTGAGACGCCTCTCACAAAGAGCTCTTGAGACAGGCCAGGGGCACTCCTTGTTTCCACCCGAATCCTTCGCCAAAAGCCAAAGAGGACAGTGACTGAGTGCGCAGTTTTCTCCACGAATTGGATTTATTATTGGGAGTACGGGCAGCGCCACCGATATGAAAACTAAAACTTTAATTGGCTTGGCGAGTAACTCTGCCTAAAACAAACACACGTCCGCAGGCCCCGAGCCAGCATGCTGCCCTGCTCGCTCTCCTCCTCGGCGTTAGCGAGATCAACAAGCACAACTTGTGGTGCACTACTTACCGTTGGTCCTCATTCGAGAACTGCCCGGCCTGTTTACGCACGAGCATCCACCAATCATTCCGAAGCCAAATAATCGACGTCGTTTCGGCAATTTGGAAATGATTTCGTGCAACGTTTACGTATCCCATGGTTACCAAACTGGGCCAATTTTAAACAGAACCCTAGCCTTTGCACATCTGGGTCAACCTCACCTCAAAAGTTCCTTCTACAACAGAGACATATCATAATCATGGGACCTTTCTTGCCAGTATCAAAATTTAAGAATTGGTTTTACCCTTTCTGGCAATAAAACAGGTGTTAAGATGTTAACACACCAAACAAAAACCTTTTGCAAGGAATCATGTCTGCATTAACCACACATACTTGTGGTGGACATGCAAACAAAAAAGGTTCCATAATGTAGCTGCTCACCCCAGCTATAAATGCCCTGATAGTGGCATTGTCTTTGTGCTATTTGCCTTTTGGCGTCCTCTGGTCTAACGCTGTTTGAGACGAGGCTCTAAAGAAAGTTGTCTCTGGTGTGGACCATCATTTACTACCAGAGCATGTTTTTGTTGTTTCCATGTTCACCACAAGTATGTGTGGTTAATGCAGACTTGATTCCTTGCAAAAGGTTTCTATTTGGTGTTTGAACACCTTAACAACTCCTGTTTTATTGCCAGAAAGGGTAAATCCAATTCTTATAAATATCATAACAAACGCAGACCCGTCTTGACGGAGAGTCACGGGCAGCGAGCGAGCGGCATACATGGTTGACCTGTGTACACAGCAACGACCTTAATAATTAAGAGGAAATGTCAACATGGCGCAAGTTTATGTAGACCCCAATTGGACAGCGGTGCAAGACAGCAGAGTTAATTTCACGGACAAAACATTCAAATGTACAGCGGGCTTCTCACCAAAAACACACACAGACTACGTTTTCAAGCTAATTTGATGGCACATATCATCTCGGTGCCAGCAGTTTAAATAACGAAGAGGTCGCGTGACGGTACTGCTATGAGGTTCTACACATTTCGTATCCCCCCCCACGGCCAGTAGCGCAAATGAAACTGCTGCAAGTGAAGAACGTGGCCTGGTTTACATTTTATATTTCTGACTTACATTCATACGTGCATTCACAACTCTCATGATACAAACTTGAACGCCCCAACCCCCGACCACACACACAACCTTTCTGGCCAACTTCACCCGAGTCAATTGCACTTCACCCGAACAAAGCCTCAAAACGGATCAACACAACCCGTTTTTACAATATTCAACAACACGACCGGAGTGCACCGTTAACAATTGACCGGCACGCACATAACAACCCACAGCGTTCCCCCCGCTGTGTGGTCCAGGGGGGCGAGAGAGCGCAGGGGAGGGTAAAGAGAAAGAGGGGGAGGGAGGAAACGAGAGCATAGTAACTCAACTAACTTAAAAACACACGCGTTTTTACAAAACGAATTCGACGTAACACTCGCGCACGCCGAAACTGTATCATCGCCTTGCTCGCTCGTTCCGGGGCGCGCCAAACAAAGGACGTAACAGTACCCGACCTCCCTGGCTTTTTGCACACTCGCATTACAAGGCCTTGCGGATCTCTTTCCAGCGTGTGCGTACCTGTATCGCAAGCAACAATGTTGCTCTTCCAGCCCAGACAGCCCCAGCGCATTCCCTCCCGCCTGCATGACCGCTCGATCTCTCTCTATCTCTCTCTCTCTCTCAAAAAAAGCCACGATGCTCACTTCTCTCTTTGCGAGGCCTCGGTCAAATCAGTTGGGTGTCCTTTGGCGAACACGTGGCGGAGAAAGACGAAACCGGCTCCGGCGCTCCGATCGGACCGAGCTCGTCGTCGCTCAACTCGGCTCGCCGCACCCCGCGCCGGCCGCTTTAACCGAGCGTCTAGTGCCGTCGCGGGACCGCTTCCAAAACAACCCCGCTTTGTTTTCACAGCTCCGTAAACCGCAAAGTCCCGTGCGAGTGCTAAAGTACATAACGCTGACATTACAGACTGCGCCCGCCGCTGCCGCTGCCGCCACCACTCATCCCAGCGGAAAACATTTGAAAGTAATCACCTGCGCTCGCGACAAGTTCACGCCCCTGCCCCGAGAACCTATCGGCAGCTGTGAAAACAGAGTTTGGCGGTGCTTCAGCGCGACGTAGTACTTTCCAGCCGGGCTCCGCCTCCACCACCCCCCCGCCACAAGGGCCCTACGCAGTGGGGCGGGAAGTGGCGCTGTCAAATTGAGACCCTCGTGAAAGCAGATGTATGAAAAGAGGAGAGGGAGAGAGAAAAAAAACTCCAACGATCGCTGGGAACGCAGCAGCTGGGTCCCCGCGGTCGAGCAGATGGGTGTTCTGTCTCCACGTTTGTGGCGTGGGGCTTTACAAATCGGTTCTTAGCTGAGCGTGTTTTTGACGTGGATCGGCTTGCGATCGACGTCTTTCCGCACCGCGCTTTGTTTCAGTGATTGCGTGAACGCGGAATAATCAACGCAAGGTTTGGCAGCGTTGGGACCACGCACGATGCATTAAAACAAGAGTTAATAGTAATAGGTTTTTACCCTTTCAACTGGTACAAAAACTGACACCTTTATACAAGGTATGTTTACAATAACCACAACACAAGCAGTCAAAATGCTAACAAAAAGAAACAACTCTGATCATATAAAGGTCTCAGTTTTTGTACCAATTGAAAGGGTAAAAACCTATTACTATATTTTGCCACTGGTAAAGGAGGTCTCAGTGTAAATGCTTACCCCCCCCAAGCTCTCAATACTCTGATAGTGCACTGTTTTTGAGTTGTACGCCTTTTGGCGTCATCTGGTCCAACACCAATGGAGACTAGGCTCTAAGAAAAGCTGTCGCGGGTGTGGACCAATCAACTTCAAGGACAGTGCATATTATTATCATTATCAGAGTTGTTTCTTTTTGTTTGCATTTTGACTGCTTGTGTTGTGGTTATTGCAAACATCATCCCTTGTATAAAGGTGTCAGCTTTTGTACCAGTTGAAAGGGTAAAAACCTATTACTATATTTTGCCACTGGTAAAGGAGGTCTCATAGTGTAAACAAGAGTTAATATTTGATACCCTTCCATCAATCACACGGCCTTCTTGGAGTGCATTTTTTTTTAAGTATCGGTTTAATACGAGCAAAACTCTGGACTGGTTTCGACATTCAGTGCCTCATCAGCAGTCAGTCTTTCTTACAATAATGCTGGCGAAGTGCCAGTTATTTACAGGCTAGCACCCTCTCTGTGAGATACGGGTCCTTGATTTAAATGGTTACCAAAGTGAATCTTGTACTCGATTTGCCATTTTCCTACAGACGCCTGGTTTAATCACAGGCGGCTGCCCAGATTCGAACCCAGCATCTCAGCGGTGCCAAGCTCAGCGCTCCGATTCACCTGTGGCAGTCAGACAGGACGGCCCGGAGACAGCGCAGCTCAGGTATGAACCTACACGTTCATCCGTTTCATTTTTGCCTGCTGCTGCTGCTACACACAGCAACCTTTCAAGGTCATGAGTACAGTCCCGATGCCCCACGCATGACACGCCGCAATTGCGTTCCATGTTGTTATGACCATAAACATTGTCGGCGTCTTACCTCCTCAAAGCAGACACGCTACAGTTGTCCTGGAGCATGCTGCAGGACAGACAGAGAGAGAGAGAGACGCACCGTATTAGGAAAGGTACACAATTCGCCTCCAAATCTGCGTGCAAAATAAAAACTCCCCCAAACGGGCAACGTTGTTTACACTCAAGGCTCTTCGCCATGAAAAACAATAACGAGGCAATTAGTCTCCACAATAGCCACCAGAGTGCATCTTTCACAGACCACGAAGTTGCAATTAACAGTGGGAATGAGAAGTGTTTTGTCAACATGACAGCTCAAGGCAGAGCAGTCCTGCAGTTGCTTGCTAACGCCACGGACGGCAGAAGGGCCTCCACTAGAGGGAACTCTCGAGAGCCCCACGAGAGGGTATTTGATCGCTTTGCATATACGGTAAAACCTTGGATTGCGAGCATAATTCGTTCCGGAAACGTGTTTGTAATCCAAAGCACTCGTACATCAATGCACTCGTATATCAGTTGTGATCACGTGACGCTCGGCAGACAAAGCGTATACACGTACTCCTCGTATTGCAAGACCTCGCTTGTTTATCAAATTAATATTTATTTTTACAATTTTCTCGTCTTGCAAAACACTCGCATACCAAGTTACTCGCAATCCAAGGTTTTACTGGAGGTTGCACAAATATCCTGCTACATCGGTGTAGTTTATGAAAACCACATTCGGGATTTTTCCTCATGATACAAACCAAGATGTACCACTAGTTTGAGCTTAACAACATACGTATATATATTTTATTCACGTGACATATCAGAATATTTATTTATACTGGAGGAATCCAATGAGCGATAAAGCTCTTTTTCACAGATGTCCAGTGAAACCCGCTGGACATCAAGAGGATGTCTGCCGCTGAGACGCAGCGATGAAATCCGCTCATGTGCGGCAGCTAGACAGATCGCCCCACCACCAAGCGGATTAATCACGGCTGCCGATGACGACGACAGTGCTGGTAGTACATCGAAATATTATTCACGTTTCGCGTCACCGTCTGACCATCAACCGTTGAATTTGGACGATGTTAGCGAGAGATATTCGACTTCTAAAACGCGACTGGGTAGTGTTAATTGCTGGGCGCCCCGAAGTGCTGTGTAATGAGCACCACTCAACGCTGGGAACGCAGCACTGGGCGCTCGGTCGTTCGCCAAGTAATCCGCGGCCACCTCCCGGGCAACAACGTCACGTCCCATCCCTTCATCCCATGGGGCGCCCCAGCTGAAGTGATACGAAATGGCGCCCCCCTCTTACTGAACTACTCGGTGGGAGAGTCACTGCACTCCAGCCTGGTCCGGGCGATCGTACACAAAACCGCTAGATGCACGATTGAATAACGCGATGCGCATCGTAACCAGAGCACTTGAGACCAACAAGAATCCCATGGCGCTCTGTTCTGGCAAACTGCAAAGGAGCATTCACGTTTTCTTGCCAATGACAACCACCTACCCATCATCAGCCAATACCTCAACAATGTAACCGGCTGCCGACTCAATTCCCGATTGCCCCTTCTGGTGTCACGCTGTCACCATCCCAGAATCTCACCCAGATCCGGGGAAAAAACAACTCTGGCGAACAGAGTGGAACAAGGCGTAAGTTAAAAAAAAGAACTCGTTCGAGACCCAAACGTCGCACCTCCTGGCTCTGACATTCCCCGAAGACACTGGTTGTGTAACTGCGGTGAGTAATTGTCAGGCGTGAAACGCCGTCACCACTACTGGAAATATGCAGCTCCAGTCAGGCCCCAACAGGGGGCAATAGCGGGTCCGTCCTGTACCAAGTAGGACTGGTGGGTCAGGCAATCTGGAGGGCGGTTAGGAATCGGAGGTGGACACCCCAGGTCCCCAGTGGGGGCTGGGGGATTGCGCAACAATCTAGGTCCCTCCAGAAGGTTCCAGAGAGTGGTCGTGGCCAGGGGCGGAGTGACCCTGGGAGCCCTATAAAAGCCGGACCCCCCAGAGCGGCTCCGGCAGTCAGCGTCAAGCCGAAGATCGAAGAGCTCGCCTGAAGACTAGGACCCTGAAGATCCCCGGACACGACGTCCTTATCAGGGCCCGGTCTGAGTGGGCCAGTGGTCGAGGCACGAGAACCTTGGCTGGGTCGGGTCAGCCTCCCCTAGGTCCCGTTAGCCGGAGGGATAAGATTAGGTGGTCCCAGTGACCAGGGCACGTTAGCCCAGAGGCTGTACCTCCTCAGGTCGTCGGGTAGAAGGGGCCATTACCCCTTCGTGTTAGGGACCCCGTGTGTTCACGTTATTGTTAAATACGTGTTGCCTCCTAAGAAGACTCCGTCTCCATACAACCCACGACATAACCGTGAACTGCATCAGAACATCAACTGGCCGATGCGCACACCTCCCTCGAAAATTTGAACATTAAAGACCCAGCCAGAGTGCGACAGTGGCCATGCAACCCAAACTATTGACCATATTGTAAACCACTTTAGTCCGCTTTAATAGGCGCTCGCAAACACAGGGGGCTGCCCCACCCCTCTAACTTGGCTCTTTGTGCCACGTCGTTTCTCAAAGGCGTTGGCGATCATGGCCTTCCATTTAGCTCTGTCCACGCGATGCATCAGATACTAACATACAGAAAATCTACTAATTCCCTTCCCCATACAACCACTTTCTCAATTACCTGCTGTAACATATGGTTCAGAAACATATGGGTGAGTAACATATGGGTCAGAAACACATGGGTCAGAGTATGGAACAAAGGCTGAAAACTGCACCAAGGCGCATTAGAGGTGCACGCTTAAAGTGTTTATTTTGTATGGTGGGGAGTTGATCAGCTACGTTGATAAGCTTATAATTACAATGAGACAAAGAGGAATCCATGAATTAGGGTATATACACAATCGAGACACATCCTGTTGCCTGTTAACACAAGTGGGGTTTGGATTGGGCACGTCGCGAGAGTGAATGATGGTTGGTGGTCGAGACTAACTCCGTGGCAGGCGGCGAGAGGAAACTCGCCCAAGAGGACGTCCATCGGCAGAGATGAAGCGGTGAAATCAGCTCATCGCTGGACCATGAGAGATTGTGACGACTTGGGGGCAGTCTTCAATTAGCAGTGGATAAATTGTGGCTGATGATAACGATGGGAGACAGACTTTAAAATGCATGAAATATCTAAACAGCTTTGAAACCATGGCGACTAAAAGTCTCACGTTCAAGGAAGACCGTTATGTTTGCACGGCCTCTTCTACCACAGCACATTGGTCACGCGTTCTCCACTTGTACCCACTTTAACCAGCATGTTGTAGTTATATCGCCATCTAGGGGACACGGTGAAAATCCACGATACAGGTTTGAAAAAATTAACCCGTAAAAACCAAAGTTTTTCACTATAAATCCTTTATATGCGTGGCGGCTAGAGTCCTCTCGTCCTCTGGCTTGAGATGGCTGCCACCTATGGGTCAGATGATTGCCTGCCACCATTAAGCAATTGGTAATTAAATATAAAAAAAAATTGCCTAAAAAGTGTACAATTTTGGAAAAATGTTTTCACAAAAATAAATTGTCACGCACAACGAGTCTGTGTGCAAAATGTCAGCTCGATTGGATCACGGGAAGTGGGTTAAAAAACGACCGAAAGATTTGCACGATCGTAAGCGCGCAAGCAAGTGAACTTAATATAAAAGATTTAAAAAGTGGCCACATTTTCACAAAGCCACAAGCAAATCCATCGCAAGCGCGTGTTTTAAAGCGTGCTCCCTTGTCAACCCAGCAGCAGTATTATTGCACATGGGTGCACCAGTGTTAGTCGTAAAGCGTGGGTGACTCCCACGATTTTCTTCCAAGACCTCTGGCCAGCGTCGACGATTTTGTCAAAACACCTCCTCCAAGAAGAGGGGGCTTCTGTATCAAGCGCCCTTCTGCCAGCGGTGGTTTGCGACGACACTTGTGGGGCTGCACCTCTATCCAAGCCCTCACACCGCAACTCCACCAATGTGACGTTCAGACATCTAACAGCAGCATCATCTGGTCGAACACCATATGAGACGAGGCTCCAAAGAAAGCTGTCTCTGGTGTGGACCAACCAGTTTCAAAGACAATGCATAAATTACCAGAGTATTGTGTTTTTGTTTGCATTTGACTGCAAGTATTGCGGTTAATGTAGACATGATTCCTTGCAAAAGGTGTCAGTTTTGTTGCCAGAAAAAAGGGGAAAAACCCTATTGGTAGCAGCATGAGGTTTATCCCTCCTCGTCCGCTTCATAGACAAATCATTCTAGCGATGACACACTGGTAAACACTGAACAGCACAGGACATTAACACCGAACCGGCGGCTTGTCCACGACAGCACTGCACGCTCCCGTTTATAAGACGCACTCTGTTATCCCCATTGTAAAGGTTCGGGGTGCGTCTTATAATCCGGCTAGGTGCCTGTGTCCGTGTGTTCGCGGCCTCAAAGGGGTTGGCACAGCAAGGGGCACAGGCGGTGCATCGGCCAGTCATCTCAGTCAGTCTACACATGGCACCTGGGTCTGCGCTCCGTGACCTCCTTGCCAGCGGGCGTTCGACCACTCCACGTGGCCTGAACGTGCACGTAGCCTGGCACAAGCGCCGTGGGGACGTCACCTCAACTTAATAGCGAATGTTGTTGTGGCCTCAAAGCGGTAGTTGTAGCAACCCGAGTTCGATTTCCGCCCACGGCCAACACCGGTGACGAATATCTGAACCGGTCCTGGACATCCCCTAAGTCGACTCAGCCTCAAATTGAGTACCCGGGGCGGTGTGTAAAAACATCGCCACTAAGGGGAGACAAAGGCGGTCGGGCGTGCGTGCTGGCTACCCACCCCCCTTCGTGTGCCGTGCCGGCCTTCATAGATGCTCGATAACAGCACTTGCCCCTACAGTCTGTTACAGGCTATAGGGGGAGGGGGGAATCTTTGTTTTTGTGGCCTCAAAGTGCACCTAGCATGGCACAAGCGCCCTGGTGGTGACGTCCTCGGCTCTTGGTGAACACGGCGGTGGTTGTTGTTGTTGTGAACTGGTGGCGGCACTGCAACCACGAACCCGGCGCACACAAGTTCGATTCCCGCTCACGATCATCTTGAAAGCGGTCCCGCGGCGGGGCCCTCCCCTAGGTTGACTCGGCCTAAAAAAACACATCGACCACGAAGGGAGGCAAAACGCGGCCCGCCCTCGTGTTGATGCCGCTGCGTCCTTCAACATCACTCGGCTCCAACAAGAAGAGTCTTCAGGCTATGGGGAGGGGGGGGGTAGGCGATCTTCTCTCTTTGTTGCGAGACGGTGGAACGGGCGAGACTTTAATCAATAAAGCACGTGGTGAGTAAAGTTAGAGACCTCGCAGCAGATGCCGCAATCGTTAACGTCGCCGGAGTTGTCGCTCTAAGCGACAGCCGCTCTAGTAGCGCCAGTTCTGAGTGCTTAAAGACTGTAACGATTTAATTAAAATTATATATTTTTTAAAAAGCGAAGTTTATTTTCGTGATAGCAAAGGCGCGCGGGCCCTGCGGTTTCCCGCTAAGAGGGGCCTCCACTCGAGGCCGCTCTCGTCGAATGGCCCTTGGCCTACTCTTCCACACTGGCCCGACAGACGTCTTTACAAGAGGTGCTGGTGGTGTAAGGAGTTACCCCCACCCACACTTTACCCCATCGCCGTACGTCTACCCGCGGTGTAAACACTTGCACTGTACTCACTCTCGCGTGGACACAGTCGCGGGCAGCGAGCGAAGCGCTTCTACAAGAACTTGGCACCCGCGTCGCGACTGCCGCGCCCGGAGATCGAAGCCGAAGCGGCCGCTGCCTCTCTTGGCTTTTGCACGTCGACCGTTGCCGAACCCCCCTCCCCTCCTCCTCTCCCCTCCTCCCCCCTCCTCCTCTCACCTCACGACGCCGCAAGGGAGTTATCGCGCGGTTCTAATGAGGCCGACATCGCGGCGCGGGGCGCGTTGGGAGTCGTCGTCGACTCGTCGCCGCCTTCGTACCCGGCCGAAGTTGAGCGGCGGTCGCTTCACTCCTCGCAGCCCCCCCCCCCAGGCCCCCCCCACCCCCCCCCCCCCCCCCCCCCAGGCCCCCCCCCCCAGCCCCCCCCTCGCAGCCCCCCCTCGCATCCCTCCCCCTCGCAGCCCCACCCCCTCGCAGGCCCCCTCGCAGGCCCCCTCTCCCCTCACAGGCCCCCACCCCCTCACAGGCCCCCTCCCCCCTCACATCCCCCCTCCCCCCGCAAAGTTAATTACGAGTTGGGGGGGGTGGGGAGGGACGACAATCCGTCCGGCCAATGGGAACGCGCTGCTCGCGTCACGCGCCCGCGCTTCGGTCAATAGCGGAGCGAGCCTCGTCCTTGAATTCTTCAAAACACAAACGGACCCCCCCCCACCCGCCCCAACGCCGCGCGCGCGCGACCGTGATCGGAAACGTAGCAATAGGCGAGCGCTCGCGTCCGTGATCGGAAACTTAGCAAGCGCCAAGCGCTCGCGTCCGTGATCGGAAACGTAGCGAGCAGCGAGCGCTCGCTCCAACTGCCACCCCTCGTCCGCACACGTTGGAGCGAAATTCTAAGTGGGGTGGGGGGGGGCAGGTTACCTGTGAACCCAGACGGTTTACCCCGTATTCTTGTGCGGGGAAATTGAGTTTCAATACGAGAAAAATAAAAATGTGTTGTCGATTTGTTTGTGTGTCTCCCTTGTGATGAGATTGTGTAGGATGAACGTTGAGATTTATAAGGGCACGGGGTGATCAATAAGGTCTGTAATCAGGTCGTTGTGGGTAAAATCATGAATGACAACGGTGACATCACCGCCACTTAGTGGCGGTTGTTGTTGTGTTGCGACCCGAATGGTACCTATAACTTTCTTGTCACCCAGCCACAAGTTTGGGGTGCGTTTTAATTTCCGCAACGTCTCATATTCCGGATAAAACGGTGCATTAAAAAAAACACACATTAACTGACATGCGACAATTATCAAATGACATTCCATTTTAATTGCACGGCCAAAAAAGAAAGCGTTCAGATATTCACAGCGATAACAGCGCACGTGGGAAGGAGTGGTGAGGGGGGTCCCATTATTCGTTCTCAACGCAAGGCCACAAAAAACTCATCAGTCCTAAGGTTGAGGTCGGCATCGCCCTGCCACTTGGTGGCAGCCTTGGCCGTGAAAGTGCGACGCAGCAATTGAGCCCAGGAGCAGAAAAAAATCGGCACCACGTGGAGTGGCATCGCTTTAGTGCAGGGGTCGTCAACCTCTCGAGAAGAGCCATTGTTATGTTGTCTTGTGCAAAAATAGTTCGTGAGCCGCATCACGCGCAGAGCTACTCGTACACAAACACGGCAGCGTGGATACAGCATATAACAAATCACATTCTGACTTAAATAAACAAAATAGGTGATGGAATAAACTGCGTCTGTTTAGTGTGTCCCCCCCGAGTTATTGTTTAACAACACAGTTTAACTGTTGAACATTTCGTCGTCAACAAGACACTTCATCGTGACCGCATTCCCTGCCGTATATAATAAATTATCTTTACGTCAAACTATGTTTTTGAAAATTTCAGTCAGAATTTTAAAAAAACGGCTACCCAAAAAGGGGGAAGCCAAAAAGCTTCTTGGGGGTAGCTAAAGGAGCCGCAGGTTGCCGGGCCGCCAGGCCACGACATCTTGATGTGGCCTTGCCGGCAACGGTAAATCACGGCGATTGCCATTTGAAACGGGCGGGCAGGCGGCGGCGGAGGAGGTTATCGGGCAATTCTCTCGTGTTAGCCGTGTAAAGTACATCAGTGCAGCTCGAGATCTCATACCTTAGAAGGTGTGGTACCAATTTATGTTCTGGCCCATAGGCTAAAGATTTCATGGGGGGAAATTCAAATCCCTTCCTATTCCGTTTACTTCATTAATGGATGTAATACACACCAAGCAACGTGATGTGTAAGGGTTCTTAAAATAAATGTTCTGAGGTTAAAGCACATGCAATGAACTCGTCCGTTGGTGAAAGAGGAGCTTCTATAAATCTTTGGTGAAAGAAAACCTTCCAACCTCGTGGGTTGTAATTAGCTGGTATGTAATGGTGCATCGGTTTTTCTGTGTAGCCCTGTAGTGTTTTTCGGGTTTTTCGATGAATAGTTCCCGAAGAAGCTCTCAGCAAGCGGAGAGAAACATCGGCAGACACCGCGTTTGTGCCCACACGTGGATGATGTGCCCCCCATGTGACTTTCGTCCAAATTCATGCCATCATCATAAACCGCTTGGCACAAAGCATGCGTGCAAGTTATCTAGTACAGTACCTTGTTTCCATGGACAGACAACTCAAGTCGACTCGAGTGGGCTTTAGTTGTCCTGCTTTACCTCCGAACTCGAGTTGATGAGGGGCAACTCCAGTCGGTAAAAAAAAGTGGTATTTCCTCAATTCCCAAAGTTACTTGAATTACTGCGCAAGTTGAGCAGATTTTTCCCAGAAATACTTTCCGAGTAAAACTTTCCCAGAAAAACTTGCAAGTAAAAGGTCGAGACTGCATTGCTGACAACTGTTCAATGACAGATAAAAAAATTAAAAGTTGAAAGTTCCTGCTGCCTACGACGTTTGTAATTGTAACGTGTTTAGCCATGCGTTTTTGCTCTGCCCAAACTCTAACGGAGGGAATTCAGGCGAGTCCGTGCGGCGAAATCAACCCCAGAATATTTGGGCCGTAGCCCAAATTCACGGCCAACCAGACTTGACTACGAATACGGATTCCATTGAGAGTACTAGAGCCCCGTGTCTCATGGAAACGCGGTGTAAGCGGTACTTCATGACATAGTCCACTCAGTTCACATGGCCGTACGGCATTTTGGGAAATCAATCATTTGACGGATGGAAATCCTTGATTATGGGCATAAAAAATGTATATTTTATTATAAACTTGTTTCTAACCAATATCTTAACGGTATGCATATATTGCCACGTCGATCATGCACAAAATTAAAATACAGCAGTTGAGCTGTGGCATTTTAACTTTTATCATCGTGGCAATCTTTAAGTAAAGCACTATATACGATATCTGTCGCCATTCCTGAAGTTTATCATTTAAGATAGCGGACCGTGCACAGATGCTGCGCGGATTGTTACATCGCAGGACCGTGAGAGCTGACGACGACTTGGGGAGGCTTTTATCTAGCAGTGGATTGATGATCGTGGCTGATGATGATGATGACAGCAAAAGCAGATCTCAGTATTGAATCAGGGCGCTTACAGACCTGCGAGAAGCCACTCTGCTCCGCTGTTGATACGTAAACAATCGTGACGTCGGTTGAGGTAGTATACAGAAAAAAACTATTATTGTTCACCTGTGACTGGATAAACTTCACAAATATATGGCAGAGGCCAAGAGCAGCTGAGGACTAAGATCATGGTTTGGAGACACATTGCTCTCCGGTCTGTATTTGTCTATTTTGGCCCACGCTAGGTCTGGTTAAGTGAGTTCAGCCGAACACAAACGTTTTAAACGCAAGGTCAGCTGCACCAAGCCTGGGCCTACCAAGGTGAGCACGCGCTTCCAGTGGTGCTTCTGACAAAAGCGGTGCACCACAAGCAGATGCCACTGCGGCCGCTGCTCGTCAGACGGCAATTTCCAAAAACACAGAACCACGGGTGACTCGGCAGCTTCTAACCTGAACATTAATTCACCACTCAGAAATAGCAGTCACTCGACTGTCACTCAACAACAGCAGAATCACTGAGCAATAGCAGCGTCATTCAGCACTCAGCAACAGCAGAGTGACTCAGCAATATCTGCCATGACGGCGGGGTTCACTCGTCGAAAACAGGGTGACTCAGAGTCACTCGGCAATAGCAGAGTCACTCAGCTATCACTCGGCTGTCACTCAGCACGAGCAGTGACTCAGCAATATCTGCGATGGATGCGGGGGCGTCACTCAGCAATAGCACGGCCACTCGGCAATATCGGCGGTGGAGGCAGCGGCGGCAGCGTCACTCCGCGTGGCTGCGCGCCCACGCGCCGAGCCGCGCCGCGTAGTGGTCGGGGCTCACGGTGGAGAAGGTGGTGCCGCAGTGACGCACGCTCTTCCACGCGGCCTCGAGGCGCTTGCGCACGCTGAACACCGTGAAGATGTCGATGATGCCCACGTAGTAGCGCGTGCACGGCCCATCCAGCACGTGCAGCGCGTTGCGGCATGCCGGCAGCAGCCGCCGGTTCTGCCGGGCGAACGTCTCCACGCTCACCGACTTGTCGTACGGGAAGCCCACCACGTTTTCCGAGTCGGCGCCGGTTCTGTTGGCGCCCGGGATATTGGCGCCCGGGCTGTTGGTGCCTGGGATGCTGCCATCGTCTGTGTTGTTACTGCCACCGTCGCCGTCGTCGCTGTCTCCACCCTCGTGGATTTCACCCGTGTCCTGGTCCTGGACGCTGCCGGGAATCGGTGCTCGCGTGAGACCACCGTTGTCCGACGTGCGTAGGGCGACCGACCTGTGGGGCGAAACCGCAGCCACGGCCGAGACGAGCGTTAGTGGAATGGCCTTCCGACAAATAGGGTCAAGATCAATCCCGGTGCCTTTGGTATCGGTAAGGCCTACCTAACACATCCAGATTCTCACAACAGCTGCATGTGGCAGGGGGTGTGGGGGGGCGTGAAGACTGACACCAGGATAGACTTTCTGAAACCGCAGGGGACTGCTGTGGGAGCACCTCTTTGTGCGGATGATGAGGTTGGCGAACGAGTGGTTCTGCATCTGCTCGTCGCTGTGCAGGTCCTGGCTGGCGAGCAGCAGGCTGTAGTCGAGCACGCTCAGACCACGCAGGAACGTCGTGTCCAGCTCCAACTGCCGCAGGAACCATGGGTGCTCGGGGCCTGCGCGGCACGGAGAGAGGGGAGAGGCGGGGATTGTGGAGGCGACGGCACGGACACCCAGCGGCAGGCGCAGAAAGAAAATGCAGACTCCGCCTGTCCCACGCGTACGGGATGGAGCGTTGCCCCATCGCACGCATGGGGGTTCTCCGGGTGTTAATTCTAGATTTGAAGCTTTCGTGACTGCAAGGATTCATATTCTTGGGTTTTTTCGGTAAAGTCACGTAGGTAAAAAATTAAATTTAAATTAATAAAAGTAAAATAAAAAAATAAAAAAATCATTTCATTTCCTTGATACAGCAAGCGTGCTGTGACGGTTCCACCTGAATACGGAAGCTTGTGTTGCCTCCAAAACGTTGTGATTTTTATTTTACTTTTACTAATTTAAATTTAAATTTTTTACCTACGTGACTTTACCGAAAAAACCCAAGAATATTTCTCCGGGTGCTCTGGTTCCTTCCACGTGTGAACACTCGTTAACTGGCCGAGAACACCTTCATATATAGAGGATCGCAGAGCTTGGAGGTGTGAGGAATTTGGTGCCAGCTCACTACCTGGCTGCTGCTGCCCTTTTCAGCTCGTCTGTGGTTCTCCCTCATGCCTCCGAGTCGTCCTCTCTTAGTCTCTTTGAGAGCGAGGAGTGAATAATGTGGCAGTGGCAGCGACAAATTGAAACTATTTTATTATTTTGGTAAATTGTAAAGAGGACGTTCAAAGTCAGAGGTGGATCTAGAAATATTCCAAGTCGGGGTTGATCCCTGACTTTCAAGTTTTTTTTTAAGCAGGGCCCTAAATTAATAATATATATTTTTAATCACCTTTATTTCTCTGCTCATTATCAATAGTATCTCAATTTTCGGGGTCTCAAATTTGGCAGGGGGGAGGGCAATCGCCCACATCCCCCCCCCCCCATGGATCTGCCACCGTTCGCAGTGCCGAGCCAGGATGTGAAGGACTGTGGAGTGGACGTGGAGATGGCAGGGACATGTTGTAGAGAGAGAGAGAGAGGGAGGCACGTGCGAAGACGTCGAGTGATGAACATGGAAGCAACCAGGGTGGAGGTGGAGAGATAGTATTTTAGAGTATGTGGCTGCTGTACATTTCCACGTGATAAGCCACTTCGTTGAGCTATCATTTGTGGGCAGGTCGCTTCTGAAAAAGAGCTGTATAAGCTCAATGGGCCTTACCTGGTAAAAATAAAAAAATATAATAGTTTAGTTTAGGTACACCTGGGGGAATTGTCATTCGAAGCGGTGAGCTAGAACATGGAGGGGTGTGGAGCGGGCATAGAGATGATGGCCCAGGACAGAGGAGCGAGTGGAGGAAGAGGAGCAGGAAGATGCCAGGAAGAGGAATAAGAAGACAGCCGCCATTTGTAAAGCATTCTCACTTTACACAAGGGGTGCCACTTTGAAGATAACATGCCTATGCCTAGGTAGCATGAGAAAACATTGCTTCTAAATTTGAAGCTTTCGTGACTGCAAGGATCCATACTTTTAGTTTTTTCGGTAAAGTCACGTAGGTAAAGAAATGTAATTAAAATTAATAAAAATAAAATAATAAAAATTCACGCGAATTTTTTATTATTTTATTAAAATTAATTTTAAAAAATTTATAATAAAATCACGTGATTTTATTATTATTTTATTTTTTATTAATTTTTCTTTCATTTTTTTACCTACGTGACTTTACCGAAAAAACTAAGAGTATAAAACATTGCTTATCTGTGAAATAAGTCAATATACAACCCACAAAGACAGATTAGACCCTTACAGGCCAGGGGGTTGCTGCCAAGTTGGAATTGTTTGATGTTCGGGTTTCTGGAATGCATGCAGTGGGTGGCAGGCATGCAAGGTTCATGAAAGCTCTTAAACCAAACATTTGCTTTACAGTCTGAGATTAGTGGCAGCAGGGAGGCACGTGCAGTGGTAACATTCAAGCCTCATGGCCAAAAGCGCCGGGGTTCTGAGTCCCGACTCGACAGCCGTGAGTGCTGTGTGGAGTTTTCAAGTTCTCCCCCTGTTTCGGTAAAGTCACGTAGAAGGGAAATAATAAAATAATAAAAATAAAACATAATAAATTCATTCTCACGAGGTTTCGGCCACAACGCAAGCAGCCGTCCTCAGGTGACGAACAGGTCTGTCGGAAAGACAGTGTCTGACGGGAATGAGTGGAAGAGGAAGAGAATGGACAAGAGAGAAGAGGTGAGGCTTTAAGAGAGGAACAGAAGGAGGTTATGGAGGGAGACTGCTTAAAGTACAGGAGAAGTGTTCATTCTATGGGAAATATACGTCAATGGGCCGTGTTGAGTCTATGGGCAGTGCTGAGTCTATGGTACAATGTTAAGTCTATGGTACAGTGTTGAGTCTATGGTGCAGTGTTGAGTCTATGGTACAATGTTAAGTCTATGGTACAATGTTGAGTCTATGGTGCAGTGTTGAGTCTAGGGTGCAGTGTTGAGTCTATGGACAGTTCTGCTCAAGGTACAGGGGCAGTTGATTCCAGTGGAGGGATGCAAGGAGGGAGAAGGAGCATAAAGGGGATTGGTCACAGGGAGAAGGAGGGACAGAGAGAGAGCAGATTGGGAGCGAAGAGGTGACGTGGAAGGAGATGAGAGAATGAATGGCAGCCGTACCGAGTCGGACGGAACTCGCTCCGAAGTTGTTGTCCTTGAGCACCACGATGACGGGGCTCCCCTCCGGCGCAGGCTGAGTCCAGCGGCCCAGCTCGCAGCCCTTGATGTCGTACCTGCGGCGGGGGAATATGCGCCGAGTGGGGACGTCACGGGCCCCGAGGAAGGGATGGGCATCCCGGAGGGGACGTGGAACGATGAGATCACGTCTCGGGATTGTTTTGCGTCACCGGGATGGGAGTCCCATTTGCTTAGAGTGACCTGGGCCACCATCGTGACAGAGGCAATGGTAGAAATAGCCGACACAGGTGCGGCAACAACGATGAAGCAAACAGAACGAGGGTAAAAACGACCGCAAATCGAAAACGGTGCACAAACCTAAATCATTCATATTACACAACCCACCGGTCTCACGGCCCTCTGGCAGTGCATCATTCCAATGCGAGGGGGAATTGATGATGATGTCACGGGAAAATAAAAATGACTAATTAGATGAATTAATTAGATTATAATTCCTGTGTGTATGTGTGAGTAGGGCTGTGTGCGAGCGAGTGGTGCTGCGTGCGTGCGAGCGAGCGAGGCTGTGCGTGTGTGTTAGTGGGGCTGTGTGCGAGTGAGGTCGACTCAGCCTAAAATGAGTACCTGGTCAGGTGTAAACATCGCCACTGGGAAGACAAAGGCGGCTGGGCATGGTGCTGGTCACCTACCCCCTTCGTATCCCTTGGCACCCTTCATAGGTGCTCGCTAACAGCACTTGCCCCAATAGCCTGTTAAGGCTATACGGGGGGATCTTTGTCTTTGTGCGCGTGTGAGTGGGGCTGCGTGCCCGCGAGAGAGCTCCGTGTGCCACTCGCGGGAGAGAACTTTTCAATACCTGACTGCGATCCTCTCGTCCGGATAAAACACACTCTGCATCACAATGAAGTATTTCTGGGAATAAAAATGGGACAGGACGCGAAACGTAACATTCAAACTGCGCCAGTTGCACTTCCAAGCGTTCTGGCCGTTTGCAAGAAAAATGTGAAATGTTCACACGTGCGTGCGTGCATGCGCGTGCGCGCTATGTGCATTTACAACACAGGGCGATCCGGCTATAGATTCCCCGCTAGAATCATGAACAACAGGGAAATCAACGCCTTGGCACCACTCTCGACGCTGCCCACTTATTAAATCGATTCGCACTCCTGCTCCGTAACGTATTACACGTGCAAGAGGGCTGCTCCATCCAGCAGTGGATCGACCGCGGCTACCGACGACGACGACGACGACGACCACCGCCACTACTCGATCCACGAGTTCCAAATCTCTCCGCAGGACACGGAATCAAACAGGCGCTGAGACGATGGTCACGGGGTGGGGGTCTTAGGAATCTGTTGGGTATCCGTATACGGATCAGCCTGGCGGCCCATTATGGAATAGGCGACGTTTCAAGCAATGGCCCTGAGCACATTAGGAGAATGTGAGGTGGGGGGGTCCATTTGAAATCAGTGGGGGCATCTATAATTGGATCGACCTGTATCATCGCTACAACAATAATCATAACTTCTATTTTATACGCGCCTGTCATGTTGAAGTATCTGAAAGCGTTGTACGTAAAAATGTAACTACACTCACAAGTACTTGTACAATCTAGGCGAAACAGAAAGCTGATATTAACAATATCCAAAATCCAATAAAATTAAGAGCTATGATAAAAGCGAATACCAATAATTATGGAGTAATTCAATCAGACAACAAAATTGTTATTTTAAATGTTTACTTACAGGGAAAGCCTGCAGTACAAATGGGTGATTTATAAGACGTGATTTAAAACAAAGGAGATTCCACAAACGCTGAGCCTGATAGAACAAACTACAGGGAACGACGGAACCACTTAAATTAAGGCTGCAAAGTGGAATTCAACAGAACTACGAGCAGAGGCTGTACGCAGGATCGCACCGAACAGAATCGGAGATGCCGTGCACTCTTGTGCCTCGACCGTCTCACTTGTACAGTCAGCGCGGTCAGACTAAGCGCAACGTCCGTGCATCACTTGTGCCTTCATTATCAGAAATCGTGAGCGATCGCTTCTCATCCGAAACGACATCATTGAGCATAGGAATCCATTTTCAACGCGCGTAGGGGCTATCACTGCAGAAGCACAGCCGTCGCTCACGAACCTTTGGCTCGTTGGAGAGAGATATTCTGTGCAGTCCTGTCGAGAGATAAACACGTGCAATGACAGCATGTTACGATACGGCAGTAATTGTACGCGGAGACAATTCCAGTGATGAAATTGAGTGACGCCGCCGCGTGGGTCTCGCACGCGTTGCCCGGGTTGTGCCCGCCACGCGTCGCGATCCTCGGCGTCGCGCTAGCCGAGAGCTTCTTCATCGACCGAGGCGTTGGACATCGTGCAGAACAGCACGCGCGTGCAAACCCGACAGCACGCGACGGAGAGCTACTCAGCTCGCGTGTCGTCAACCTAGCCGGGCACGGGGCCCCGGCGGTAGGGCGAGCTGCTCGCAAGCGGAAGGCTGCCGGGTCAAATCCTGCTTTGGGGGGGATGACTCGGCTGATCTTCCCTTCCTCCGGGGTCGATAAAATAAGCACTATTCATAATATAGGTTTTTGGGTCAGATCGCGTTATTTATAAATGTGTCGTAACCCTCCACCACCCGACACGGCCAAACAGGTAAAACATGTGTCACGTTTTTCAAAGGACAAAATAATTCACTTCTTTAGCCCACCGGTGTGCTGAAGAGAGAATCAACAGCATTTTAAGATTTTGAGTAGTACGACGTTTCGCTGATAATTACAATCAGCTTCATCGGGCAAGAATGCCAACATTTTAAAATGCTGTTGATTCTCTTTTCAGCACACCGGTGGGCTAAAGAAGTGAATTATTTTGTCCTTTGAAAAACGTGACACATTTTTTACTGTTTGGCCGTGTCGGTGGTGGAGGTTTACGACACATTTATAAAAAACGCGATCAGACCCAAAAACCTTTATTATGAATAATATTGGTCGCGAAAGCCTACGTGTTAAATTGAAAATAAGCACTACTTTGCGGAGAAGTTAACAGTGGTTGTACGATGGAGCGTACAACGGATAAACTCGCCCCCATCATAGGAATGAGGAATTTCAACCTCTGGCTCTGCAGGGCTGCGAAAGGCTCGATGCTCACTGCGAGCAGCGGAGAAATCACTTTGATGCTTTGAGCGATGTGAGCAGTGGCCGGGAATCAAACTCAGGTGGCCGCGCAGAACGAGGACCACCGCACCACCTGTGCCCAGCGTCACGGGGACGCACGCCCACGGTGCCGGCAGCGCCCCTCACCCAGGATCTTGACGAGCAGCGTGTGAGGGTACTTCTCAAAGTGCTGCACGTACTTGCGCAGGTTGCGCAGGAGGAATCGGTACTCCCGCTTGTTCTGAGTTTTAAGGAAAAATCTCTTGTCGTTCCTGCGAAGGGAAATCGCGAACAGATTCGTAACCGTCATCCTCCTTATCAGCGTCAGCATCATCATCAGCAGCCATGATCAATCCACTGCTGGATGGTGGCCTTACCAAGCCGTCTTTCTCGATCCTGCTTTGGAATAATGTAATCCACCAAGCACCTGCACGCGAATTTAATTCATCATCGCTCCATCTCCACGGTCGAACAAATGTAGTTAGCAGATTTTTAAAAAACATTTGCTATGTTGAGGTAGAGGCGGCAGGGTTGTTTGACCATACTTCACGACGCTGGTTAGCGCGGGGTTGGTGAATGCGAGAGCCAAGAACCGGTTCAGGTATCGCTCGTCACTGACAGTAGCCGTGGCCGGGAATCGAACTCAGGTCACCGTGTTCGTAGCGCAGTGCGCAAACCGCTTTGCCAATCGTGTACAATTTGACGCTAAAAAGATATCAAAATCTCTCCGTGTATTTATGGGTATCTATGCGACCCTATGGGGTCTCTGTGCGAGTCTGATTTTAGGTGCAAGTCTCTGGGCCTCCACGTGAGTCTATGGGGGTGCTGGCCCTCTGATGTCACAGCCACGGAATGTTCCACGGGGCCGGGCCGTTTGGCCTTGTGAACGCGCACTGACGTGAGGAAGAAGTCGGCCTTGCTCTTGGAGTTGCTGATGAACTGCAGGTAGCAGCCCGGGCTGGCGAGGGACCCCACGTAGTCGTCCTCCTTCAGTCCCAGCAGCTGACGGAACGAGGCAAACACGGGTCCCGCAAACGTCTCCAGCACAAAGTCCTGCCGGGGGGGAGGGCGTACGGGGGGGGGGGGGGGCATGCAGGCGGAACTGTGGCGACAGGTTTTGCGTGGTAAAGTCACGTAGGTGAAAACAAAATAAAATAAAACGAAATTAAATCACGATGTTAATTTAGTTGTTTTATTTTACTTTGTTTTCAGATTTGAAGTTTTCGTGACTGCAAGGATCGATACTCTTTGGCTTTTTCGGTAAAGTCACGTAGGTGGAAACAAAATAAAATAAAACAACTAAATTAAATCACGACGTTAATTTAGTTTCATTTTATTTTGTTTTCACCCACGTGACTTTACCGAAAAAACCAAAGAGTATCGATCCTTGCAGTCACGAAAACTTCAAATCTAGAAAGCATGGGTACTCCAAAGTTTTCCAGGCTGTCTGGCTGGCTGGCGTGGAAGAAAAGACAAAAAAACCCTCCGGAGGGGGCGGGTGCTCTCTAGAACTTCCTCGAGCGTTCTCTCTAGTGGCGAGCAAGTCCAGGTAGTCGTCTTCACTCAGGCCTCGAAAGCTCCCTTGAGTGGAGGCCCTTTCACCGGCGCCAAGGGGAGTGGTCCACGCGCGTGATGGGGTGCTACCGAGTGGCGTTTACCTACCTGGTGCGTCTGAGTCAAAACCGCCTCGTAATCGGCATCCCGCAGCTCCACCTGTCCACAGAGACACAGATTCCCCCGTATAGCCGTCACAGACTTTAGGGTCAAGTGCTGTTAGCAAGCACCGACACACACACACACAAACCGTGACCCTTGCACTATTCGTTCACCACTCAAGTTGTCTAAATTCCAGCTCTGAGAGAGTTTCAAAAACGCACGCGTTGACCGTCAACGCGACCGAAGCGTGACTCTCGCATGACTGAGCGGGGTGGGAAATCGCTGCCCAGGTCAGTTGAAGGCATCCCGACAAATGTTGCTCTGTAGTGTCTGCTTCTGTGGGTCGCTCTCTAAGCGCAAGGCCCCGATAGATGTCCGAATGGATCCTTTATCTCGTGATGTGACACCGGTGGCACAATCGGGCTAAACTTGGGGGTAAGGGTTTTTTTATTTTGACACATCGGGTTATTTAATTCATGTTATCACTGGCATTAACATTTTCATTGTTTATGAATTCGTGAAGTTAATATTTGATGTATTATTAATATCTATTTTTCGTCTTTCTTTGGAGTGACCTCAAATCCCTCGTTTACAAAACTTAACCAAGAAGAACCCTGAATGAAATGAGATGAAACATAATCGACAAATGTTCAAACATTACGCGTGTATCATAAACCTATGTGTCCTCATTTTTGGGCCACCCTGCAATAATAACCTCTATGCGTCCTGACTGTTGAGCCACCTTGCATAATAATTTTTATGCCACCCTGTACATCACACTTGTTCCAGCGGGCAATGCCCAGCAGTGAGAGCAGCGGGGCATGTGTGGCGCGTGCGTGGAGCGTGCGTGGCGCGTGCGTGGAGCGTGCGTGGAGCGTGCGTGGCGTGTGCGTGGAGCGTGCGTGGCGCGTGCGTGGAGCGTGCGTGGCACGTACTGGCGGCGGGCTGGCACGGCCGTGCTGCAGCGCGGCCGAGAGGCCGCTCTTGAGGCAACAGGTGAGCCAGTAGAACTCGTGCGACAGCTCGATCTCAAACAGCCCCAGCAGCTTCCACTTGTCGCGGAAGCGCTGCAGGATGCGGCTCTTGAACGTGCGGGAGCGCACGCTGGCACGCCCGGCCTGCGAGTCCGTCTGGGGCATAGGGGCATCGGGGTCAGGACCAGGGCCGGACTAGGGCCACCCACAGGAGAAGCCAGGCCTCGGGCCCTCGTGGTTTGTGAGGCCGTGCTTTCGATGCCTCCCGTTCCGTAAGAGCCGAGCGGCGGCGGCGGCGGCGCGGCCAGCGGAGAATTTTTTCAGCTGTTGTTGAATTACGGCGACGTGATGCGTGCACTTTGCCACAGCGGCTAAAGCTCGGAGAAAAAAAATGCTTCAAGAAATTAGTGCAGCGAATGATTTATGCTTAATGAATGTACCTCGAGTCGAATACACTTGTTAATTTTACACGGCTGAATACATAAATGTTCGATGATTGCATAACGTTTGTTGCCATATACATACTTAGGCCCTTCCCTTGCATCAGCCTTAGCCTCAATACGGCCTGGGTCGGCAGAATCTTGCCAACAGAGAACAATGATCGCTACGTGCAGATTCCTAACGAGTCATTTACGGCATAAGCTTTCAAATTTGGAGAGGGGGGGGGTGGCCCATTTTCAACCCACTTGCTGTACTGCCACCTTCACAGCGCAATGGGGTTTGGGAATTTCACAAATCTACGTGAATCCCTTGCCCGCAACAAAATACGGGCGTCCATCGGGGCTGACCGCTACTGTCATGTTCCAGAGCCTCTCCCTTGCTCTGCCGCGTTTAAATGGCAACGCTTAGAAGGGTAGCAATGAGCCCCCTTGTGGTTCGGCGCGAGCAGAACCGGCCCTAGACCTTTGGGGGCCCTAAGCAAAATTTGGTTGGAGGCCCCTTTGATGTATGATTTTTTTTCACCCACTCGCTAGCAGTGACTCTAGGGGGCCCTCTGCTGGCCACGGGGCCCTTTGCAATTGCAAGGGTCGCTTAGTGGCTGGGCCGGCTCTGGACAGAGAGATACACAGATAGAGACAGAGAGAGAGAGACAGAGAGACACAGAGAGAGAGACAGAGAGAGACACGCAGATAGACACAGAGAGAGACACAGAGAGAGACACGCAGAGAGACACGCAGAGAGAGACACAGAGAGAGACACAGACACGGGGAGAGACAGAGACAGAACCGGCCCTAGACCTTTGGGGGCCCTAAGCAAAATTTGGTTGGAGGCCCCTTTGATGTATGATTTTTTTCACCCACTCGCTAGCAGTGACTCTAGGGGGCCCTATGCTGGCCACGGGGCCCTTTGCAATTGCAAGGGTCGCTTAGTGGCTGGGCCGGCTCTGGGCGTGACGCTCGCTCTCCGCTTGGCTGACAAGAACTTGAGTAAGGACGGCGGTCACCGCATCGCGTGGCGCTTTCGGATGCGCTTCTGCGGCCGTCCGGGAGCCGTGCACTTTTAAATCACCCAGATTATTGAAAACGAATTTCTTGAAAACTGCTTCTTGCGTCGCGTTTGTTGTCCTTCCCCCCCACCCGCCCCGCTGCACCTCCGATTATCAGCGGTTGGCCACGTACGGCGCGAAAGAAGTTCGACGTACGTCCGTACGGACACGGCAGTTGGCACGAATTAGGGAGCGAGTCGTTGACCGCGTTGCCCACGGCAGTGCTCGTCAACGTCCATCTCCCGATTTGCCAGGCAACAGACCCGCATTGTGTGCCAGTTTACAGGAGGAAAAAATTAACCCGTAAAAACTAATTTTTTCACTATAAATCCTTTATATGCGTGGCGGCTAGAGTCCTCTCGTCCTCTGGCTTGAGATGGCTGCCACCTATGGGTCAGATGATTGTCTGGCAGCATTAAGCAATTGGTAATTAAATATTTAAACAAATTTCCCTAAACAGTGTACAATTTTGGAATTTTTTTTCACGAAAATGCATTGTCACGCACAACGAGTCTGTGTGCAAAATGTCAGCTCGATTGGATCACGGGAAGTGGGTTTAAAAACGACCGAAAGATGTGAACGGTCCTAAGCAAGCAAGCAAGTGAACTTAATATAAAGGATTAAAAAAAACAATGACCGTTATTATCTAGGAGGTAATCGGTGAAGAATCTCCCACCGGGAAAACGCTGGAGTTAATAAATAAATAAGCATCTCCACGCCGTGTATCTCCACGTAAAAATAAAGGGTGTTTATTTTTAGTATGTTGGCCAACCGAGGCCAAAACACGACCAGTTACGAATATAGAAAATGACTTGCAAAGACAGTGTACTGGACAGTGTGTGTAGTTGGGTGGTGGTGGCGGTGGTGGCGGCGATGGTGGTGGCGGTGGTGGCGGTGGTGGCGGCGGTGGTGGCGATGGTGGTGGTGGTGGCGATGGCGGTGGTGGCGGTGGCGATGGCGGTGGTGGTGGTGGCGATGGTGGTGGTGGTGATGGTGGTGGTGGCGATGTTGGTGGTGGCGGTGGCGATGGTGGGGAGGCAGCAGCAGCAAGGGTTGGTGGATCACCGCCCAGATGGGCTGTGGAACTCCCTTCCCGTGGGTGTCGAGGAAGTGCCAAACCCTGGGCTCACCAGGAGAAGGCAGTACAGCAAGTGGACTAAAGGGTCGTCTGTTTATTCCATCAGTACGGGGATAGAGCGTTGCCCCCTTGCGCAAGACGTGGGTATTCTGCGGCTGCTCCGGATTCCTCCCACGTGATATAATTAACACAACTCATCGTTAATTGGCTGAAAAGCATATTACAAATACAAGCCCAATGCAGTGTCAGGATTCAGTGCGGCTCTCCTGGCTTATGAAGTAAATTCAGTAACAATAAGTCAAGGCTGTGGAGTCTATTGAGGCTAACAGCCTTCACCACATCGGCTGGCAGTAGTGGATAGATATTGTCTGATTATGATGATGATGATGAGAATAAAATATATATTGTAGTTTGATGCGGAGAATCAGAATAAAAGTTTACCCGAGTTTAATTCCTAGCCATGGCCAACTAGCTCGAGTGGATCGTGATATATTCACCGGTCCTGGGCCCCTACCAGGGTGGTGAAGTATGGTCAAAAAGCCCTCACGCCATAGGGTAGTTTTCATCCACCCACGCAAACGCATGGCCATGGGACAGATGTGAAGGTCCTATCTGTGTACGGAGGCCACGCTGAGACATGGCACGAGGCGGAGATGGCCTTGGCCTAGGATGAGTTACAATTTTACTAAATATCTCTGGGAATGAATATTTACAGAGTGGATCGAAGACACAGGTTAAGGAATGAAGACCTCAAGAAAAGAACACGGGGAGTCGCACTGATGATGATGCTGCTGCTGTTGAAGCAAAGGAAAAACGCGCGTCGTCAGAGCCGCTGACGAGAGACAAAATGAACTATGGAGCGGAGACGCGGGAGAGAAGAGAAGGGAGGCAGCGGGAGAGTTAATGGAGAGACGACATCACAGAGGCCACGACTGAACAGCGACACGTAAGGGAATGGAAGCAATGGGGCAGGATGGGGGGGGAGGCCTGCCCAGCAAGGGGGAGTTCCAGGCTGACACCATCACACTCGGCCAGTCGCTTAGAGACCTCGGGGGGTGGGGGTAGAGGAGGGGGGG
>CM025656.2:2867452-2880636 GCA_014621495.2 Entosphenus tridentatus
TGTGTGTTAGGTGTGTGTGTTAGGTGTGTGTGTTAGGTGTGTGTGTTGTGTGTGTGTGTTAGGCAATAGTGTGTCCGTGTTGTGTGTGTGTGTTAAGGATTCGTGTGTCTGTGTTGTGTGCGTTAGGGATTCGTGTGTCTGTGTTGTGTCTGTGTTGTGTGTGTTAGGGATTAGTGTGTTGTGTGTGTGTGTTGTGTGTGTGTGTTAGGCAATAGTGTGTCCGTGTTGTGTGTGTGTGTTAAGGATTCGTGTGTCTGTGTTGTGTGCGTTAGGGATTCGTGTGTCTGTGTTGTGTGTGTGCGGCGCTAAGGAACACGAGGTATTTGTTGGTTTTCCGAGCGAAAGAAATCTCTCTAAAGTTCCAAGGAACAAAGGAGGCTCCCTCCCTCCCTCCCACAGCAACCCTGCGCACTGTCAACCCGACCCCAACCGGCCCGCACTCGCCCCACCCACGGAGCCCGACATGCACACGGGTTAGGGCTACAGGGGGATGAAGACGAAGAAGAGGTGGGGGGGGTGGAGTTGCGATAATCGTGTCGAGGCCAGCAGAACCGGCCCCAGACCTTTGGGGGCCCTAAGCAAAATTTGGTTGGAGGCCCCTTTGATGTATGATTTTTTTCACCCACTCGCTAGCAGTGACTCTAGGGGGCCCTCTGCTGGCCACGGGGCCCTTTGCAATTGCAAGGGTCGCTTAGTGGCTGGGCCGGCTCTGGAGGCCAGCACCACGCCCTGTCCGCCGTTGCCTTACACAGCGCCGATGTTCACACACTGTGACAAACTGGTAACTCTTTTCGCGACTCAGATTTCGACACCGCGACCGGGAATCGAGCCCGTGGGTTCACTGAACCTCTGCCGAGGGCGACTCTGCCAGAGCGCGCTTCGTGGCTGCTCAACGCTGCCGTCACCAGGGGCTCTGCTTAGAGCGCGTTCGACCAAAGGGCGCTTTGCCACTCTATAGAGTCTAGAGCAGGGGTGGAGAACGTCCGGCCCGCGGGCCGTATGAGGCCCGCGAAATCATTTGGTGTGGCTCTGCCAAGGCAACCGCAGGCGGGACTCGAAATTCAATAAATCTAGGAGCAAACCTGGAACAGCAGTTGCGAGTAGCAACATCGTCAACACCAGCTAACATCACGCGCCTCGCCAAAGAGAAGCAGTTCCAGCCATCGCATTAGGGGTGAGTTAATTAAATGTTTGACCAAATATAACAGGCACATTTTTAAGTTGATAATCTTGTATGACCCGCGAATGCCAGTGACACACGATGGCCCAACTCCTGCCGAATGACGCCACGGGTTCCTTTAACATCCGCTGTGAGTGACGCAGGCGGCACATAGTAGCATTGCAGTCAATACACACCGCGGTATTAACCGGGGTGGCCACCGGATTTGAACTGCGAACCTCATCAACGAGCGGCGAACGAGCCGTCGCTGGGATCTCCTGACCTGCAGGGACCCCCTCACCTGCAGGGACCTCCTCACCTGCAGGGACCTCCTCACCTGCAGGGACCACCTCACCTGCAGGGACCCCCTCACCTACAGGGACCCCCTCACCTGCAGGGACCCCCCTCACCTGCAGGGACCCCCTCACCTGCAGGGACCCCCTCACCTGCAGGGACCTCCTCACCTTCAGGGACCTCCTCACCTGCAGGGACCCCCTCACCTACAGGGACCTCCTCACCTGCAGGGACCTCTTCACCTGCAGGGACCCCCTCACCTACAGGGACCCCCTCACCTGCAGGGACCCCCTCACCTGCAGGGACCCCCTCACCTGCAGGGACCCCCTCACCTCCCCCACATCGACACTCGGCTTAGATGCCCCAGCATCTCAAAGCACCCGAGACTCGCAAGCTCAGCTGAATCAATCCGAACGCCCCTCTGTAGTTGAAATCTATTTATAAAAAAATAATCAATCTCGCTTTTCCCTTCAACGAAAGCAAACCAGGGCCCCGGACTTTTACGCGCACAGGACGAAAGCGGCTGCAGGCAAGAGAGTCGAGGCGGGGCGGCTGAACCCTGGCGCTCGACTCGGCGTGGCACATCCCTCGCTGGACGGGGCACGGCCCGCGACGCGAGTTCCGCGGCGCGGAGCCAACGACGCCTCGACGACGATTCAGACGCCGACGCCGAGGCGAGCCGGCATCCGGGGGACGCACGGCAAACCCTCGCCCGGGGGGGAAGGTCGTCAGCCTACAGCGTCGTCTCTGGGCTACAGCCCACCTAGGGGAGGGCTCAGGAACCGATGCGGATGATCGTCACTGGTGTTGGGGGCCGTGAGCGGGAACCGAGGCTCACACGCAACGCGACATCGTGCAGCTGTCCCAAGCCACCGCTGGCAGAGGAAGGGCCTCCCCGCTAGAAGGAGCTGTGGTGCACTTGGTCTACTCTTCCACGCTGGCCAGACGTCTCGGCTGACGGACGAAAACGCGTTTTAGTCATATGTGGACACACGGGACTGGAGTTGTGCTCACACCGGAACACATTCTTGCGGAGGGAGCTGGTAGGAACGTTGGGGTGCTCGGTCAATGGCCAGGGTCAACGGCGGCGTGGTGTATTCCGCAAATATGCCCGACTGTGAGGGCGGGCACAAGCTGGCGTGAGTAGGTTAAACGTTGAGTTTTATAAGGGCACCACGAGGTGACCAGCCCCTTCCCACCCAGCCCCACCCCTCCCCACCCAGCCCCACCCTCCCCACCCAGCAACCTCCCCACCCTCCTCTCCCCACCCAGCCCCTCCCTCCCCACCCAGCCCCTCCCTGCACGACGGACGGACACAATAATCCCCTGTGGGCTGGTGTAACCAGGAGGTTCCTACCAGTATTATATTTCAGATATCACACTCCAGGGCAAGGCGGAGTTTTTGTGTGTTTGTATTAAACAATGCAACCTTTGCTTTGCTAGGCACTGACAACACACCTAAGTGTGCAACATCCCACTCCAGTGCTTGCCAAACAAATGTGAGATTGACGTACAGTATGCATATATGTACGAGGTGTATATATATATAAACTTGGCTTCTGTCTGACTCTTAAATCACCCCCACTGCCTCTCTCCACCCGTCAAGACTGAATTCGAGTGGCACAGTCTATGATCGGGCTGGTCGCGTGTAGTGGGTTGAAGTGTGGATACTCACACTTCTTCCAGGACGTACTGGCCAGTGTGGAAGAGTAGGCCAACGTACCCTCTAGTTGAGCTCTCTAGAGCCCCCCTTCCACCAGCAATGGCGTGAACAAGCCATTGCAGGGCTGCGCCTTTATCTCCCCAAAATGTAAAATCTCCACTCCAACCTCTTTCATGACGTCCTGGCCAGCGGTAGGAGGGGAGGCCAAACACCCTCTAAGACGGGGGCCCTCTAGAGCTGCGGTAGGAGGGGAGGCCAAACACCCTCTAAGACGGGGGCCCTCTAGAGCTGCGGTAGGAGGGGAGGCCAAACACCCTCTAAGACGGGGGGCCTCTAGAGCTGCGGTCCCCAACCTTTTTGGCACCAGGGACCGGTTTCGTGGAAGACAATTTTTTCACGGACCGGGGGGGGGGTCATCATTGGGTCTTTCCCCCTTTTCAAAGAAGCTCTCCAGCGACGTTTGTTTATTTACTCATTTTGCCTAGGGGTTAGCAGCTTGTGGGCTCACCAACACTGTGACTGAGGCAAGTGCGCAGTGCGGGAAAGAGGCGCGGACGGAAGTGGTGATTAAAATAATGGGGGCGGGCCACGCAAGGACTCACCGCTCTCACCTCCTGCTGTGCGGCCCGATTCCTAACAGGCCACGGATCGGTACCGGTCCGCGGCCCGGGGGTTGGGGACCCCTGCTCTCGAGCTCCCTCTGGGTGAAGAGGCCCCTTCCACCAGCAGTGCGGCGAGTGAGCAGTGACAGGGCTGCGCAAGCCTCACGGAGAATTGCAACTCCAGATTTGAAGCTTTCGTGACTGCAAGGATTCATACTCTTAGGATTTTTCGGTAATTGCAACTCCGTGCCCGCTCCACCGACAACTCACCGGCAAAGTCCTCCTCCTGTGCTGCGATGAGCAAGGAATAAATGTGCACTTCTCCACTGTCCCTGACAACTTCGACATCACGTTTTGAAAAGTCGGGTCTCGGTTCCTCAGCTTCCCAACAACTCACGTGCAATCTCCAACCTCCCTTACTCATCTAAGATCCTGCAGGGAAGCTGCTGCCGTGGCCTCTCCTTTACATCATCAACATTCGTGAAATCTTGGGTTGCAGTGGCATTTTATTTTGACCGAACGCCAACAACGCTGAGACCATGCTCATTGGGGCCCCCTCTGCAGTCATCTCAGCTCCCAGGGTGGTTACAACGTCGCTCTTCCACCATAGAAACATTGCCAGGCCGCGCTGTTTCCTGTCGCCTACTGACTTACAGAGAGATGGAGAGAGACCTGGCGCACGCTTTTGAGTTCTTCCCTCTCGATTCCTGCAACGCATTCCTGTTTTGGATCTCACACCGCTGGCTCCCAGGCGGGGTTCGAGTGGACACTGAGATCCTCCTACTGGTCACGCTGCTGCCAGCCCAGATCCCGGACGGTGCAAGAACGCTCTGCCCTCGCTGATGGGGCAATCGGTCACGAGGGTTACGATTGAATTTCTGTCTTGAAAACTCACCTCTTCAAATTGACCTTTACCCCCCAGCATTCTGGCCGTTTTGCCCTGGTTCAGTTTTATTTCCTGCCGCCCATACACGGCGCGCTGGGATCTGCGGATGAAATGCGCCTTGCAAATTTAAACACGTTCCTTCGGAGTGGGCAGGTAGGAACTTGGTTGGACAGCGCATTCGTGCACGACAGACAGACAAATAATCTCTGGTGGGCAGTGTGGAAGCTGTTGTTCCTACCTGTATAAAAGATAACTTGACTTGAGGTAGCCAGGAAGACAGCCAGGTAGCCAGCCCCCTTAACTATCGGCCCCTCCCCCTTGCTTAGGCCCCTCCCCTTACCCCCCTCTCTTAGGCCCCTCCCCTGACCAACCCCCCATATCCTTAGGCCCCTCCCCTGACCCCCCTCCCTTAGGCCCCTCCTCTGAACCCCCCCCCCCTCAGGCCCCTTTCATGACTCCCCCCTTCCTTAGGCCCCTCCCCTGACCCTCCTCCCTTAGGCACCTCCCCTCTCCGTACCCGGCAGTAGGTCTCCACCAATCAAAGAGCTGTGTGTATTATATATTTATTTATGCACGACAGACAGACAGTCAGACAGACAATAAATCCCTGGTGGGCAGTGTGGAACATTGTTCCTACCTGTATTAAGTATTACTACTACTATCTACCTGTCCCACGATCGTAATCGCGCTCATGGGGCGACCGCGCGGATCTGGGAGGGTGCTCCGCAGGAATGTGGCTCTCGGAGGGGCTGCTCCTCACGAACAGGACGGCACAGATTCCAGTGCCAGTCGGGCCCCAGGGGCGCTCGTCTCTGAGCGCGGAGCGACGCGGGGAAGAATTCCCCTGCGGGAACGCATGCTCCGTGTTCGCCGTGTTTCGTCAGCGTGTCGGTACGCGCGTGTACGTGCGCGTGTACGTGCGCGTGCATGTGTGTGTGTGTGGTAGGGGGGAGCGGTAGTGTAGTGGTTAGCGCGCTGCGCTATGATCCTGGTGACCCGGGTTCGATTCCCGCTCACGGCCAACACCAGTGACGATTATCTGAACCGGTCCTGGGCCTCCCCTAGGTCGACTCAGCCTAAAATGAGTACCTGGTGCGGTGTGTAAACATCGCCACTGGGGAGACAAAGGCGGTCGGGCGTGGTGCTGGCCACCCACCCCCTCGTGTACCGTTCCGGCCTTCATAGGTGCTCACTAACCGCACTTGCCCCTACAATCTGTTAAGGCTATACGGGGGATCTTTGTCTTTGTCTTTATCTTTGTGTGTGGTGCGATAGTGTAGCAGTTATGCACGCTGCGCTACGGACCTGGTGACCCGGGCTCGATTCTGGCTCACGGCCAATACCAGTGACGATTATCTGAATCAATCCTGGGCCTCCCCTAAGTCGACTCAGCCTCAAATAAGTACCTGGTTCCGGTGTGTGAACATCGCCACTAGGGAGACAAATGTGGCCGGTGTGGTGCTGACCACCCACTCGTGTGCCGTTCCGGCCTTCATGTGTGTCCACTCAGCCTCAAATAAGTACCTGCTCCAATGTGTAAACATCGGCACTTTGGAGACACAGGTGGCCGAGAATGTATGTATGTTGAACTTCTTTCGCATTATACGTTGCCAACCGTGCTAATCGGAGGTATGTGGTGCTGGCCACCCACTCCCTCGTGCGCCGTGTCGGCCTTCATAGGTGCTCGGTAAACAGCACTCACCCCAAAAGTCTACTAATGCCACACTGAGGATCTTTGTCCTTGTGAGACACACACAAAGGCATTATGATGTCTACATAGAACCTTTTCATTCCTTAGCCCTGAATCATCATCACCACCGCCATTATCATCCATAACCATCACTGGTAAGAACATCGATGTGGTGACGGTAGCGATGGTGGTGGTCACACGTGGTGATTGATGATGATGATGGCATCGTCATGGATGTATGGACCTACCACTTTTTCTCTTGTTCATGTACAACGCGGACTGGCAGCGCGCCTCGACTCACCTGCAAGGGTGGAACTAAATACGCCCATACATCATGCATTCTTAATATTACTCAACATTTAAATTAAAATTCCTGGCCATGGCACACATCAGTGGCGAGTGATATCTGAACCGGGTTTGGGGCTTAACAACCCCCCTCCCCCACCCGCACTGACCGCCGGCGTGGGGAAGTATGGTCAAATAACACCCCCATCCACGACCCGCACGGCACTGGGAGGAGGCCCTAATCCAGCAGTGGATTAACAAACGGGCTGTGCGCGTGCACTGACGTCAGACACGAGACGACAGTGCGTGCTCAGCAAGTACCGGCCACGTGGCCCAGACGTGAGGGTTGACCCAGCTCATCATCCCTCCCTCCGGGGGGGTCACTAAAATTAGTACCACTTTGTGGGGAAATAAACACGTGGCCCAGACCTGAGGGTTGACCCAGCTCATCATCCCTCCCTCAAGGGAAGGGTCACTAAAATGAGTACCACTTTGTGGGGAAATAAACACGTGGCCCAGTCGTGAGGGTTGACCCAGCTCATCATCCCTCCCTCCAGGGGGGGGGGTCACTAAAATGAGTACCACTTTGTGAGGAAATAAACAGCGGATGCCCTGCGGATAGACTCTCCCCCGTCATCGAAATGTGGAATTCATCCTCCCCCTCCGCACTGGTCCAGGGTTGAGCAGCAATGCCTCAGTGATCACCTGAGCAGCAGAAAGTCGCGCGGCGCGTTTGAAGTAAGCTCGATTGTTGGCTTCGACTTCCGAGACTCGGCAACGCCGGCGCGCTTTACCTTGGCTGCTACAACAACAATGTCCACGCATGGCCGGCATGGCGATTGATGGTTTTGGCTCTGGGTTGGGAAGCAGCCCTACCCACTGCCATCGGTTGTACGGTCATGCCAAGGCGCCCGAGCGCTACAATGCCTATGTCCAAGGTGTGTGGCCTCCACGGTGCTGTGCCAGGTCTTCTTTCTGTTGCAGCCCGCCCAGAGTCACGCCAAACAGCAACGGCGGTCGACCCGGTTGACTCGCTCGCCTCGTCCACACCGTGTTCCCACAACAACACACTCACCCGCTCACCAACTGACTCACAAACCCACACATTCATCCACTCACTCACACACTCACCCACACACTCACCCTCTCACACACCCACTCACTCACTCACCCACTCACTCACCCACTCACCCACTCACCCACTCACTCACCCACTCACACACTCACACACTCACCCACTCACCCACTCACTCACTCACCCACTCACTCACTCACTCACACACTCACCCACTATCTCGTCTCCTCCACACCGTGTTCCCAGAACAGCACACTCACCCACCCACCCAACAAAGATTCCAGTGTAGCCTTAACAGGCTGTTGGGGCAAGTGCTGTTAGCGAGCACCTTTGAAGGCCGGCACGTAACAATAGCTGGTTGGTAGTCGGCACCACGCCCGGTCGTCTCTAGTGACGATGTTTATACACCGCACCAGGTACTCATTTGAGGCTGCGTCGATCTAGGGGAGGCCCAGGACCAGTTCAGATAATCGTCACTAGTGTTGGTCGTGAGCGTAAATCGACTCGGCTCGCAAAGTTTGTAGCGAAGCGCGCTAACCGCTACACTACCGCTCCCCATATCCCACCCACTCATACACCCACTCACTCACACACGCAACCACTAATCCACCCACTCGTTCATCCACTCACAAACACCCACTCACCCACCCATTAACCCATCCACTCACACCCACTGAACCATTCAGCCACCCACTCACTGACTCACCTACCCACACACTCTCATATTTACTCACCCACTCAACCATTCACCCACCCATTCACTCACACACACAGACACCCACCCACTCACTCACCTACTCACACACTTAATCACCCATTGACCCACACATTCACCCAGGCACTCACCACACTGCAGGTCACAACGCTTCTCTTTCTGCTCCTTCCCTCGACCTGTGCAGCCTCTCTCTCTCCATCCCTCATCCCATTATCACCACCGTAAGAAGCTCTTACAGCAATAGCCCTCGCTCGATTTGGGAGACGCGTTCCACCCCGATCCGTAACACCTTCGACGGCGCTGATTGTTGCTGGCCGCTCAGCACTTCGGGGTCCATTATTTATTTATTTCCAACTGCGGCAGCGCACATCCCAACAAGAAGTGAGAGCGAGAAGCGGGGCCTCTTGCCGCTGCCCATTAATGGTTCACCTACAGCGAGAGAATCTCTCTCCCTCGCCCCGTTGCTCCCTCTCGGCCATCGCCCCCCGTGGCCGGCCGTGAGGAATGCGCTGCCCACGTGACCTCTCACTCGGCAGAGCCCCCCCCCCCCCTCCCTCCTCGCCCCCCCCCCCCCGCTTCCAGGGCAGTGACCCCTCCCCCCATCGCTTTCGGTGCTCTGCAGAGGTCGCAAGCGGGTACCCGATACCGTACCCTACCGATACCCGGTTACCCGTACCCGGCCGGGTACGGGTAGGCCGTGAGTCACTGGTGAGTCACCGTTTGTCACTCATTTCCCAACGTCTTGTCTCTTCTCACAATTCAAGTTCCTAGAATCAACCCACCCGCGCCTGCAACATGGCTTCATCCCAGAGTTCGCAATCGGGTACCCGATACCCGGCCGGGTACGGGTAGCCGGGTATCGGGTCGGGTACGGGTACGGGTACCTGTTTGCGACCCTGGTGCGGCCGGGTACGGGTACGGGTAAGGAATCAAACCCCGTTTGCGACCTCTGGTGCTCTGTGAGTGTCGCCGCGTGAGATCCACGTGCAATGGCGCGCTGCGCCACGAACCTGGCGACCCGAGTTCGACTCCCGCTCGCGGCCACCAACAACACCCATCGACGATTATCTGAAATCGATCCCGTGCCTTCCCTAGGTCGACTCAGCCTGAAATGAGTCCTGGACCTCGTGCGATGGCTAAGTGCTGGTCACCCACCCCCCGTGTGTGCCGTTGCTGCGCTAACAGCACTTGCCCCAAAAATCTGTTAAGGCTACACGGGGGACCCTTGCCTGTGCGGTGCGCTGTGTCGACTCAGCCTCAAATGAGTACCTGGTGCAATGTGTAAACATCAGCACTGGGGAGACAAAGGCGGCCGGGCAAGTGTGTATGTTTAACTTATTTCGCATTGTACGTCGCCAATCGGGATAATCGTGGGTGCGTAGTGCTGGCCACCCATCTCCCTCGCGTGCCCTGTCGGCCTTCATAGGTGCTGGGTAAACAGCACGTGCCCCACAAGTCCACCGATAATTGATAATAGATTTTTTACCCTTCTATCTGGCAACAAAACTGACACCTTTTTACAAGGAGTCATGTTTGCATAGACCGCAATACCTGCAGTCATAATACAAACAAAAGACATAACTCTGATAATGTGCACTGTCCTTGAAGTTGATTGGTCCACACCCAAGACAGCTTTCCTTAGAGCCTAGTCTCACATGGGTTGGACCAGACGACGCCAAAAGGCGCACAACTCAAAGACAACGCACCATCAGAGTATGAGAGCTCGGGGCAAGCATCTACACTATGGGAACCTAGATAGAAGGGTAAAAAACCAATTATCATATTTTTACTGGCAAATGAGGTTCCCATAGTGTAAGTCCACCGATGCCAACATCTTCGTGTCTGGCCGCTGCTATTGTTGGGAGCACTGCGAGCAGCCGCCTCCTCCTCCTCTCCCCTTGCACCTGCGGAACGGCGACCCGCAACTTGGGGTCGGGTTTCTTGGCACCGCATCGCTTCTCGCTCGCTCACAATGAGGCCACTCAAGGCTGCACCCCCCCCCCCACACTTCCTTTCTGCTCACCGTGCCCCCCACCTAGGAAATGTTTAAAGCTCAGCAGCAGCAGCCGCCAATCTACTATTGGATGAAGGCATCCCCATCGTTGCGAGGCTATTTTGGCAATATCTCAAATATGTAATAATACTTTTAGTAGATGGGACCTTTTCGCCAGTATCAAAGTATGAAAAATAAGAATAGATTTTACCCTTTCTGGCAATACAACAGTTGCGCTAAAATGCCCAAACACCAACTCGATACCTTTTGCAAATATTCTTATTTTTCAATAATATAATATACTGCATAGACACGTGTCAATACACGGATAGCTTTAAACGACTGTTGGGGCAAGTGCTCTTAGCTGGCACCAAGGCTGGAAGGGTACACGATGGGCTGGGGTCGCCAGGACCGGCCGCCTTTGTTAAGCATTGCCACAGTGACAATGTATACAAACCTCAGCAGGTACTTGATGTTTCAAAGACGTTTCCAGCAATGGCCCGTGGGTCCTGATTGCAGGTATCCCTCGCTGTGTGCGGTAGTAGATGCGTTCCAAAAATAAAGGAACACAAAGCGAAACCGCACGAGGATACGGATACAGTACATAGACAGTACATACACAGTACACACACAGCACACAGTACACACAGTACACACAGCACACAGTCCACACAGAGTACACAGTACACACAGTACACGCAGTACATACACAATACACACACAGTACACGCAGTACATACACAGTACATACAGTACACGCAGTACACACACAGTACACACACAGTACACACAGTACACGCAGTACACACACAGTACACACGCAGTACACACAGTACACACACACAGTACACACAGTACTTACAGAGTACACACCACACAGTACACACACAATACTTACAAAGTACACACACAGTACACACACAGTACGCACGCAATGTCCCACGTCCGACCGCATAGCCGCATCTGAGTGAATTCAAACCGCAAGTGATGTTGGGTAGAAATGGGTTATCCGCATAGCCGCGAAACGATTAGAGCGAGGAAACCCGTAGCTTGTATATCAGACCCCGTGGTGTAAAGTGAAGTATCCAACTCTTGGAACACCTCTTCTTTGTTCTTTCGGTAAAGTCACGTAGAAGGGAAGTAATAAAATTATTAATAAAATTATTACTTCCCTTCTACGTGACTTTACCGAAAGAACCAAGAAGATGAATCCCTGCAGTCACGAAAGCTTTAAATCTTGGAACACCGTCGCTCTGGCCTCTATAATTGGGTGCTTTGACGAAGGCCCCTTGCCCGAAACGTCACCTGTTTAAGCGGGCCACGACCGGCAGGGATCGAGGCGGAGAGTTGTACCGTGGGAAACACGAGGGGGTGCGGGTCGTGGCGTGTTTCCCGAAAGTCACGGGACGTGGTCAGAAGACTCGCGCGCATCATCAAAGGGAGAAAGTTGAGATGTTGGCTGCACTGGTGGTGGTGGTGGTGATGATGAGTTTGTGTGATGTTTCATGATTGTCACGGTTGTGACATCGAAATGGATGGGCCGATAACATCAGCCTTGCGAATCCCACCTTCGCATGAGTCAACTGAATCCGTGCGCACGGTGGAGAGACAGCGATAAGGGAAGCGACACATGTATGGGGTTAGATAGGGACACGCGATAAGAGAGGCTGGTGAACCCGAAATCTGGTGCGCGACTCTCCAATTCAAAGCTGGGGGGGCATCGACAGTGGAAATGTTGAGAGGAAGTTACACGGGTGGACACATGAAACACTCAATTCGTGACCTCGTCCACGTGCTAACTCGCTCGCTCGTGAGCTCGTTCGAACGTGAACTCCACGGCACAACATACTCATCTAAAAAATTTTGGAGAACAAAAATAAATAACAGCGACAGTAAAAAAAATCGCAGTTGCAAACTAGACGATTGCAAATGCACGGTTATTAAATCGTAGTTGCGAATCACAGTTGCAAGCTCACAGTACAATAAAAAAAAACATACAATAGGTGACGTTTCTGGAAATGGCCCTTCTTTCATAAAGCTCCATGAAGTGTGTGCTATGCAGAAGGGTGACTGCCCGAAACGTCACCTATTATACACAGCGCTGGATATAACGCCTCGTAAAATCCATTTGCAGTCCTCCGATATTCGCACAGCACTGCGCCCTGTCTCGATACATCTCACGAGCTAAGCTGAGTTGAGCCTGGACAGTGCTCGGATGGGTGGGGTGGCGGCAATGCATACCAGGGTGCCGCTGACTATGAAGGGCGGAACTGGATACGGGTGGACAACACCACGCCTGGCCGCCTTTGACTCCCCGGTGGTGATGTTCACACACCGCCGCAGGCTCTCAGGTGAGGCCCCAGGCACTCAGGTGAGGCCACAGGCACTCAGGTGAGATCGAGTCGACTTTGAGGGAGGCCCGGGACAAGTTATAGACCGCGCGCGGGAGTCGAACTCGGGTCGCCGGGTTCATAGCGAAGTGCGCTAACCGCTGCGCCACCCCTCCACAAGACAAAGATTCCCCGTGTAGCCTTAACAGACTGTTGTGGCAAGTGCTGTTAGCGAGCACCTATGAAGGCCGGCACGGCACACGTGGGGGGTGGGCGGCCAGCAACCACGCCCGGCCGCCTTTGCCTCCCTAGTGGCGATATCTAGACATCGCACCAGGTACTCATTTGAGGCTGAGTCGACCTAAGTGAGGCCCACGACTCGTTCAGATAATCGTCACCGGCGTTGGCCGTGAGCGGGGATCGAACCCGGGTCGCCAGGTTGTTAGCGCAGCGACGCCACCGCTCTCCCTACCACAACCACCACCACTCCCC
>CM025656.2:2908462-2920059 GCA_014621495.2 Entosphenus tridentatus
GCTCACTCACTCACTCACTCACCCGCCTTGCCAACCCCTCGCTCACTCGCTCACCTGCCTTGCCACCCTCGTTCCCTCCTGCTTGCTCACTCACTCACTCGCCTTGCCACCCGCTCAGTCACTCACTCACCCACCTTGCCACCTGCTCGCTCGCTCGCTCGCTCGCTCGGTCACTCACTCACCCGCCCGCCTTACTATTCTTGCTCCACTCGCTTGCTCACTCAGCCTCTCGCTTTGCCACCCACTCGCTCGCAAGCTCGTCAACTCACCCGTTCGCCTCCCTTCTTACGATCTCGCTCACTCTCACGCCCACTCGCTGGCGAGCTCACTCACTTCACCCTCTCACTCACCAACTTCTCTTCCACCCCCTCACTCGCTTGCCCACTTAATCTCCCACCTGCTCACTCAATCTCCCACCTGCTCGCTCACTCATTCGCTCACTCTCCCACGTGCTCACTCACTCGCTCGCTCACTCACTCACCCAGGTGCTCACTCGCTCGCTCAATCATTCCACGTGACCACTTGCTCGCTTGTTTGTTCACCCTCCCACGTGCTCACTCACTCTCTCGCTCGCTCACTCTCCTGCTCGCCCACTCGCTCGCCCACCCACCCACTTGCTGGCTCGCTCACTCTCCCGCTAACCTCACCCTTCCGTTCGTCCACCCGCCCGCCCGCCCACCCGGCTGCTCGCTCGCTCGCCCGCCCACCTGCAGGCCTGGGAAGAATGCGAGCAGGGCGTCCATCCAGCCGCGCGCCGCCACTTCCGGCTCGTGCATGTGGACGTCGAGCAGCAGGGGCGGCTGGCTCACCCAGCGCATGATGGACGCGTAGTGCTGCGTGCGCGTGCGTCCGTAGTCACCCACGTGCGCAAGATGGATCGGTCGATCGGTAGGTCGACAGGTTAATGGCACACGCACAGACGGCGGGAGGGGGGCGACAATGGTGACGGCAGTCGGTGTCAAACCGTAAACAAAAAACGGGGACGGGTCGTCCGAAAACAAGGAAGAAGAATCGTGAATGCGCACGGATTCCGCAGCGGTTCCTAACACGTGCTTTAGTCAGCGATGAGCAAAGTCCGTGGGCCTCACGGCTCACTCCCCACGAGCAGCGCAGCCTTCACACCGACGCTGCGTTCGTGTCGTCGGATCAACTCGGCGGGGTCACCGTGACCCCCCCGCGTTACAAACGGACCGACACGCGGACGTGGACGCGTGTGGCCGCCTCTCCCCGGGGTTGGTCCCGAGCAGCAACACGGCTTCTTGACCGGAGCGTTTCAATCGTTTTGGAGTGATTTACACGAGAGCTTTCGTGACCCCGTGTCACGGACGGGCAGAGCCAATGCGTAGAGCTAAGGCCGCAATAGCAACACGATTTCACGCTCCGGTTTGTGCGCACGCCGGACCATGTCTGCGGTAACTCCCTCACACTAAAGCTTCGTTCCTATTGGATGATCTATACGATCTAAACCGGACATCCGTAGCTCATCGTATTCCTCCAGCGCGAACAAACGTTCTCGATTGCGAGAGTTATCGTGGCCAAACTCGTGGTGCCCTCGCTCTCAACCGCAGCTCCGCGGAGCGTGACAAACGGGGACACCGTGACACGCGTGCTCCTCTCTGCGTGTGCCTCCGCGGGGGGGGGGGGGGCTTGGGCGTCACTCACGGCGTTGAAGCGGAGGAGGAGCTCCTCATCTCCCAGCAGGACGTAGGCCTTGAGCAGATACTCGTAGTACGAGTCGATCCCGGCGCCCACGCCGCTGTCTGCAACACGCGCACGCGTACGCACACACACACGTCCACACCCACGCGCACGCACACACGCGCACGCACACACGCGCACACACACACGCGCACACACGCATGCACACACACACGCACGCACACGCCGCACACGCACACATATGCACACACACACACACGCACACACACACACGCGCACACACACACACACGCGCACACACACGCACACACACACACGCACACACGCGCACAGACACACGCGCTCACACGCACGCACACACACGCTACTGAACATCTGTGAAAGAAGAGCTTTATAGCTCATCGGATTCCCTCCAGCATAAACAAATATTCCGACTCTGACATCGCGATGCTTTCGGCCACTTAACGAGCGTGGGAGGAAAAACCGTAGAAAGAGAGATAACCGGCGCGCTCGCGCGTGCGAGGGTGCAACACTCTATCCCACGCAGACGGAGGCACGCACCGCGTCGAACCCACTCCCCCGTGTGGATGTTGATGACGGTGCCCACGAGGTCGCTGCTCCTCTCCCGCCGCTCCCACAGGAAGTCCAGCGCACGGCGCGCTCGCTCCTGTACGGGGTGACGCCGGGGGGGGGGGGGGGGGGGACATTCCAAAGACAAAGCTCCCCCGTGTAGTCTCTAACAGATAGTTCGGGGCAAGTGCTGTGAGCGAGCGGCACCTCTGAAGAAGGCCGGCACGGCACACGCAAGTGCCGTTAGCGAGTAGCACCTATGAATGTGAAAGTGCCATCCCCCCCGCATCTGATAATTGGTGAAAATCACTGCCGCTACAACTATCGCTCCCCAAAGACGAAAATCCCCCTTCCCGCCTCCCCCCCCCGTTGCCCACACCCCCCCCCACCCCCCCTGGAGTCGAACCTCGAACTCGGGCTCCCCGGTGAGGCGGCTGAGCGCCGCGAACTCCAGGATGAAGGAGCCGGCGCATGCCGTGCAGGTCGCCTCCTCCGCGCCGGCGCCGCTCTCCCCGCCGGCGACGCCGTGGGCAAGGTTCACCTGCACAGCGCCGCCACAGACGACGCTCGCTCGCTCGCACGCTCGCTCACCCACTCGCCCGCCCGCTCGCCCGCTCACCCGCTCGCTCGCCCGCTCGCCCGCCCGCTCGCTCGCCCGCTCGCCCGCTCGCCCACCCACTCGCTCGCCCGCTCGCCCGCTCGCTCACCCACTCGCTCACCCGCTCGCCCGCCCACTCGCTCGCCCGCTCGCTCGCCCGCCCGCTCACCCGCTCGCTCGCTCGCTCACCCACTCGCTCACTCGCTCGCTCGTCTGCTCACTCGCTCGCTCGTCTGCTCACTCACTCGCTCGCTCGCTCACCCACTCGCCCGCTCGCTCACTCGCTCGCTCACCCACTCGCCCGCTCGCTCACCCGCTCGCTCACCCACTCGCTCGCTCGCCCACGGGATCGTCGCTCGCGCGATTTGTTGTTTGTCTCATCTTCTTGGTTCTTTCGGTAAAGTCACGTAGAAGGGAAGTAATACAATAATAAAAATAAAACATAATAAAATAATTCTCACGACGTTTCGGCCACAACGCAAGCAGCCGTCCTCGCCTCGGCAGACCTGGTTTCACCTGAGGCAGCGTGTACGCGGCGCGTGCGTGTACAGGCAGCGTGTACACGGAGCACGCGTACCCGAGGGTGGGGGAGGCCGCTACTCGTGTTGAATGCCGGCAGGAGCCTCCGGCCTAGCTCGGAGGCCATGAGCAGCAGCTCGTCGCGGTACCACGCCATGTGGCCGCCCCCCTTCTCGCGCAACATGGCCGCCATCACGTGACCTCCCAGGAGGCCCCTGGGGGGGGGGGGGGGGGGAGGTGGGGGGGGGGGGGGCAGATTGGGGGGGGGGGGGGGGGGGGGCAGGCATCACAAGGGTACAGGTGGAGAAGGGGTAGGGAGAGTATTAGGCGAGTGTAAGGGAATTTCATCGTGACGTATCACACCAACATAGCAGAGCAAATTGATAACAATGTATTATGTAGAACTTCCTTTGCATCGTACGCAGCCAACCTTCTTAGAGGTGCGAGGGAAGGACAACAAACTAAACGCAAAACAAAGTTCAAAACAAATGAGTCTTCAATCTAAATTTAAAAGTGCATAGCTACAGCGGCTTCTTAATATCGGAAGAGCGTTCCAGATGGCCGCAGAAGGGCATCTGAAAGCACGCGATGCGGTGACCAGCTTAATCCGACGGCCACTACTGCGAGGATGACCAGAGTTTGCGTGATGGTTTACGTTGGGAAGACCCACACTTTAACCCACCACACGCAACATTAGTATAATCTGGCATGCATGGTGGTCACTGCTCAGAGCCGCATGAAGTTTCTTGTAGGCCCTAGGCACTTGTGTTTCGTAGGCCTTCAGTGGTAACTCTCCAGAGTTGGGGCCGCTGCTGCCCCATGTCAAGGCCACCGCCGCTGTCACCCCGCTTGCTTCACGCGTGACTTCGTCCAGCCGCTGGACAGATCGACCAACCGTAGGAGACGACAAAGCCACCTTGTTGTGTCCACTTGCACCGCTCTCTATCGAGAATGAGATTGTGCGGAAAAACACCACTTGATGTTTGCTTGATAATTTTGCAATGAAAAAAACGCGCAAGGTGCATCTCCGGTGTTAATTTATCTCCCACCTTAAGAAAAAAAACAATTGGCATGACTCTGCCTCTTTGTTTTTCCACTGCGCCTATTCCTTGCTATAAAAATATATTTATATTCTTGATTCTTTCGATAAAGTTACATAGAAGGGAAATAATAAAATAATAAAAATAAAACATAATATAATAAAATTCTCACGACGTTTCGGCCACAACACAAGCAAAAAAATATATATATTTGTTCAAGAAGATAGCCTGGTTATATTTTTTCTCGTACAAACAATAAAGAAAACCGTGGTCAATTGTTTTCCGTAGGCCCTTTAGTTTCCGTAGGCCCTAGGCACAGTGCCCACTGTGGCCTGTTGGATGATGCGGCAGTGCGACCGCTCTCCAGGCTCGAGACAGACGACCGCAGAAGCGCATCTGACAGCGCGCGAGGCGGCAAACCGTCTCTGTTCGACGGCCGGGACGGTGGCAACGGCGATGGAACGGTGACAACTGAGATGACGACGATTTGCGAGATGCCGTCGGGGCGACGCTCACCCCAGCGCACGTATGTTCGCCTCGAAGACGGACACGACGACGTCGCTGTCCAGACGCACGGTGCTGAGCACCTTGCGCACGGCTCTGTCGAACTCCTCCAGTCGATCGAGCACCTGCGGAGACGACGCCGCCGCCGCCGCCGGCGCCACACGGACACGCGGTCAGTCAGCGGAGCCTCCGGTTGCACGTACGTGTGTGTACGTTGAACCTCTCTCGCACCGTACGTAGCCGACCGTGCTAATCGGAGGTGCGGCAGAAGGACAACTATGGGTCTCTCTGTGAGTCTATGGGTCTCTGTGTGAGTCTATGGGTCTCTGTGTGAGTCTATGGGTCTCTGTGTGAGTCTATGGGTCTCTGTGTGAGTCTATGGGTCTCTGTGTGAGTCTATGGGTCTCTGTGTGAGTCAATGGGTCTCCGTCTGAGTCTATGGTTCTCTGAGTTAGTCTATGGGTCTCTGTGTGAGTCAATGGGTCTATGTCTGAGTCGATGGATCTCTGTGTGAGTCTATGGGTCTCTGTGTGAGTCTATGGGTCTCTGTTTGAGTCTATGGGTCTCTGTGTCAGTCTATGTGTCTCTGTGTGAGTGGGTCTCTGTGTGACTCTATGGGTCGCAAATGGGTACCCGTACCCGGCCGGGTACGGGTAACCGTTCCCTACCCGTACCCGTACCCTACCCGAAATGAGTGACAAACGGTTACTCACCAGTGACTCACGGTCTACCCGTACCCGTACCCGGCCGCACCAGGGTCGCAAACGGGTACTCGTACCCGTACCCGGCCGGGTACGGGTAGCCGGGTATCGGGTAGGGTACGGGTATCGGGTACCCGGTTGCGACCTCTGCTCCACGTTCCTCTGTGTTTATTGCCACAATGTCGTCGGCCAATTAATGGGTGCTAATCGTGGGAAGAAACCGGAGCACTTGGGAAAAAACACACGCATGCGAGGGTGCAACACTCTATTCTATACAGCTGGAACAGGTGGAGGTCCACGTTTGTTGTTGTTGTTGTTGTTGCAATGCCTTCCTCTGGCGAGCCGGGGTACGACGGACACCTTCTCGATGCTCGTGGCAAGCGGGAGTCTCACAACATTTGCGTGATCCACCAACCCTCGCCGCCTCCACAACGCTAAAGAATTACAGGACGCGTAGCCGCCAACGCTGCCTGACCACTGTGTGAGGCGCTGGGCAATTTCCTCCATCCCGGGGTGGCCCTAGGCACGTGACGAGTAGTAGGCAAAGGATTCAATGGCAGATGCAGGCTGTCACTCACTCACTCACTTACGCACTCACGCACTCACTCACTCACTCACGCACGCACGCACTCACTCACTCACCACCAGCGTGTCCAGGGAGTCGATGAGAGTCAGAGAGAATCTGACGGGATTTCGTGGGGCGGTCGGTCAGCGTTAAAACGAGAGAAGAACACACACGTTTGTAACGACCGGCACAGATGAGGTGGTCATATTAACTCCCTCGCCTGGTATACATGAGGTCGTGGGTTCGATCCCGATCCTGATGCCTGTATATTTGGAGTTTGCGTGTTCTCCCCGTGGTCACGTGGATTTTTCTCCGGGTCCTCCGTTTTTTTTTTCCCCTCCACATTTATAATTATCAAAGCGCTTTTTTAGAATATTTGGCCGCTATAAATTTCCACATAACGACGAGCCACTTCGTTGAGCTATCATTTGTGACGGCCAGGTCACTTCTGAAACAAGAGGTACATACTATGAGACCTCCTTTACCAGTGGCAAAATATAGTAGTAGGTTTTTACCCTTTAAACTGGTACAAAAACTGACATCTTTATACAAAGCCTCATGTTTGCAATAACCACAACACAACCAGTCAAAATGCAAACAAAAAGAAACAACTCTGATAATGATATGCACTGTCCTTGAAGTTGATTGGTCCACACCCGAGACAGCTTTTCTTAGAGCCTAGTCTCCATTGGTGTTGGACCAGATGACGCCAAAAGGCGCACAACTCAAAAACAGCGCACTATCAGAGTATTGAGAGCTCGGGGTAAACATTTACACTATGAGACCTCCTTTACCAGTGGCAAAATGTAGCAGTAGGTTTTTACCCTTTAAATGGAGACTAGGCTCTAAGAAAAGCTGTCTCGGGTGTGGACCAATCAACTTCAAGGACAGTGCATATCATTATCATTATCAGAGTTGTTTCTTTTTGTTTGCATTTTGACTGCTTGTGTTGTGGTTATTGCAAACACGATGCCTTGTATAAAGGTGTCAGTTTTTGTGCCAATTTAAAGGGTAAAAACCTACTACTATAAGAGCTACATAGCTCAGTGGGCCCTTAACACGGTAGAATACAAACAGTTCGTAGTTTAAACGAGGACTGGCTTTGTCTTCACGAGGCAAGCGACGGCGGCAGCGATCGTCTCACCGGCCGAGTGCGTCGTCGGCATCTCCGCGGCTCGGCTCGCGCTCGCGGTCGCGGCCCCGGCAGCTCAGCGGCATGAGCTCGTCATCCGGGAATGCCCGAGTCTACACGATCATCATCATCATCGTCGTCGGTGTCGTCATCGTCATCAACAGTTTGCGCGCATGTAATTCGCACCAATTGTAAATTATAGAAAAATACACGTTTTTTTAAGCATGGCGTTCGCACTACGCGTTTTTGCTTGAACGCGGTTTATATTTTACTTTATTTTTTTGCTAAACCCGCAACGGCGCCCGCTATAACGCGAGTCCAGCGCGTGACGGACTACTTGCTACAATGCGAGTCTTTGTACCGGCAGCATCTTTGTGTGCGCAGCATCATCTCGCTCCCTTATCTTTTTCACTCGCCGTATTTCTCTCTCGGGCACGTTATATTTAAATGAATTCGCTTCACGCAGCAATTCTCAGGAACGTAAACCACTCCCCCCGCATTAAGCGGGGACTTTGCAGTAGTCTATTCTGATAGCCAAGATTCGATGCACATCGTACGGTAAGCATAATCGATTTTCACGGATGAATCGCTAAAATCCGATTGATTATCGGCACAGCTGATGAGCGACTGTGTCATTGATTGAAGCATGTCTGCATCGGAATCCAAAGCTTCAGCAGGAGCCACTTACCATGTAGCTCCCGTATGCGTGGTCAAACATCTCCAACACCTGCTCCCTGCAGCCACCACGAGTACCAGGTGGGAAATCGTCATCATCATCGTCATCATCATCGTCAACATCATCGTCATCATCATAATCTAGATTTGAATTTTTCGTGACTGCATAGATCCATACAATTGTTTCTTGCTGTGGTTGTCCTACCTGATGACGGACGCTTGTGTTGCGCCCGAAACGTCGTGATATAATTTATTTTATACCTACGTGACTTTACCGAAAGAACCAAAGAATACGTCATCATCTTAATAATCATCGCCATCATCGTCATCATCATCGTCAACATCATCATTATCATCGTCATCATTATCATCATCATCGTCTGGCGATGGTGGCTATGCACGTGGCCTGTAATCCAGCACTGTGGGCGTCAAGGGCTGCCATCACCCTGGATTACCAGAAGGCGGCCCAGCAACTGTGCACCCCCACGCACAACGGCTGTGGTTGCTGAAATGCTGGACAGCTCCCAACCCGCTGTGGTGTGAACGATATTGCGCGGAGTTCATACGATCGTGGGTGTAAACTTCGCTAAATTGTCATAACTTCCATCCTTAATTGACAATGGAATATACAGTACTACAAAACTCAACATATTCGTCAGTAACCCTGCCTTAAGAGAAATACATATAAAGAATAAACGACGTTTCCGGCAATGGCCCTTCTTCATAGCACGTAGCAAATACATACAATATACGAGCAAACGTGTAACCCATGTCACACAACGGGAAGGGGAGTCACGGATGTAATTAATGGAAGAGGAAGAAACGTGGGAAAGGAAGAGAGGAGAGAGGAGAGAGAGAACGGGAATTGAGAGGAAAAGGATGGCAAAAGTAACCAGAGCAGATGGGTTCAGGAGAGATGAGGATGGGGAGGAGGAGGAGGAGGATTGGGGCATCGACGCTGCTGCTGCTGCTGCTGCACGGTGGAGGAACGGCGTCTGTTTACCAGATATCGCAAACGGGTTTTGATTCCTTACCCGTACCCGGCCGCACCAGGGTCGCAAACGGCTACCCGTTCCCTACCCGTACCCTACCCGAAATGAGTGACAAACGGTTACTCACCAGTGACTCACGGCCTACCCGTACCCGTACCCGGCCGCACCGGGGTCGCAAACGGGTACCCGTTCCCTACCCGTACCCGTACCCTACCCGAATCGAGTGACAAACGGTTACTCACCAGTGACTCACGGCCTACCCGTACCCGTACCCGGCCGCACCAGGGTCGCAAACGGCTACCCGTACCCGTACCCGGCCAGGTACCCGGTTGCCCGGCCGGGTACGGGTAGCCGGATATCGGGTAGGGTACGGGTATCGGGTACCCGGTTGCGACCTCTGCTCTTTACAGAGTGGGCGGCGACGGGGAGAGGGGAGGGGTTCAGAGTGGGCGTGGCCACACACAGTCACGTGGTTTACAGGAGGCTTGAGCTGAGTTATACAGGATGGGCCAAAAGTCAGGAGACATTCGGGTTATTTAATTAATTTAAACACTGGGATTACAGCATTTAATTGTTTTATTCTTTCAGTTAATATTTTATCTCTTATTCATAATAATATAATTGTCTTCTTTTTTGATGGTTACAAAATGGAAATAAAATTGACAGACCATAATCGATGTTCAAAGATTACACCTGTAATCCTAAACATTAACTTCAAAAGATAATTAATGCATCATGCGTCAATGTTCATGGAAGTCAGTTGGAACGTTCGTTAAAAATAAACGAAATAACCCAACGCGCTTTGTTAATATAACATGACCCTGTGTGACCTGATTTCTGAGCCACCCTGTACGAGATGAGAGGGGATTTAGGGTCGTGGTGACCGCGCAGATAAGTCACGAAGCACGGGCTGATTTCAGAGCGTCAGAGCTTAGCGGTGACCATTCCACATTACCGCGACGGGGCCAAGTACATCCGCCTCGAGTGAGTGACCGCGTGCCGCGTGAACCTGTTTCGCACCGTAGACGTGATTTCTCCTCCCCGGAGAGCGTGCTGCTGCTGCTGTTGTCTGAATCGAGGGTCATCGCCCCCGGTATGATGATGAGTATGATGGTGGCGGTGGTGATGATGGTGGTGATCATGGCAGAATTCAATTGAAGCCACGTTATTATTTTGTGGTCGAATCTTCGTTTTTTTTTGCTGTGTTTCGCCGAGCCGCCGCTGCTATTAGAGGCGTATGTATTGCATTGGTCGTGCGTTAATACAGAAAGATACAAACGTTTAGAAAATCGCGAGCGCTATATAAAAATGTGCGACCCGCTTTCAACGCGTCACTTGCAAATCGTTAATGAGCGGCGAGCCGCTTTACCAAACGCGTTTGTGAAATCACGTGACCCCCCCCCCGCGGTACCCGTAGGCATGATCCCACCCAAAGGTTATTCGATCGTTTAGGGATACGGGAGCACATTGGGCAGCGCGGTGCGCAATAAACAAAATGAACTCAACGCGTTTGTAAATCATTACGCTGCGTGCGGTTTTTTAAAAATGTTTAATGTTAACAAAGGATGGTCTTTACAACGTCATCCCAAACGAATGTCTCACTCGCGAGAATGACGTCACCGCGAACGGAGACGCTCATTTGCTTGGCCCTGACGTCACAACGAGCCGAGAAGGTAATTTGCATGGCAGTGACATCATCACGAGCCGAGAAGCTCGTTTGCATGGCAGTGACGTCACCGCGACCTGAGAAGCTCATTTGCATGGCAGTGACGTCACCACAAGCAGTGAAGACCGTTTGCATGGCCCTGACGTCACCACGACCTGAGAAGGTAATTTGCATGGCAGTGACGTCACCGCGAAGCGAAAAGCTCGTTTGTGCTGCCGTGATGTCAAATCGAGCAGGGAAGATCATTATAATGGCCGTGACGACATCGCGGGTGGAGAAGCTCGTTTGTGTTTTCGTGACGTCAATGCGAGCGAAAACAGCTCGTTTGAATGTCCGTGACGTCACCGCGCGAGCCGAGAAACTCATTTAAATGGCCATGACGTCATCGCAAACGGAGCACCTCATTTGAGTGACCGTGACGTCATCGCGAGTGGAGAAGCTCATGTGCATCGCCGTGACGTCATCGCGGGGCCGCCGTGAGGCGATCAGCTGGTTCCCTTTTTTTCTTTTACTCGGACCTCGATTTTGGGTGATCGCCTTAAACGTTGAAATTTCTGTTTTCGTCATTCGTGCGGTTTAAATCGTGCCACTTTGCCTTGCGCGTCAGAGCCGTGTCGCCGTTGTTAACGTTAAGCTCGCCGTCCGTTGGTGGGAGTCGCAGCCGATGAGTCAACTCGTTGTTATTTAGACTCAATAATAACAATAACACATTGTCCTGCGGAGGGAGCTGCTGGTAGGAACGTTGGGTTGCTCGGTCAATGGCCTGCAGGGTCAACGGCCAGGGCGTGGTGTATTCCGCAAATATGCCCGACTGTGAGGGCGGGCACAAGCCGGCGTGAGTAGGTTAAACGTTGAGTTTTATAAGGGCACCACGGGGTGACCAGCCCCACCCCACCCAGCCCCACCCCTCCCCACCCAGCCCCACCCCTCCCCACCCAGCCCCACCCCTCCCCACCCAGCCCCACCCCTCCCCACC